>JAYKKM010000383.1:0-600000 GCA_035772405.1 Chrysogorgia sp. JL179-B06 | reverse complement strand
ACACTAAAGTGTGAATAACACGTGTGTGCGTTTCTCCCACAACACCAAACTTCTTGATTTTAAAGGATTTCGTTCGAGAATGAAAGAGATATACACATTTCTCCAATAAGTCATTATGCATGTGTGACGAAATTCCAGACATTTGCATATCAAACAAACTGATATATCTCAAAAAGAAAGCAAAGAAACGAAAATCTTCAAAAGAAGTTACTTTATCATTTTAAAAGTTCTTCCAAACAAGACAATAAAATTTTTTGAGGTTAAGGCACACGAAAAACCAGTGTTACTTAAATGAAAGTTCTTTGTCGTCTTACATGAGAATGGCTATTAGTTTTCTTCTAATCGTTTTAGTTTTAGAGAAATTTGGCTTTGTTTATCGTATTTTTGGTAAATTGAAGGCCGCCATTTTTGTACTGATTGCGGGCGAATGCGTTCGCTCCCATTAATTTTGATGTCATTGAGTGATAGCAACACTACATAAAGAAACCCTTCACAATAGCATGACAATTACACGGTCTTAGCAGGGTCTGAAATTTGCGGTATCCCGATATCCACGGGATACCAAAATTTCGTTTTGGGTACTAACTTCTGTTTTACTTGTATCCCGACGGGATACCACGAAATTTCAAAAATCGGGATAGCGGTAAATGCCTCCGGTGGTCTCCCAATAGCTTCGTTAGCATGAGTCGCTATCTTGGAAATCGAGGCTTTACTGTATATCAGTCAACGAATCGGGTGATAGCTTCACTGGTGGAAGCGCCCAACCTCGCACCCAGGGGGTTGGGAAGCGCCAAGTGGGATACTGGATTCTCAGGGGGGATACTAAAACTTTGGACCCTGGTATCCAAGTGGGATACTGAAAAAAAATTTAAATTTCAGACACTGTCTTAGTCTATTGTACTGGATTTCTATTCATGATGCTATTGGGAAGGATTTCTTTTCAAAGTGTTTTCTATCAAAAAATATGGGGCCCCAGTGATAACTGATAACCAGAGCCTCAACAAGACAATAGTACTACAGATAATTTTTGTACGACTGTTACTAATTTTCAAAATTTTATTTCTGATTACAAAGATGGTAATTTTGACCAAAGCAATGTAAATATTTCACACTAATGATCCAAACCCTGAACTCCTAAAAGTACCTAATAATATTTTATAAAATGTGTTGTGCTGCGTAGGCAGTGTAGAAATACAAATCACATATCTAAAAAGGTTGGTGTTAACTGCCGAAATAGTGAGTAAGTAGTCTAACGTTTCGAGCGAAGGCCCTTCGTCAGAGAGTGAAACATAAAGTGTAATAATAACTGAATGAGACTTTTATAGAATAAATAATCGCTTGGACAAAAATAAGCCAATCAGGTGCGAGAAACAATAACAAATAATAATGAGATGTAAAAATAGGAAAGTCACTTGCTATTTTTACATCTCATTATTATTTGTTATTGTTTCTCGCATCTGATTGACTTATTTTTGTCTTACGTAATATTCTGTAAAAGTCACTCTGTTATTATTTCACTTTACAGTATGACGAAGGGCCTTCACTGGAAATGTTAGACTACTTACACGCTATTTCGGCAGTACACTATACACCAACCTTTTTAGATATTTGATTTGTAATGTTTTAGTTTACTCTGACTCACATTTCTTGTACTAGCCTCCACATGTTTTCTCTTTTTATGATCTTTCGACGCTGATCTTTTCTTCTTCTTTCTTTTGCTTGAATGTTCTTTTGACTTGTGGACCTCGGGTGGAATGACCTGTTCTTTACCTCTTTGATCAGAAACCCTTTCTGCATTACTGACTTTTAAAACCAATTTTATCGGTGGCTCTTCAGCCTTGACTATAAATCATAATAGTAAGAAGACTATTTTTAAAGAATTTAAAGTACCTACATGTATCTTACGTTTTGGGGATTTTACATATCCGTAATATTTGGGTCTTTCTGAGCAAAATCATATATCTTGTCAGGTGAAAATTTCATCTTCATGGAGTTTTTTGTTGTCAAAGTTACCAGATGTGATGTCACAAGAGGCATTCCAAACCAGTTTTCTTTTGTTACTAGCCACAAAAATGCCTCTTGTGACATCACATACGGTAACTTTGACAGCGAAAAACTCCATGAAGATGAAATTTTCAGCTGACAAGATATATTACGATTTTGCTCAGGAAGACCCAAATATTACGAATATATAAATTGCCAAACGTGATATAGGCACCTTTACAGATTACAACAATACTATTATAATTATAGGTTTGTCCGCTAGGAATTCACCAAATCGGAATGGTAGTGGAATCACTACTGGACGAGCAGGGCATGGATTATTTGGGCCTCTGGCACCCAGGGCTGGCAATGACTGTCAAAATTGTGGGACTGGGACAAAGGTGGTCAAAACCCTCCTAGGTTACCTCCTCCTAGGAGGAAGACAAAGATAGATGCGTAAGTGCATGTGTGTGCCAGTGTTTGTATGTGTTTGTATGTGTGTGTATATGTATGTGTATCAGTTCTCAGTTTTTGTGTAGTGTCTGTGTTGTCTGTGATCAGTTGTTCATAGCCTGGATAACTCCAGTGGATAACTTAGTATCTAGTGGATACCTCATTATCTGCTGGATAATAAAACATATATGTATAATATGATAAGTAATATGCAGGCTTTGAAAAACTGCCCCCAGACATTTTCTGTGCATGTGTACATACTTTTCTTTAACACTGTGAATTTAAAAGTGATTTGAAGAACAGGAGATTGAAAACAGGAGAATAAAAGCAACCAACTGTTAGCACACATTGTTGTTTATTCAAACTAAACCAAAGTCTGTTAGATGTGCTGTCACTGGCTGATGAGTCTAGATGGCGTGCTAGTGATGTACATGCATTGGCAGTATTTAGATTTTAGCTGATCTAAGCCCCCACCTCAGCATATTCTGGTACTAGTAGTGAACTAACCTTTGGTTTCGCTGACCTTTTTATGATGTTTCTTATGTTTTTTCCCCATTTTAAAGTACAGTATTACGTTATAAACAAGTTCTAGTGTGAACAACAATAGCAAAACGAGGATTTTGTTCTTAATGCACGCGGTATCTCGCAATAATTTATGCGCCTGAGT
The DNA here is from genome assembly GCA_035772405.1 of Chrysogorgia sp. JL179-B06. Classification (NCBI taxonomy): domain Eukaryota; kingdom Metazoa; phylum Cnidaria; class Anthozoa; order Scleralcyonacea; family Chrysogorgiidae; genus Chrysogorgia; species Chrysogorgia sp. JL179-B06. The sequence continues at coordinate 596,897 of JAYKKM010000383.1, read as the reverse complement.
CGCGCCGTCGTTAAAGCCCCCCTGTGAAGATATTTGATGCGCCAAACGCTTATTTTTAAAAAAAATTTTGAAAGCGAATAATCTAATTGTTTTAGTAAAAACAAACTTATGTTCGAGACATAAGCATCGTTTTTTTTGCGAAAAACTAGGCCTTACGACGCGTCACTTTACCCTATTCTGTGCCGCTACTCGAATCAGAATGCATGAGTAAAAAAACAGCCCTAAGTTGTTGACAAGTCTGAGTAGCAACGAAGGAAGCGGTCAGAGTTCATTTTAATAGCGTAGAGTCTGGCTGCTATTAATAGCTCAAAAAGCGGACAAACAAACCAAATTTGGCTCACAAATGATTGCAAATAAGCTATTTCTTTTGTTATGGTCGCAAGAATTATGGGTAAAAGCGGACAAACATCGGTACTGACGTCATCTCGACGGAGCGCTATTTCTTGGTAAGCCATTATGTTATTTGTTCACGTGAACAACACATACAACGCGCACGTGTAACACATGTGCTTTTGTATACCCATAGCGACACGTAAATCATTTCCGTTATGTAACTTCCGGTTTCTTATATTGATAATTGTACACTTTCGTTGCAATTCTGAAGATCTAAACACGAATCTAAAACATTTTATCGATGCCAACACACGATGAGTCTCTGTCTTCAGTACGTCAAAGATCTAGCAAGGTTTCCACGAGCAGTAAAGATGTGAGCAGTGTATACATGCAAACATCCGACTATGATAAGAGGTGGGCAGACAACACAATCAGAATATATTTCACTTGCGATATTTTGAACGATCAATTGTGAATTCGTGTGCATAGAGACACGATACCTTTTATCATATTTTATATCTGTTTTCGTAAATCTAGGATTCACAGTCAAACGGAGTCGTTGCTTAGTTCCAGCAGTGGATTTCAAAATTACAGAGGCCTTTTGAACAACTGTATTGTTCTTCTGGTACAGCTGTTTTCGTTGTTGTTAATATTTATATTATTTATTTCATGATGGAGTTGGTTTTCTTTGATGTACCGCGGGCTTTATACAGCATAAAGCCCTATGAATACTAATTAGATGAGAAACGAAGAAAAAACTAGGAAAATCGTTGACCAAGGTGGAAAAAATAAACAAAACTTTGTTGGAAAACCTCCTCAATCGTGAAATAAGTGACAGATAAATCCCTCGAACGTCGGGATGTATGCTATAATACAGCCCTCGGACGCTATGCCCTCGGGATTTATATTACTTATATTACTAATATCTAAATATTACTAATATCTTATATTACTAACATCTAAAATTAATGTTATTATTTTATATATTTATTATAGACTATCATCAAATTCAGGTTTACAATATAAAAGTACAAATTACAAAACAACTTAAATAATAACAAATAAAACTAGTTTACAAACAACAGTCAACGAATTTTATGAGGGGTATAAATTAGCAAATGGACATGCAGGCCAAACCCAAAAATTATTTATTATTTCCTTAGTGTAATTTGGCATTTTTTAGATAATATATGTCTTTTGAAAATTTGTGTTATCAAAACAAGCCATATATTCTATTTAGGTCTTGTCGTGCTTTCGACTTGCTTTGGATAATTTGTTAAAGTAAGTATAATATTCTATATTTTTGTGGCACTCTACCAAGTGATTAATGCAATTAAAGTTTATTCCAGCTGTTGTGGTCTAGTGGTTACCACACATGTCTATGAGCTAGGAGACACAGGTTCAAATCCTGGGTCAGACCTCCACTCAGGGTCTTAAAATAATTGAGGAGAGAGTGCTGCCTTTGCAATAATATCAGCAAATGGGTACGACTTTCAGGTCTTCTCGTATAACTACAGTACTTTAAATCATAGGCCCTCGGAACCCCATCATAAATTATACTTCTAGCCTATTGGGGTATTCCGTTCACCTAAGAGTGATAAATCTAATACTGATAAACTAAAACTAAATTAACTTCCTAGTTGTATTTTTGATGCTATAATGTAACCCATTCTGTCTTCCATTGACCAGAAGATTGATTATTGACCAGAAGATTGATTATTGACCAGTATATCAAATAATTGAAAAGTGCAAAGTCATACCCAAATTATTTTGAAATATCAATTTAATCTAGGTATGGAATTCTCGTTGATCCCATATCTGTCATATCTGGAGTCGTCATATTTTTTGAACATCCCCAGCGATGGCCTTGTGCTTGTCTTATATTAGGTAATAATATATACAAATATTACAATTTATATTATTATATTATTATTATTCAGTTTGAATGGCCATTTTTTTCCACGCTTGCATGGGTTAGCTGTGTCTTATGTGAGGAGGTGTTAACCTCACTAAAATCCACAATGAGATTCATTATATGGAAAGAAAGAATGCCCTGAACCAACTCACCTCATTAATAATGAGTAGAGAGGGCTAGCCTGGCAACCGTGTCAGTTTGCCTCATGTAATTGTACCCTGAAGTGTGCTCGCCCACACAGGAACTATGATGACTTACAAATGACGAGCATGCATATATATTATTATGCAAACAGCCAGCCTGGTATACGAGCTGCTTTCTTTCATTAATATATTCAGGGCCTTATCAACATTGCAATTTCTATGTGTGAAGTTGATCGTGCAGGTTGCTGTAGTCTTGAGAAAGACTATTGTTGGTGACTGACGTTTCAGCGGCCTCAGTGGCAGCCTGACAGCGACAGTCCTCAGCAGCGCAGTCATTGCAATTTATATTTTTCTAATAGTACAATGCAATACAACACAAAACATATATTAAATACTTTACGATGGCTAAATTGATGGAAAAACAGACATAATAATGTATTATGATTAGTACAAGTTTAATAGTCACTTCACTTTTCCTTGCATTTTTTTGTAGCTTCCAATATATTTATTCAGATCATGTTTTTGGTTGAAAAACTCCTGGCTATAGTAAGTTTAAATTAGGTTCATACTACATTCTTATTTCAGATAAAAAAAACACTAATTAAATCTTTGAAATTTACATAGTGATAAAAAACACCATGTGAATGATTTACTGAGCTATAAGCTTTCAACCTGTTGACTCGCCTTCATCAGGACCACCGAGAGGGTAGGGGGGCAACTGCCCCGGGGCCCAGCCATAATTCTGCCCCGGGGCCCAGCCATAATCTAGGGGCCCGCGAATACGGCGCCAAGGCATTTAGGGGCTGGGGCCCGCAAGACTACATGGGGGGCTGTCCTGTCTCTCGGCGGCCCTGGCCTTCATCAGAGCATAGTACTAACTAGAGGCATAGGAATGGATTGGGGGGCTGAAGTCGACATGCAGGTAATTGAGATATAGAACCTCGGAAAGACAATTTGCTGCAATTTGAGCAAAAATGTTCATCTAATTCTACAGTGAGCATAGTTCAAATGAATGCAAGCTTGCCTGCTGGCATCTTACCAGGTTGCACCTAGTATTGACAGAAGGGTCTGGAAACCATCGAACACTCGCGTGACAATGGTTTAGGGGTTGGCTAACACTTCAGGCTACACCCGTTTGTGAAATCTCGCATACCGGTAGGTGAAGCCCATAGGTAGATTACTTTAAGTAGCTTCTCTTCGTCGTACATAATACAATTGGAAAATTGTTCCTGATTTTTGGGGGGGGGGCACTTCCTATGCCTCTGACTATAGGTTGGCTTGCATACTCTTATTGATTCAAGATATAATAAAGATATTTGACACCATCAATCATGTGATTTTGATTGTATACAACAATGATCATCAAGCTCAAATCCTCAGAAAATGTCCCAAACCTGTAACTGATCTGATTGCCTGTGAGATATACTCTAACCATTGTGCTACCGAGACTCAGATGGAGATGGTTAGACAGGCACTATACATGACGAATGGCAATCTCAAATCCTATATGATGCAAGCTAAATGTACTATTGGTATTATATCTGATATGAATTAGCCTGGGCCAACAGGACAATCAAAGCTTAGAAATAACTAATTCATGTGGTGTTCTATCTGTTGCAATTGATGCTGATGGGCCCAGCATTGCATGCAGCTCACAATGTTAAGTCTATTTTCATTAGGGGAAACTGTCTGTATTGGTTGGATTTTTTATTCACATTGTAAACCTGGCAAGTCTCCTAGCCATCCCAGTTGCTATTGTCAATCAATTTCAATCTCCACCATGTGAGTAACTATAATTTCTCTTTAAAAAAAATAGTATGATAGTGTTACCTCCACCCCCCCCCCCCCCCCTCCCAGAATTTATGTTTTGGGATTCAAACATCAACCCCCTCTTAATCCTCGGAAAGGTTTACTTCAAGCTAAATGGTTTGCTACAAGTGCTCAAAAATGGTGAATAAAGACAAAGACTATCTTGTTTGTCTGCATTGAATGTTATCAATATGCATTTTTTCCAACACCCATCTGGAAAATTAGCTCCACTTCGACCGGCCATGCCTTCGCAAATTTTGATATAACAGTTTGGCCACCTCAGAATTTCCAGTGCCTTCTGTGTGGGGTAAGGATATTTTTTGGAGCTACAGATTATGTAATTACCGTAACACATACTGCAGTACAGTTGCTGTATTATTAATTATAAATATCGTAGTACAGTTTGCCAATTTTCTTACCACAACCATAACAACTTCACATCTAAAATATGTAATTTTCGTATAGTGCTAAATTTTCGTACAATGCTAAAGATAAGTATGTAATTCTGTAGCTGGAAACCAGGTATTAGCCATAAAGAATTGGTTGTGTCTCTTTAGTATACCCAAAAGGTCAAAATGTGGAGAGGAATGTGACCAACCCCAAAACATCAAAGCTCCTAAGTCTCCTAACCCCCCACCTAACAAGTTTTCTAACCGTAACCCCTGGCCATGTTTATACCCATCTCTAGCCATCATCACAACCACTAGCCCCCTACTCAAGGTGCTAAATTAGTAGACTAGTGACAGAGATTAAGCATGTGGGACTAGTAATCGACTGTTACACGCATGCGCTTAGAAAACCCGTCAGGCAGGAGGTTAGGATCTTTGTTGTTTTGGGGTTGGTTACAGACTCTCTCCACATTTCAACCTTTTAATAATAATGATAATAAGACTTTATTTAAAGAGGGTAAATGCTAAACGGTTACAAAACTGATAAACCTGCAGCCCTCAAATATTAAAATAAATATATACAATACAATAAAAACCTTACAAAAAAATCCAATAGGAATTCCTATAGGATTTTGGCCCAAATCCTATAGGAAATGCAATTTTCTTATAGGAATTCCTATAGGATTTTTTCGTAAGGGTATACTAAGAATTACAATAGATAAAACCGATCAGAAATGATCAACCAATGCCTTGTCATCCAAAGCTTTCTTAAATAAGGCAAACTTAAACAACTTTAAGTTTGACAATTTCCTCACATGCAGAGGTAGAGAGTTCCATGCCTAATAATGCTATTTACAGTGAAGGAACGTCCCATTTCAGTGGCATACTTAAAACGCGGGCAAACAAAGTTAAACTCACTATACCTAGTGGATCTAGTATGGATGTCACAATTTTGAATAAGAAGTTCAGACATGTAGTCTGGTAATCCATCATGGGTACGCTTAAATAAGATACATAACCTTTGGATTTCAGTACGACTTTCTTTGTCTAAAATTAGCCTAGCAGCACGTTTTTGGAACTTTTGGGTATACTAAAGAGCCACGACCATAAAGAATTAGTGATATAAAACTTCTCCTTAGAAATGTACATTACCAATTACATTTAAGCATGTGTTCTTGCTCTTTCTACTCACCAGGGTACTCGGTAATTGCTTTAACTTGGTATACAATCCTCTGGATGAAATACATTTCTTATATATCAGTGAACAAATGGTTGAGGGAAGGCAGTATGAGCAATCCACCACCTTTATTTTCTCCCGACAATCATGGTAAAGTTATTTTTAATGGAAATTCAATAAAGTACACCATATACTAATGCTATCAGTTTCCATGTATAGTATCGGCAATATTAAATACACAGTAACTTGCAAATACCGGTAAAACATAACTCCTCTTTTTATAGATAAAACCCCTAATGGTATCAGTGAGCTACAGAGGCCGTTGGCGAGAGCCTGTGATACAAGTAACCTTGTCAAGTACCCAGATAATTTAACACAATTAGGTGGGCTAAAATGTTTATGTATCCTTTTCATATATTTAGTATTTCTAGGGCTATAATTTAACAGCTAATATCACCAGCAGAGTTCTTCCAGATAATTTCTTTCTTTATTTTTTATACTTTTAAGATTTGTATTATTTCTTGGTGGCACCAACTCTATGCTACGAGTTAAATTTTCCACGTAGCAAAAACATCAGAGTGCGATTTCTTTTGCGAAGAATAGCTGAATGTGTAAGTGGGTTGAAATGAACATTACCGGTAACATCTTCAATCACTAGAACTGGTTTGGTGGAGTAAATAACATGCCAGATAACAAAAAGTAAATGGTTTGAATCTAGGAGTGTCATTAGATGTGTGAAGTTGATCGTTCAGGTTGTAGTAGTTTTAAGAAAGACTGTTGTTGGTGACTGACATTTCAACAGCCTCAGGGGCGGTCATCCCGAGTTGGTGAAAAACACGCTTTACTTGATGAAGATGACCGCCTGAAGATGACCACCGCTAAGGCCATAGAAATGTCAGTCACCAACAATAGTCTTTCTCACGACTACAACAACCTGGACAATCAAACTTCACACATCTAACTATATTATTAATTATATATATATTTTTTAGTTGTTTCTGGTAGGAGTGATATTGGTAATTGCACAACAGGTTTGTTGCATAGTAGTTTGCTCTTCTAACCTTTCTTGTTCAATGTACAGTACATAATTATGTCCTCACTAAGTCAAATTAAATCTCATTTTATTTTAATATGTGCTTTAACTATTATAGTGGATGGTCCCAACTATTACCAACTCTTTCAAACCATTCAAGGTATTTTGTGTAATGGTGTATCATGAAATAATAATAATTATTATTATTAATTTAATTCTAGTCCGGCATTACAAAATATTCTCAATGCCCTTACAGTTACAATGCTAAGAAATTACAAGAGAATATTCAGAATGAAATAAGAAACTAAGATAAATGATAATACATGTATACAATCTTAATAATATCCATTAGGAATTAAAAAGATAGGTTTTAAGTTTTGTTTTAAAAATATCAAGATACGGAGGATCGAATTTCTTTGGCTAAGTCATTCCAAAGCCTCGGTGCACAGTTCGAAAAAGACCTGGCACCATAATTCTCTGTTTTATACAGAGGAACATTGCATTCTTAAAATCAAACACAGTCAGCTCTCCTTGTTGCTTATGAGAACTCCAACTGTACTCTGCAATGACAACTGTATTATTTGATTTGTATTTTTTACATGCACCCATGCAACGAAACAGTTTTATATAATTTTTAAGTATAGCCTGATAATTTTCTTGCAGGAAATGGATTACCCACGAATGGTTGAAAGAATAATCAAGTTATCGGTAACATTTTTAAAGAAATAATGCTACACATTTTGATATTATTCCAGTCTAGGAATTTTAACAAAAATTGCTAGTGTACTGTCTTTGAATACTGTCTTTAATTTATAGGTTCCAAACCATTTGATGTGGCTGTTACTTTTTTACTGTTTCTTTCACTCATTTCTAAACATTATGGCAGAGTTGCTAAAGTTTGGGGACAGGACATTTTATAAAGATTGGTGGTAAGTGCACTGCAAGGCCCATTCGACTAAGGTGGTGTTTACATGAAGGAGGGCAGCTCTTGGTTGGGCTGACCCTAGTAAAAGGGATGGATTTCACCTCATGGGGAATATTCTAGCCCTTAGAAGAGAGCTAGCCCATCTAGCTCAGGGCTGACTTGTTTACCAAGTTGACTACATGTATGAATCCCATTTTCCCACACAAGTTTTCAATTTAAAACCTACATATATGAACAAAAAGAACTTAATAAAGAGTTGTCTTAAAATTATATACAGGAAAAGACCAACTTTGTCCCGTGTACGGAGCTAATTTGACTTGCCAGCCCTCTTGAGTGTGTTTACATGGAAAATTTCTAGCCGTCGTAGGCAAGATCCCGCATAGTGAATAGCGCAATCTCGCCTAGTAAACGAAACTCGCCCATATAAACGAAAACAAATTTTACATAGGGTTTGACTGAGAGGCAGGATCTCAGTAAACAGGGCGAGCCCTACCAAGAGGACTCTGAAAGCCCTCCTCCATATAAACACCCCCTAAGAATGTCAATACTGCACACTTAAGATAATTCACCATTGTTCAATTTAAATTGGGTGCATGTAAGTAAAAAGCAAAAATATCAAATGATAATAATTTTATTAACATCAGCAGCCCATGTGCCATCAGAATTCAGTTCTATTGACGATTTAAGGAATTTTTCTCTCTAGGAATTCAAACACAATTCAACAGTTTTGGAAGACTTGGAACATACCAGTTCATCGCTGGGCCCAAAGGTCAAATTATTTGAATTTGCAAGAAAAATCTTAAATTTTTTGCTGTATCACTATAAGAAGTGAATTTCCCAAATGGTTTTACTAATATATAATTATTCTCATATAATAATGTTGATTCAATTTGTAGACACCTCTATTTCCCACTACGGAGACGAGGATACTCACAACTTACTTCAAGCATTGTTGTGTTTTTATTGTCAGCATTTTTCCACGAGGCAAGACATTTTATGAAACATACTGCTCAAAGCTCTTCATACTTCATTTTGATATAGATGAGGACATTATTTTTCTCTAATAGTACTTTCTTTTGTAGTTTCTTGTCAGTATTCCTCTTCAAATATTCAGAGTTTGGGCATTCTTTGCAATTGTCGCACAGGTACAGTTGAATTCTGATCATCAAACATCAGCTCTGTTAATTAGTTATTTAAATTGGAAGCGGTGGCATAAGAGAGGTAGACGAGGCCCTTCTCAAACTCATTAATAATTCATGAGCTAATTATCCAATAATAAAGACCCATCTAGTCACGGGATTGCATTTGGATAACTAAGTCAAACACCGTGTAGTGATCTTCCTCAAATATCATAATTACGTATGCCGATCAAATGTATTGTAGTGTTCAACTATTAACATAACCCTCCCATGAGAGAATATCGTCCAATCAAATATAACCTATACTTGTGTTCATTTCAGAAGCTATTTAAACAACTCCAGCTCGTGTCCCACTGGGATATCCAAACACTCGAAAACAATTAACAAAAACACTTGTGCTACGCGCTCGTGTTTTCATACATTGTTTTCTTGTGTTTGGATATCCCGGTGAAACACTCGCTGTCATTGTTCAAATATTACTTGAAGGCTCGACTATAACTTCTAATTATCACTATAATTTGCCCAAAATGGCAGCGTTGAATTCATTGACACCTATATATTATATAAAATTATATTCCTCCTCTACCGTTGTCAAATTGGTAAGTCAGCTCTTTCTTATCAACTGAAGGTCAATCTCCCACCCAGGACATTGATGATTCTTCACCTTAAATCGCAGATGGTGGTCTGAGAGAAACGACTATTGGGGGCCACCATAAATTAGTTCTGACTAAATATGACGATGAAATATATGTCAGATAGTCGTTGTTTAGCCGTAATTTTTCATTATAATCTTTCACTCCATTTTTGGTAGGGGGTCGGGGGCCCTTAGTTCTCAACCTAATGAGTGTTACTCCACTGAACAGAAGTGGTTACATTTTTATGAGAATACCAAGATAACCAAGTGTCAAATTACCAATATTGAATGTCACCTTATAATTCAAAGATTTCTCGCTCTGCTTTTAGATTCCATTAGCTATATTCACAAGGATCCTTCCTAAGGACAAAGTCTATGGCAATTTAGTTGTTTGGTTATCTCTTATTATGGGTCAACCAATTGCAATTATGATGTATGGTCATGATTATTATGTTATGCATAAAGCAACGTCATGATGAGTAAGTTACAACAATGACTTGGGCTATAATTATAATCGATCTCATATAGAAAATACAGTTTATAGAATTTAAAAACTTGTATAGTAGTTCACAAAGAAAAAACAAAGGAATTAATGTTTAATCAGGAATAGCACTTTATCAAGATGATTTCAGTACCCATGTTTGTATAAAGCAACATCACACTGTTGGATGTGTTGTGAAACTTTTTTACTATGTTGATAAAACAAAAAGTAATGAAGTAAAAAAGTAATTATTTTACAAAAATTTTACTAAAACTTTGTTACAAGTAAAAATTTTAGTAAAGTAAATACCGATTTTTTTACTAAGTAAAGTAACGAGTAATTTACTTTGTTACTGCAGGCTAACACTGTGTATTGGATATCGAGTTTGTATATCCAATGGAACATGGCCATTCATATTGTAAATAGTATATCAATATAAAGAAATAATAAACATTTTAAAGTTGAAGTTTAATTTCGGCCAAATACATTTTCTATTATGTCTGCATTGCAAATGTTACAATGTTAATATATTAAGTGCTGCTAGAAAAAATTATTTAATGATTTATCTGGTGAATTATTTCTTTGTAGGAAACAGTGATATATTTCAAAATAATGAAACACAGCAAAGAACCTGCAGACGTCAAACTTTGTTAAGATGATTATTATTGTTATGGGCAAGGAGGCTAGCTACTTGCAAAACAATTTAGGTAGTTTATAGGGTCCTAGAAGTCGACAGTGCATAGACATTTGAATGCATGCAGCATTTCTAGAACAACTACAACTGAAGCAACAAGACTAAACATTTTTATATCAAAAATTAATATTATGAGCAGCTACACATAGTTTAATATTAATTATTTATAAGTTATGACAAAATATTTTTAAGAACATGTGCTTTAATTAATTGCCGATGGTTTTATCTTCTGTGACTATATTATCATATTTTAAATACTTTTAAAGGGATATGGCAATATAAATTTACTTTGTCTCATTTGAAAGAACTCGTGAAATGGTATAACAAGACCTTTTACAATTTTCCCTCATCTTTTTTGGTTTTCGAAATAATTTGATGAAATACAGCGTGCTGTCCGCCATCTTGGAATTATTTTCGATATGCATGTGATGTCATAAGCAGGGTAAAGTGAAATTTTTATCTTGCCAACCTTACGACATTATGAGCCAGAAACTCGATTATGTTGCACTATTTCCATTTTCAATTGGCCCACAACATTTTAAAAAGCCTTCCGCGGTCACCTATGGATACGTAGTTTCATCAGGTTTACCCTGCTTGTGACGTCACCAATTTCCTAGTTAATTAGGTCAAATATTACAACAAGATGGCAGATTGTAGACTGTCTTTTGTCATAATTATCTGAAATATTTCAAAAACCAAGAAAGATACAGAAAAATTGTAAAAGGTCTTATACCATTTTACGAGTTCTTTCAACTGAGACAAAGTTAATTTATATTGCCATATCCCTTTAAAACTGAAGTTGAAAATAAAGAAGCTTGCTGTTGTGTTATTCATTATCAGTATCGTATATTTAACATATGGTCAAAGAATAAAAGTTTTGTCATTAATTTGATAATACACTTAGAGATATACCGTAAATACAGACTAGCTTTGAAACACATTAAAACCATAGTGAATAATTATGGTGATCATGTTTGGTCTTTTTATATATTTATAATATACTACCGTAACTTAATAATATAAGCTTTATCTTGATGTTGTGCAGTCGCAGGCAAAGATATTGCATAGTGATTCAACAGTGATTTCAAACTTTCACTGTTGAATAACTCTGCAACGTGTTTGTGTGTCGCTGGGTCAACCACAGGGAGCCCAACTCTGACGCTTGTGGTGTGTTTCTCTGTTTTATTCTATACTATGGAAATTCTGATGTTTTTTAAAAGATGAGACAGCGGCACTTATGTAAATTACCATGCGTGCAATTCACATAAGTGCTGCGGTCTCCATCTTTCATAAAATAAAACATCCGAATTTCCGTAATATAGAATAAAACAAAGAAACACACCACAGGCGTCAGGGTTGGGCTCCTTGTGGGTTGACGTCACTTCCAGCAAGTAGTAAACCAACTTTACCAGGAGATTAAGATTAAATTTTAGCTGATTATCATATTTAAGCAATTTCTATCCGAAAGTGCCAAACATTGTACTATTTAAACACAAGCAGTACTCTTGTGCTTTATCGGGTTGAAAACACAAGGCAATGACCAAGTGGTTTAGAACCGATAAAGCATGTACTGAGAGTAATTTCTTGAGAACAGCAACCATGTCTTTATCACATTATAAAGACATGATACTGTAGTTTCTTTAAAAACATTTCAGTTTATCTTTGCTGATCATTTCCTTTATTCTCATTACCATGTTTGGTTATAACCATTGATGTTATTAGGAGAATTTAGATACTGATCATTCCTGAGGATTAAAGATGATTTTTTAAAAATATATAAAAAGTCCAAACATAGGATCAGAACTTGAAATGTATGAATACTTGAAAAATGCTGTTGTGTAGATTTTACAAAATATAATTAATTAAATGGTTTTCATGTTCACAAGCAAGGGTTCCTTGCACTTTATAGTGTATATGAAATGAAAATTATGTTTGTCTTATTTGAAAGAACTCTTGAAATGATAAAGGAACTCGCTTACTCCATCTATCGTTTTTTCATATCGCTTTTGGTTCTTGAGATATTGCGATTTGTTTGATATGTAAATAACACACAGCATGCATACGTCACATTAAAATATAATGAGTTGTTGTAAAAGTAGAAATATCGTTGAAGTTATCAAACAAAGTCACACTAAACTGCGCATGTAAGGGGTATTTGTCTTATGACACCTAATAACAAAAGTTTCGATTGATTGAACAGAATAATTTCAATAATATACATGGTTTCTCAACAACTCATTATACAATGTGACGTATGCAGTGTATTATTTACATATCAAACAAATCGCAATATCTCAAGAACGAAGAGCGATATGGAAAAACTATAGATGGAGTTCCTTTATCATTTCAAGAGTTCTTTCGAATAAGACAAACATAATTTTCATTTCATACACACTATAAAGTGCAAGGAAACCTTGCTTGTGAACATGAAACATAATCTAGACTTTGTTCCTAATAGTCTATGTACCAGTACTACAGCCTAATGTTTATACAAGAGTAAAGGATGTTTTATGTTAGGACACCTGCAAAGATTGTCTTCAAGAACTTGGAAATATTATTTTTCTGGTTCATCAACTCCTGCTTGCGTCATGAGCTCGCCAATGTTCTTCTCCAGATCATCTATACGTGCTCCCATTTCATCAACTAATTTTCAGGTTAAGGTTGAAATTTACAAGATTTTTACATTGCATTTAGCATTTAACTGACAAAATCCTTCATTTGGCATGATGGTTTTACCTGAGAAAGGTGCAAACCTTGGTAATGTACCATTCATGTAATTATACCATTAATGCACGTTCAAAAAACTTTTTAAAGCCAGAGTAGTGTCCTCCACTCAACGTCTTAAAAATAATTGAGGAGAAAGTGCTGCCTTTGCAATAATATCAGCAAATGGTAAGACTTTCAGGTATTCTCGGATAACGACCTAAAATCGTAGGTTTTCGGAACCCCTATAATTGGGTTTTTAGCCTGTTGGGTTATTCCATTCACCTAAGAGTGATAAATCTACTAAACTAAACTATGTCAATTCCTTTTATTTTGAGATTAAATACTATTTTTTGCAATTGATGGGTGAAATAGTATTCATGGCTGAATATTTTTGTCACCACTAGTATGGAACCTAGTGGGTTGATCACATCTTCTTAAAATTCATCCAATTTTTTTCTTTCATTGAGGTTAGGGTTAGTATTAAGGTTAGTATTAACGTAAATATTAACTTTTTTCATTTATGTTTATACCTGTGCACATTCTTTTTACCCATGTCGGTTTTCCCCACATCAGATGAATACTGTTTTGGCAATGCTATTAGTCTGATGTTGGACAAATAACTGCATTAAAATATCAACATATTATTACAAAGGATACTTCTATTGATTATTTGATCAGACATGCCCTGAAACTTCTCTTGCTACAAAGAAACACCAAAAATGACTGAAGAACAACATATATACTGGTACTTTAATAAAACTGAGCCTTTTTCCAGTTGTGTACTAATCAATTCAAAACATCAACCTCACCTTAGGCATATCCTGGGAATATGACTCTAAGCCAAATTTTCAAAAGTTCAAATTCCCAGGGGAGGATGGTGATGTTTCGAATTGATCGGTACATTAATCAGTGAGTCGGCTTACCAATACAAACTTACCATTTGTTGAAGTAGAGTTTGAACCTGAAAATTTCAAGGTCGTAAAAAAGAGCAGTCATAAAAATCTAAATCTTTTTTGTGCTATCAACAACTATTAGAGTACCGGTATATACATGAAGCCTGGACACGTTGGAAACATATAAAGTATATCATCATCCTGTTTGTCCCCTCAGGGGGGGTCTTGGTCGTCTCTACACCACTCTCCACTGTCTTCTGTCACCCACTCTATTCAGATCCACCACTTTACCATCATCTCAAACACAATCCATCCATCGCTTTTTCGGTCGTCCTCTCTTCCTTGTTCCCGTCTCCCTGCGCTCCGCTGACCATTTAACAAACTCATCCTCTTCTTTTCTCTTTACGTGTCCGTACCACCTCAGTCTGCTTTCTCTTCTCTTCTCTCTGTTCCGTCACCTTCACTTCCTGCCTTATGTCTTCATTTCTCATTCGCTCCCGTCTTGTCACTACTCACTCTTAATCGCTCGCATACATCTCATCTCCGCTACTTCCAACTTCTTCACGTTCTTCTTTCACTGCCCAAGTCTCTGCACCATATAAAACCACCGGTCTAACCATTGTCTTGTACCTGTGCCTTCAGTCTAATTGGCATCCGTCTGTCATATAGTACTCCACTCATATTCCTCACATATAAAGTATATAAACCCACTAAAATCCAAGATTTTAACAATCAAACTAAAAGCACATCACAATAAATACGACAATACAACACAGAACTGCAGGGTGAACTTCTAAAATCGCACAACACTATATTCAATAACGTCTAAAGTTTTATGACATTATAAAGAGAGAATGGTACAAATCCAGTCAGGTCTTGGATGTCCTTTGGTTCGCCATCTTGGGTCTCGATTTGAGCTTCATCTTTCACCTCTGTCTCGGGAAGTTCAATCTTTATTTTGGACATTTTGAAGTCTCCAAATTCAAAGCAAATATCTCTCTTATCTCCTTCGAAGGGACGCGGGATTACTTTGGGTCGTGAATACTAATTTCCATCTATCTGGCGTCTTTTGTCAACTAATTGTAATCTTCAAATGCCGAATACTAACACTTACCCTGACCAAAAAAATAACCCTAACCATAAAAATAACCGCAAAACTAACCTTAATCCTAATAAAACACTAATCCTAACCATAAAAAGAAGATAAAATAAAGGAAAAATTACGTCAAGTCAGTTTGATAGATGGAAACTAGTACTTTAGGACTAATACGTTTATTCAAAGTTTACTCGTACCCAGGTTTTCTCCGTTTTTGGAGAGTTTTGTCACAGAATAAGTATTGGTTTTGTTTTTGAAGAGGGAAAATGCCAGATGAAAATTAGGAAAAGTGTCGAGCTTTGCGCGCCAAGTATCTCCTCTATCTCAGACTTCTCTTGCGAAAGCATTTGAACGCAAATGGGAGTAGACTTCAATTGAAACCCCGGACCCCGGATTTTAAAGGAACTTTAACATGAACTGAAATGATAATACTGACATTTTCAATACATACAGCAAATTGTGTCGCACGCGAGCTCTGCGTCCAGAAGAACGCAAGACGGACGCCAACCGCACGCAGACGAGACGTACTCAGACGAGACGCTAGACGAACGCAAAACGCAGGAGTGCTGGACTGTAGAAAGCCTAAAGTTTGTTGTAAGAATATTAAACTTATAAATGTTTTCTTATTGAAAACTTATTGAGAACTGTGAAAATCAGGAAAAACTAAATCTTTAGGGTAGCCGGGTATTTTAACAACTGAACGGTATTTTTATTAATTTATTTTGAGCCGGAGCAAAAACTGCCATAAAAACTATAAAAGTAAATTGTCAGAAAGACAGCTGAGTTTTACAAACTTGTATATAACCATTGAAGAAACTGTTGCAGTATATTGCAAAAAAGTTACATTGTCAATCTTGCGTTTTTTCCTGTTTTAATTAACAATGCAAATTGTTTCTATCTGCAGTGCTCTATAGATTTACCATCTCTTGATACTCCCCTTATCGGCTTTTGGAAATGCTTTGTGCTGTTTCATATTTTAAAATTAAGCTATAATTTAGGGCAAACGATAAAAAATAATCACTGAAAAGGTTTTCTTTCGGTGTACAGATGTGTGGCGCTGTCAAAATACTCAAAGGCGCCGTTCTGACGGGACATCTTGAAGCTTTTTCGAAATTAAAGTAATTTTTCAACCGGTGTAAATTTTAACTATACAGTTTCTGAACATAAATACTAATCTGTATTACATGCAGATACGCTTTTGAACTACTCTCATCCAGAACATATTCAGTTATAGGTAACTTTTTTGATGAGCCAAGCCAAAGTCCATCTGAAGAAGCCATTTCAATGCACTACCGTCTGCCAAGGTTATCGGCGGCAACTCGAGAGCAAAGAGTTCAAAACAATTTGTCCGGCTAAACTCTATGGTTTAACGCTTCTGACAAGTTGTAATACCTGAATTATATAGCCAAGGGAAGGTATTTCACGCTTATTTCTTGCTATGACCCATAGAAAATCGAAGAAAATGCGAGAAATGGGCCGCACTGCACAACACTGTGCCCAATGCACAGCACATGGAAGAATCGCTTTGTTGAAAGGACACAAGAAAGTCTGTCCCTTCAAACTATGCCGGTGTGTCCACTGTATGCTGGTCAACAACAAACGACAGATAATGGCCAAGCAGGTGAAACTGAAACGGTTGCAGGAAAAAACCCATTCCAGACGACGCCTGGAACAAAACAAGCCGACCTCCTTTCGTGGCCCAACGCCGGCTTGCCAGGAAAAAAAGTTAGGTAAGACTTGCCATGACTTTGTTAAAATATTAACAATATTCTCTTAAACACTTACGAGGCTACCGTTGTCAACTTTCCGTAGAAATGAAACAGCGCCGGGCCGGCATTTCAGTGTTTCAAAGTAATGTCGACAGCTACATTTTGTCACAGATCAGATCACGAAAAATGTTTTTGTGTTCTGAAACGCTCACCTCGACCTCGGCTGATGAATATGAAGACAGATATCGTACTAGAACAACTTGTATAACTTGTATTTTGAAAAAGTCCTGCATGTTTGTTTAAAAATGTGCTGTGTTGGCGTTAAAAGTGCTGTGTTAGCGTTAAAATGTGCTAACGCGAGCGAAAATAATGGCGCGCTTTTTCACCCGTGTTTTAGTGTTTATACAACTGGAAATTATCCTTGGTTTCGGTATACTTCAGTAACAAATATAAACTTAAAGTTGTTTTCTATCGTGTTAGCATGGACCCTGCCGTAGAATGTCTACAATTTTGTGAATCAAAATGCAATGAAACTGGGCAAAAATCTCTAGCGGCCGTCGCCGGCTTGTTCGTAGACTTTTGTTATAACGTTTAAAGATTATCCTGATTTCTGTCGCAATTTATGCAAATGTAGACTTGTAATTGCATCAAAGTGATGTGGAGTACATATTTAGGATGTTATGTATATCCAGCTGGGACTGTGGAGTGTTTTTTCGATTGGAAAGGGGAGGGGATAAATCGAAAGCCCGACGAGGCGTGCACAGGCTGGTTCACACGAGCGACAATAGCATAAGCAACGAAAACAAAGCGTGACTTTCCTCTGGGACATACGAAGACAAAACAACGAGAATTTTTCTGTTCCTCTTTTGTTTTGCTCTTGCCTTATGCTTCTTATGATTAATTGACTTCATTCTTTATGTTCTCGTGTGAACCACTGATGTCAGCGACTCATGTTTTGCAACTTTTGTGACATATGAGAATGTGTTTGAAATGTCATCGGCGATACCCTAGTCTCCCTCGCAGCCGTTGTGGTTGTCACGTAACGTTCCAGTGGGTGGGAAGTTGGGAACGTTTACAACCAGGAGGGAGACTAGCGATACCCTCGTGGCCTCGCACTCGCAGAAAACAAGAAAGTTTGTTTCCTGCGATCGTCGCCGATCATCGCAGACTATCGCAACACAAGAAAGGCTCGTTACACAAGAAAGGCTCGTTTCTTTCTCAAAAGTGCGATAATAAAAATAAGCGCAAATAAAAAAGAAAGACAACGCAAACAAAAAAGTTACAACGCAAACAAAAAAGTTACAACGCAAACAAAAAATCCACAACGTAAATGCAACGCAAACCTGTTCATTTTGTCTTTACGGTCGCGGAAGTGAAGCAGTGAAGCGTGTTTCTTTTGTCATAACAAAAGTACGTAAAAGTACTGAATTACTTGCCAAATATGGAACTATTAAAACTAGATAAGAAGTATAAGAAATGTCACATTAATTATCGAAGGTAAGACAGATTCTATTGAAGTGCTATTTCGTGTAATAGATGAGATCTGCCAGCTTTGTAAATATTCCAAAGTTGTGTGGATTAACTCTTTCCTGACAGGCTGAAAAACATCCAAAATTGAACCACCTCTTTGTTCTATCGATATCTCTTGAAATAACCAAAACTGTTGCGAAAGCTATACATTTTCCGAAAGCCCAATAAACCGGCTTTTACTTGTGCTTTTAAATTTCCCGAACAAAACACATCATGTTAATATAAATTAGCATTAATTATCATAAATCAGGTTGAAAAATTTACATTTTTCTAGAAAAGGCCATCTTGCATTGAAAACTCAAAATGCCACCAATCGCAGAG
This sequence comes from Chrysogorgia sp. JL179-B06, assembly GCA_035772405.1. Taxonomy (NCBI): domain Eukaryota; kingdom Metazoa; phylum Cnidaria; class Anthozoa; order Scleralcyonacea; family Chrysogorgiidae; genus Chrysogorgia; species Chrysogorgia sp. JL179-B06. The sequence goes on along the minus strand of JAYKKM010000383.1, from coordinate 577,970 downwards.
TTGTTTATGAAATCAAATCAAAATTTTTAATCTTGCGTTACCGTGTGCCGTGTTTTTCGAGTGACGACTTTGCGGGTCTTCTAAGACCCGTTTTGACTGTGCCGGGTAAGGAAAGAGTTAAGGCAGGGATAGCCTGTAATACAGGTGTATATTCAGGCTGTACACAGGCTAAGCAGGGACGGATTGGAGAAAAATAGGCCCTTTTGTCAGCAGACTTAAAAAATAAGGTCTTAGCGAGTAAGCATACTTTCATAAACGTCTTCTTTTTTCGATAGGTTTACAACACTGATCTGTGAAACATAAAGACAGCTTTATATAATTATATTATAACGATCGAAAACGATCTATATAGGCCCTATTATGTCTCCGCCAGCTCCAGGCCCAAGCTCCAGGCCCAACACACGCGTGGTTTTCGTTTCGTGTAACTATTTGTTACTGTATCCGATATACTTCTCGTACAGTATATCTCATTGTAATGAAGGTTGGCAGAATAGCCACAGTGCATGCCGCCGAGGGCAATTTTTCATTGCTGAAATTGGGATCTGAGCAATGATTATTATACAGCAAAAACAATACTATTTAACGTAATGTTGCGGATCAAAAAGATCACCTGTTTATTTATACTAAAACAATTATTCACCTCAGTGTCGCTGAATAGTGTGAAATTTATCCACCACTATTCACCCCCCACTTCGGTCAATAATTGTTTTAAGTAACACACGATGATTGCGAGCATAGCGTCCCCCAGGCCAATCTGACAAGAACCAGCCTGAACTTTTAGTAAGGTCCTAATCTGAATAACTTAGTCCATATAATTTATTTGATGCTAATAAACACTCCATCTTATTCCTCCAAAGCGTATCTAGATGGTGCAGGGATAAGTGAAATGCAGCATTATCAAGAAGAAGCTTGGCGGGCTATGTATGCTGCTCAAAGTAATGACATGCAGGAACCAGCCTACCACGAGGACCAGCAAGTATCTCCAAGCTGTACCAACCAATGGTCTCCTCTCAGTTCCGTGCAGTACAGTCACACAGGCTCCCTTCAACAACTTCATAATGCATCATCTAGCTCCATCATGTTCCAACCATGTTATCCTGTCACTTCATCTACAGCAGCCCTTAATCTATTTGCAACCCCTGTTGGTGAGCCCGAACTGTTCCCATTAAACCACGTCTTTACTCAACCTGTGTTCTATCAGTGCATACAGACAGAGTGCACACAGAATATCACCCAAACGAACCAGCTCTGTGCTGCTGGCGTTGCCGAGCCTGAGAACTCATTGCAGCCGCTCGAAGTGGTCGAGACGTTCGAAGGACCTAACATGGCTGCTGCTGAAACCTTGCTTACGCTTCATACTGGAGAAGAATAGAATATCTACACGAGATATTGGGAATCGGAAATGCAGTGAGTTGTGTTGATTCGAACGCTTTTATAGTCGGCAACATATTGAAATGAATTATGACATTTGTGGCACCTAAAAAGACCATACACATGCACAGCGTTTTTGGTCTTTTTTATTTTCCCCTCCTTTGAGCTTTTCGGAATTTTAAGGACGTCACGCGTTGTTACTCAGAGAGAGGTTCAGTTGTGTTTGAAAACATTATAAAAGGTCTAAATACATCCAAATATCATAAAGGACATTGGAAACAAAAACTAAGTTTGTCTAATATGAAGGAACTCGTAAAATGATATTTTCCGTATTTTACTTCGTTTTTGAAATATTTCAGTTTGTTTGATATGTAAATGAGATGGTCTCTGACGTCAGGTGGGTAGAGAATTTTCACTCATTAAAATATTAGTTCCATCCTCAAGTTTGTTCCACAAATTTACTTGAAAATGTACGTATACTAACTCCTCATGATCATGAACGTTGTAAACTTAACAATAACTGAGATATAAGACTTTTTTAATGAGTGAAAATTCGCTACCCAGCACCTGTCGTCAGAGACCATCTCATTTACATATCAAACAAACTGAAATATTTCCAAAACGAAGTAAAATACCGAAAAGTTGTAAAAGGTGTTACTCTATCGTTTTACGAGTTCTTTCGTTCTTTATATACTTTTGCGGTCGCCTAAAACTGGAAATGTATGCTGTTAAAGTGCCCCTAATCCCAAAAACGTTTTTCGGCTTTACTAATCTTGACATAATTTCTAGTGTTTCTGCGGAAATAAAAATGAATTTCTTTAAAATCCCCGATTTTTATGGCTCTTTCCGTGACAATTATTCGTTACGAGGAGTCTGGAACGACTACATTTTGTGACGTCACGCAAGGTACTCGTGTCTGAATTTTAGCGCGTTCATAGTCTACATATTGCGTATACTCATGTTCGTTGAGAGCTTCTGAAGAGATAGTTTTTAGTTGGGTTGCTGCCAATTGTACGAATACATCGTGTCTGAAGATTGGTATAAGTTTTCACACCAATCCATATTTTAACGATGATGGGGGCCTGAAGCAAAAAACTGCGAAGAACAATTTCGTGAAGGCAAAAGAAAAGAAAAAAAAAAAAGAAGAAAAAAAAAAAAAAAAAAGAAAGAAAAAAGAAAAGCAAAAAAAAGCAAAGTACCGACTACCTTGCGTGACGTCAAAATACATGCTAGACCCGGGCCATTAAAATTCAACTTAAAAACCAAACGATTTATCGTTTTGGGGGTTAGGAACTTAGGGGCACTTTAAAGTGAGTTTATAAAACTTAGAATAACAAAGTTGCAACAAGTTCAGTATTTGAGTACATCTTCAATTTGTTTGAACTGCAGAATGTAATTCTGTATGATCAACTATAGCATTCAATTATTGAATGATTATTAAGAACCATTTACACTGCTATGTTATACTTGTTCTAAAGTTGTATTAGGTATTTGTGTAAATCGTAGAAATAAATCACATTTTTACAAAACAACAGTTGCCTAAAACTTATTTTGCCTTGCACTTTCCAATTTAGAATTTGCAAATCTTCTGTTGTAGAAGATTGGGCCGATTTATCCATCCAGCTCATTATAAATTTCGTGTTTATTTTAAACGAATATAAGCACGCGCGCAAGCCAACCTCGTTCCCAGGGCATTTTGCCTCCACGGCGGAAGGTCGGCGAAAATGGCCCTGGCTTGTCATAAAATTAATTGTAATTCAGCCGAGTATAATTTATTCATCTAAATCTTATTTTACAGCAAATTAGAAGTGATAGCTTTCGCTAAATTCGATATATGCTTCTTCATACCTTTTGTAAGAGATAACCATGGATGTATGGTAGATAGATGTATGATTATTAAGCTTGTTAGCTGCTTGAAGAGCATTGAACATTTCTCATTTATTCAGGTCAACAAAGTAGACAAAGGAAATGGAAAAAGACCACAAAAATTATCATATCTAACTCACCCAGAAATTCTGGGTGTCCGAGTCGATCCCAGGGACATTTTCGCCGACCTTCCACCGTGGAGGCAAAATGCCCTGGGTTACGAGGTTGGCGCACAAGCAACAAAGTTCTGGACTTTTGACGCGATTATTATACCCCGTTTACACTAGCAGTTTAGCCCAGGCCAAGCCCAATTTGTGTTTCACGCAATTTTCAAAGCAATCATATTGGGTCTATATATTTCGTGTGTATGAACGCAAACTTGGGCCGAGCCTGGGCCAGAATATAGTAAACTATTACTGCGCATGTTCCAAAAGCATTAATATACACAATGTTGTAGTGAATGTGGGAGAGCTCGGAGTAGACAGACGATACGTGGACGATCGTCAAGCTCGTATCCTCAGAAAAATGATTCTGAGTCCCGGACAGGAATCGAACCTGTAACCTTCTGATTGCCGGTGAGACTCTCTAACCATTGAGCTAACGAGACTCAGATGGAGAGCGAAGGTTAAAATGATGTACTGGTTCGATTGATATATGTACTGAGTAAGAAAAAAGAAAGAGAGGGGTCAGACTATGCGGCAGTCACTATATATCGGTAATGCTTGGATGCGTTAATATACACAATGTTGTAGTATTACAATTTGCATTACAAAAATTAGCGCTGGCCGAGCGTTGTTTTACGTTTACACTGTAAAATTCGAGGCCTAGACCGAACCCTATATACCCAATGACCAGCGCTACTTTTAACCCAGACCGAGCCTGCATGGATTAACGCGTTTACACTGGAAAAACTAGCCCAGACCGGGCTATAGTTTCGCCAGTGTAAACGGGGTAGAAACACAAACCACCAATCAAAATATACACATAAAACTTATAATAGCAGTGAAGATATTTACAAATTACTAGCACAGTATGTTTAAACTATATTAAGTCTTAAAGTGCCACTACGATCAAATTTTTACCTATCAATATTTTTACGTTTTTATAAAGCAGAGCTTCTAAATATTACTTGGTCGAAACCGTTTCGCGATTCGACGATGGCAAGTATTATTTTTCTTACTCCGAAGGTCGTTTTTTCAAATTCTTCGTCTGAAAGGCTGAACATTTCATCTACTTCTCGAAAAAAACAAGAAAACAAATAACCTCGACCGAAATTCAGGCGTAGCATTGAGAATCTGACGTCACAAACAATATTACCTTTTGAAATTGCGGGCTCACTTGGAACACGTTTTTAGTAATGGTGGCCTAAATAATAGTGATTTTCAGAGATCAAAATACTTACTTCAAAATACCATTTTTTAGTTTATTTTTACATCGATGATCACTTTCGACCCTGAAATACTATTCTATGCTAAAGAAAATCTAAAAGACGGGGGTGAATTTTCATCGTAGTGCCACTTTAAGACTTCCAATGAATACTTATAAATACACGGTTGTCATCATCAGGGGCGAAACTCGAGGGGGGGTGTGTGACACCCCCAAAATACTAAAAACTCCAATTGGCAGGGCAAATGGACAATCAGAGATCTTGCAGGGCAGTGCAGTCGGAGGCTTGGGCTTCATCACGAGATTTTACAAACGGGTGTTGCCTGAAGTGTTAGCCAACCCCTAAACCCTTGCCACGCGACAATTTCATTCCCAGCTGAGTCTGCGCAGGCTCTGGGAACGAGATTGGCCACGCGAGTGTTAGATTGGTTGCCAGACCCTTCTCTCAGTACTGGGCGCAAAAAATGGCGGCACTTGGTAAGAGGCAGCTGCAGGTATTAAAAAAGCTTGGATTCATTTGAAATATGCTAGCTCGCTGTAGAATTAGATGAAAACGTTTGCTCAAATTGCTGCAAATTGTCTTTCCGAGCTTCTAGATTTCAAAATTTTCCCCGCACCCCCCTAAAAACGCGGTCACTGCAGGGCACAAAAGATTTTAGCAGGGCAATTTTACCGTACACCCCCCAACGAAAAAGGGCTAGTTTCGCCCCTGGTCATCATGAATTATCATTGAAAAACACATTTCAACAAAAAATAGCGAATATATTTTGAATCTACATTCAATTCTCTTGCAAAGATAGTATTAATCTCATGTAAACGTGACTCGTTGTATAGCAAAATGATTAATTATAATTCGACACCGTCGTAATTTGTAACTTCTGCAGTATTTCAATGGCTATAAATATATTTCAAAAACTCATTAATATTCATTAACCAAATTGTCCAATCACATTTCCGTATTTAGTCACGCGCAAGACTTTTATACCTGATAAAACCATGAATACTAATCAGCATGAAAATTATATAAAGTCTCTACGAACTTTATATAAAATTCCTGCTAATTTGCATTTCATACATCAACCCAATTTACCTCTAATAGAAAATAAAAACCAGTACACTCCCTATTTATTACATAGCAATAATAATAATAATAATAATATAAGGAAAGGAAGATAATAGTGAAAATAAGTAAATAATAAAAAAGTTACATATCAAGTAACTTTATTCTTTGTTTCTTCAAACTATTCTGGCCGCCACATTCTCTAAGGTAATGTCATTGTCTAAGGTAATATTTGCAGTTCTTCTCTCTAAGAACTCAGTAACTCGAACTCGCGTTTTATCATATCTAAAATTCTCGCGCTGCGCGCTCGCATTTTAAATATGATAAAACGCTCCTTCTCGTGTTTTAAATACTACATACAGTCGACTCCCTATAACTCGAACATTCAAGTGAAATAGAAAAAGGTTCGAGTTATCGGAAGTTCGAGTTACCGAAGAGTGTCATTATTAATAGTGTCATTAGCTTGATGAAGATACTAAGCTGGCGAAATCTGAACTTGAACTAACACATTTTTTGTAATGCAAAAAAGACAAGATACACGGCTTCTTCAAAATAAATTCAATTTTTTGGACTACTGTATTTTTTGACTTGTCACGTCTTGACAAACGTGGTTCGAGTTATCGAGAGTAAAATTATATAGAAAATGACCTGAAGGGAAACAAAAATTGCTTCGAGTTAGCGGGAGGTTCGAGTTACCGAGGGTTCGAGTTACCGAGGGTTCGAGTTACCGAGGGTTCGAGTTACCGAGGGTTCGAGTTACCAAGGGTTCGAGTTGTATATAATGCACCAGTCAATATAAACCCCTGCACCCCCCGGCCGGGACATAGCAGGGCATTTGACTTCCACATAGGTCAAATGCCGTATAATGCCCCGCATCCCAGGGCAGTTTTTTATTCTAATAGCAGAAAAAGCCCTGGTCAAACGCCCCACCATTTTAAAGCCAACACAACATTCAAAACAAAAATTTAATGAGAACTGTTAACACAATTTTTTCATACTGCACCAGAGGCCTGGCAATAGCGAGGTTTCACAGCACATTAGGGGCTGTTTTTGAGGACAGCTTTTTTCTTATGTTCCAATCTAAAGCCCAATGATGCATTGCCAACCGGGAATTTCCATACCAATTTATTCTCCACTAGGGTAAAATGCCCCGGTCATGTCCCCCGGTAATTTTTGTATGCAGTGCAAAAGTTGTAAAATACCCCAGTACGCGCGGCCGTTTTTCTTGTCCAATCACAGAAAATTCCCGCTAATGCCCGGCTATGTCCCGGCCGGGGGGTGCATAAATGGAATCGTGGGTGTGTCTTTCCATTCTGCTAACCGGAAAATTTAACAATGATCATTTCCACCGGGTTTCAGATCAATTTTACCATGGCTTTTACCGAAGGATACATTTTAGGGATATTTCCAAACACCTTTTCTCCACCATGTTCATAATCTTTGTACATGACCTCGGCGATGGCGTGAAAGTCAAATCGAGTCGTGACGAACCTACTGGTTCTTTCTGCGGTGGTTTGACAGTAAGCTAACTTGAAGCCTTTCTCGGTCAAACGTGAAAACACGAGCTCCATGTTCGCTTCCATGATGCCCAAGGAACGATAGTCTGGGAGGGTGCAGGCGTGTGATAAGAAAGCGATTTTTGTTAGATCGTAACGAGATAGAAACGGAGCAGCCTTCTTGTGAACGGCGTCCATTAGGCCCAGAGCTTCTTTGCAAAAAGGATCATTGATTGGTGGATGATTTTTATATACGTCACCTTTATAGGTTTCTCCAAACAAAACGCAAAGATATTTCACAGGATCGCTGTCCTGTAATACCACGACGCTGAGGCCTTCTTCTATTTTTTCCATCAGAGATCGATCAGAGTGAAGCTTTCGGAACTTTTTCTCCACTTCGAGAAATCGTTGGCTTGTGGATAACGTAGGGTAGTGACGTTCGCAGAGCCCTTGGATGACGGGCTCGTTGTTCAACACAAACCCCTTGACTAGTAGTTGTCTTATTTGGGATAAGCTATGGGTTTTGGTCAGCACTTCGACAGATATTCCATCTGGTATATCATTTGGTATTGTTGCGTGATTCGAGAGGGGAAGAGAAGTTATAGTTTTCTTCATACCACTGGATCCTCGTCGAAACCTCGAAGCCAAATGAAGAATCCTCGATGATACAAACATTGATTATATTTCGCTTTCCTTTTCAATAAAGTGTCGAGGCGTTGACGCCATTAAACAAAACTACTTGATTGTCCTAGTGTGGCGATGTAAACATATCTTCCTAGATCATTCCACCGTACATATACACTGCGAGTCCACAGTTAGGATAATTTTGCATTTTTTGACAATACTTCTTTAATTAGAAGGGAAATCGGGCCACCGCTAGGCAGGAAAAGACAACACATTCAGGATAAAACAGCATGAATGGGCTATTCCAAGAGAACAGTTGTTTTACAACTGCTGTGAAGACCACCGCTAACTGTACAACACCAGTAAACTTCGCATTCATCTTACACAGTTTCTTGACTCAAAACAGTACATGCATGGGTGTGGGTCACTCAAGGAGAGGCGAAATGATGAGAACGACAGTGTGGAGCATTCTAGAGAAGATAAATATTATCATAGCCCACTATATTGTTCAGTAAGAAATCGTAAACGACAGTGGTGAGAATTACTGTGAGATTTCAATCTAATTGGGGCATGTTTGTATTTTCAGTACATTGCGTGATGTATAGTTAGCTCACACAGTGTGAACTATTATCACACACTTTGTTTTCCATTCTTTAAGAATTCCCCCAATGGACTAATATAGATATATTACTATGTTGCGAATATATACTTGATCGAGGTAACCGATTGTCTTACGTACAACTTATACGCAAAGTTGAACTTTAGAATCTTTTTTACTATGTACCCCATCGCGTGACAGGACTGAGCTGAAATGTTAAGCTGGAATTTCAATTCCATGTTTGTAACTGCAAGTTACAGTTGATGTGCACGACAGGTCTTAGTTATTGTTACCAAACATCCTGTCCACTGTGTTTCTTTCGTTTTTGCCACGCCAAAACAAGGCGGGCTAACATTACGATTAAACATTAAAGGCAAGTAGAGCAGTGTATACTGATGAGGTGCTTTGAAGTTAGTTTCCCTTCGGGTTCTCTATCTGCGAATATAATAATAATAATGGAAACTTTATTGAAATTATATATATACAATTATAAATCTCACTAATTTAGGTAATTTATAATTGACTACTTGAACCTATTTATTATTTACAAACTATATAGAAAAAGAAAAAAAAGTTAATTTAAAATGTATCTTTAAATGTTCAGTAATTCCGGATTTGTCCAGTCCTTATTTCTACAACAAAATATATAGTAAGTTGTTCTAATGGCGATAGACATAATTCTCCTTATACAATAATTTTTGTGTTTGTTATCAAGACCTAGATCGCTCAACATATCTAAAAAGGTATGACATTCTTTTGAGAAAAAAAACCTAAGGAGCTCATTGACAAATTTACAAATTTGACAGATTTAAAATGTTCCTTTTGCTCTGTAATGAGATCTTTGTATCTTGCCTTTTGCGATCAACATTTGTTTGGAGATGATATTCATATCCCACAGAGTTCAAGGATAATAATAATAATAATAATGATTTATTGATGACATTTTCCATATATATATATAATATATATATATATATATATATATATATATATATATATATATATATATATACATATATATATATATATATATATATATATATATATATATATATATATATATATATATATATATATATATATATAATATATATATATATATATATATATATATATATATATATATATATATATATATATATATATATATATATATATATATATATATATATATATATATATATATATATATATATATATATATATTTGCTGCATTTTTGCAACTCTGCAGATATAGGATGTATTAAATAGAGAAATTAGAGATGCTAAATTTCGACAAGATGTTTTTTCCGAAAATCTCGCAACATCTCGCGTGTTTGGATCACAGTTAATATACCCTCACAAAAAGCCATTTGGTATATTCCACTGGTTAATGTATATCTATTAAAAAATGAGTACTTGAAGTAATTGGTGCGTACGGCCTTAGAACAAGACTTAGATAGTCTCGCCTTAACTCAAGAGTTGACCACTTAATTTCGTCAAGTCTCTCTGTGTAGGACTTGTCAGGTCCACAAACTAAACGGGTAGCTCTTCTCTGGACTGACTCGATTGCTTTGACGTGTTTGGCAAGATGAGGAGACCAGACCGGGCAGGCATACTCCAGAATTGGTCTCACAAGAGTCTTGAAGTCAAGTGAGTCGAGTTGTTGATTCTCCCCTGTGCTTCGAGGGTTTTCCTCCAGGGTTCTCCGGTTTTCCTCCGAGGTTCTCCGGTTTTCCTCCGAGGTTCTCCGGTTTTCTTCCGAGGTTCTCCGGTTTTCCTCGCTCCGTAAAATCAACTTACCTGGCTCGGACGATTCATGGGCAACCACTTGCTGTCGGTATCGACGTTAAATAAATTAAGTTTAAGCTCTAAGATTAAGACGCCATCATATGCGTGACTAAACCTTTCGTAAATAAACCAAGTAACATGTCAACAAAATGCCACCAACAGATTTGAAACCATTAAAGACAAAGATGATAGCTTTCGGGGGGTTAATGAGTTCCGTGTACTTTTCAACCTAGTCTGTAAACCCAATCTCTTATGGTTGTATAACGACACAGGGAGCCAAGGTTTTGTTCAGTAATACCATGCACTTTAACACTTCCTGACTCCCCTCATATACGTTAACAATTAAGTAATATTCCCCATTGCAAAGCAGCAAGATAACTATTTCAACACACAAAAGACCTTAAATAGGAAACATTCCTAAAATTACCTCTCATGATAATCACTTATTGTATATATACGCCTTTCAATTCTTTTCAATATCTTCTGGACTTAACCTGTACTTAACTAGACTTACAATGTTCAGAAACATAAAAGGGTCGTTGTGTATATAGCAGAGAACACAATGTTATATAACATATATATAGAGTTCTGACCTAAATTTAAACCCAAAAATCGATGTAGCAATTGTTATTGTGTTAAAACTGCTGGGTTTCGTATTAAATAGATACAATACCCTTCTTGTGTTTACGATACTCTAGAAGGTTCACGTGTTGCTGAAATAGTGTGTACTAGGGGTACAACGTTGCGAAGAACGGCAGTAACCAATCTTTTAGAGTTTTCGATTTGTATTCCACATCAACAGCCCATACGATTTTTGTATCCTTCTTGTGAAGTGCTTTGCTATATTTCTAGACGATGTATAACGTTTCGCACGCCATAATGCAGATAGATATATATATATATAAAAGTTTCGACCATTCGGACTTCTTCAGTTAAAAATACGAAAATACATGCTAAAATGGTTCCTTATACAAATTATGCATTTACACAATTATGGACACACAAAACATATTCATATAATAAAGTGGCAGGGTGGCCGCAACAGCGTACGCCAATTATTGCGGTCCAAGAATGAATTAAATTAAAGTAAAAATTAAGTAGTTTCAAGAATGTTCCTGTTAAGAGTTATTATAGACACAGCAGCGTAGGATACCAATTAGACTGCGAACAGAATTGCACTTTGGGAAAATTGCTTTCCATGTTCGCGGATCTTCTGGGTCATAATGGTCCAATGATGTAGTATTGCAGGAGGTTGCATTTAAAGTTGTTTAACGTAACTCCCTTCAACCGTATTTCGTTCGGGAGGACATTCCACGTCCTATACATATATGGAATTCTATAGTGATTTTAAATCTTTTAGTAATGCTGTTTTAATTATTTAAGAAAACACAACGACTACAGCATACAAAGAGCTTTTGTAAATGATTGTCCCAAGAGTAATTATCATGCCGTCGTGACTCTGTTGACAACGTAGAAAAAGCATTTTTACGTTGTAAAGACAACGCGGAAACCGAAGTCACTACAGAAGCCTTGGAAGAGCTTAACCTTGTTCTCGAGACTAACATAGATTAAACAAGTGTTTTTCTTCAAGAATTTAAGAGCAAAACAAGTCCGCGTGTGATTGTGTATGTTGAAATTTCAATATATAAATACAACACTTAATGTGTAATATTATATTATGCAATATATAATACAACATTTAATACCACTGTTAAACTTTCTATACCGTAGCTGTAGTCCGTTGTTTGAATATTAAAGTCCCTATTAGTTTTTAAAATTAATAGTTTTTTTTGTTCATAGTGGTAATATATGTAGTATAGGCTTTATCTTATAATGAAACTGTAATTAGTTTTGTAACATTCAGTATAGGAATATATTGTTGTAAGAGCATTGAGACTATATTGTATAATGCTCCTAATACGTCTTTATTATTATAACAATACTGTAGAAGTATGGTAAAGGTAAAAATCACACCATTTACGAATGTCACGAAAGGCAAATGAGGAGGTTGTGACGATTTGAAATCCTTTCCGGAGAAAGGAGATCACTTTTTGTAACTCTGCCCTAAATTAACGGCTGCTGTTTTAGAAACAAAAAAACAAACAATTTCGTGCCTATAATTCAAATTAAAAGGTGGCTCAGAAAATCGTCTCTCTGTTTTGAAGATTTGATAGAACAAGAGTCAGATAATTCCCCTGCTGATAACTTTGGAAAAGGTGGAATGGCTTTGTCCTTCATCAACAGTTATGTAAGGTAGTAAAAAAGTAGAGTGCTGCGTGTGTTTTAGATATATAGGGTAATTGTTTCGTGCCTATAACCGAAAATTCTGGATTTTTCGATATTCTTCGGAGTCAAGATGGTCGTTAAGGAGCTGTTTACATGAATCCAGATTGAGTTTCATTCCGGATTGAACTCATACCGGTTCTGTTAAAATCCCTTTCGGTGTTTACATGAATCCGGAATGAGATGCAGCTCAATCCGGATTGAGCTCATTCCGGAATGAAATTTCATGCATTCCGGATTGAGTTCCATTGAAATTTCATTCCGGTGTCATGTAAAGGTGGTGCGAGATTTCCATTTCATTCCGGAATGAAAAATACGACCTAGAAGACTGAAGCGAACAACACATGCGTGCTTTTAACATTTATAGACGACAATTTGCAGCTAGAGAGAGGAATTGCGCCGACGACATATTGTTCAATATAAATAGCTCTTTGTCGACGAGGTTATAAATTACAGTAAAGGTGAATTAAATGCTTGTTTACTTGCGACAGCATCGATTATCGTTGCTGGCAATGCTTTTCCCCTTTTCTTTATGTTTATTCTTCGCCAAATTATCAATTTAGGGCACATGTTGAAGTATACAAGCGCAGAAATCGCTGAAAGAAACATACCCGCTATAATGTTATTGATCGCCATCTTGAAATTTCAGATTTCGCGCGATTTTCGATCCTGGGATAGAATTCCTATGTAAACACGGTTTGAATTCACGTTCAATTGCATGGACTTGAAGTTCTATGTCAATACCTTGTAAAAGCGCCGAGATCTAAAGCGATTCAAGCGGAGTGTGTTATACAAGATTTCGTTTCTTTGCTTTCTTTTTGAGATATATCAGTTTATTTGATATGCAAATGTCTGGAATTTCGTCACACATGCATAATGACTTATTGGAGAAATGTGTATATCTCTTTCATTCTCGAACGAAATCCTTTAAAATCAAGAAGTTTGGTGTTGTGGGAGAAACACGCACACACGTGTTATTCACACTTTAGTGTTTTTATTTCATGAACGCAAAGATATATAACATTCTCTGAGAACTCATTATGCATGTTGACGAAATTCCAGACATTTGCATATCAAACAAACTGATATATCTCAAAAAGAAAGCAAAGAAACGAAAATCTTCAAAATAAGTTACTTTATCATTTTAAAAGTTCTTCCAAACAAGACAATAAAACATTTTGAGGTTATGGGCACTTTAAAACAAGAGCAGAAGTTTACGTAAATCAGGACGAATATTTATCATATATAAAGACACGATATACGGTAATGATTTTCCTCATGAATTATTAATGAGTTTTCGAATACCGTTTAACGAACATTATCACTATAACAACTGAGACACTACAATTTATAATAGACAATTTTCATTCATGTTTTTATCAGAGACACCGGACAAACCTGGGTGTTAGCGGCCGGTCACGGACATTGTCCGGTACAAATTTTCCATTTCTAGAGATTTGACAGTTATACACTATTAATTCTGTCTGTCATTTTGTCCGATGCTCATATTGTCCGAAGATTAACTCAACTTTTTGTGAAAGTTAAACATTTTTGTGTTGAATGGACTCTGCTTAGATTTTGTGTTGTACAATCTCAATGAGAGACATTACGCTAAGTTTTGAGACATTGCGCTAAGTTTGGAGACCTGATTATGCTAAGTTTGGAGACCTGATTATGCTAAGTTTGGAGACATTAAGCTTTGGAGACATTGCGCTAAGTTATGAGACGTTACACTAAGTTTGGAGATATTGTGTCATGTTATGATACGTTTCACTAAGTCTGGAGACGTTACGCTAAGTTTTAAGACATTGCGCTAAGTTATGAGACGTTACGCTAAGTTTGGAGATATTGTGTTATGTTATGAGACGTTAAAGTGCCTATAACGTCTATGGGGGATTTAACATGTTTGTAATCTATGGATTCTCCTGAGATAAATTGTAATATATCTTGTCAGATGAAAATTTCATCTTCATAGACTTTTTTGCTGTTAAAGTTGACGGAAATGATGTCATAGCGGGCATCTGTCTACATTGAAAACCTCTTTACAGATGCCCGCTATGACATCACTTCCGTCAACTTTAACAGCAAAAAAGTCTATGAAGATGACATTTTCAGCTGACAAGATATATTACAATTTATCTCAGGAGAATCCATAGATTACAAATATGTTAAATCCCCACAGTCGTTATATGCACTTTAAGCTAGGTTTGGAGACGTTACGCTAAGTTTGAGACGTTACGCTAAGTTTGAGACGTTACGCTAGGTTTAGAGACGTTACGCTAGGTTTGAGACGTTACGCTAGGTTTAGAGACGTTACACTAAGTTTTAAGATGTTACACTAAGTTGTACCGTGACAGGTACAATATTTTGTATGTCCGTTACAAATTTATTTGTGCTGGTCATTCTGACAGGTACATCAAAAATAATTATTTCCAGGCTTGGACACAGACGTCATTTTCTATTTGTTTTATAAAATATTAGTATTAGTAATAAGTATTATCAGTCAATGGTCTGCACACGAGTGTAATAAATAAGTTTACTCTACGCTTACTTTAGAATTACAATCATTTTTTCTCCATCCACTGTGTTACGTGTAATTCCATGTTTAAGATCAAAGTTTCGTCGATGAAATGCAACGATGACATCACCCAGAAGAAAAATCTGTAATAATAATAATTGGATAGTGGAGATGAAGCGAGAATTTTTGCATATATTGTTGTATCCGAAACAAAAAGTTTGAACAAAATTATATTTTTGTTGTTTTCATTTTTTTTTGTAATTCAGAATTATAGTCAAAATACAAGTGGTGTTCAAAAGTTAAATTCGGCTAATTTTCATCCAAAGAGCATTCACAACAGCTATCACTATGTGATCGCCATCAAAACAATTCCACTGCCGATAAAGAAGCACTCAATGACGTCATATTTTCAAAACCAATATAGTGTCAAAATTCTTAAATTTCAACTTCAATTAGCCATATATCTTCTTAACTAAATTGATAGGAATGCTGAAACTTTGGAAATAAACTAAAGTCAGTAAGATCTTTCATATGAACTACATTTGTATTTTGGTTGGAGTATCCCTTTAACACACTTCTTGATGTTTGGATATTGGATGAAACACTATTTCTCTCGTTTGAAATATATTACGTCTCCACCATGAGTGTTATCTCCTCTACTAATTAAAGTTCCTATGCAATGAAAAATTCAGTTGTAAAATAACTATTTTATTTTAAAGAACTCTTGAAACTATAAAGACTAACCATTTACAACTTTTCCATATCTCACTTCACTCTTGAGATATTAAGATTTGTTTTATAGGTAAATGATCATACTTATGACATCACACTGCATAATAACTTATTGAAAACACTTATATAGCCTTGAGATTATGTAATGAAATCACTTGAAATGCAGGTGCATGTGCAGCGTGGATGTATCCAATGACATCAAATATGCAAATCATCAAACGATTCCCTGTGATAATCGTAAAGATATGCAGAATTTTTCAATATGTCATTATGCATTGTGATGTCATAAGTATGATCATTTACATATTAAACAAATCTTAATATCTCAAGAGTGAAGTGAGATACGAAAAGGTTGTAAATGGTTAGTCTTTATAGTTTCAAGAGTTCTTTCAAACAAAAGAGTTATTTTCATTGCATAGGCACTCTAACGACCATAGACTACAAGAATCTAAACATACTTGAGATGTGGAGTAAGCTAAAGTAGCTGCGTAAAAGAAATTGGCATTCGCACTGCCGGCGTAGATCCACAAATACCAAAACAACGGTGCCAGTAACGAAGAGAATATTAAAATGCACGAAACAACAAAAACATTTTTCATATCTACAAAAAAAGAACAGATTAAATTGATATAAAATTGAACACAAAAAATCGTTAGCTAGTAATACGAGGGGTTATCGGAGAGCACGCAAAACTAGTCTAAAAAATCTCAATTGTAAATCTTGATTGATCTTTGCTGGCTGGCCCAGTCAAAATGGGTCGTATAAGACTGATGAAGTCGCGAATCGAAACACGGCACACGGTAACGCAAGATTAAAAATTGAAACTTGACAAGCGCCAGGGACATGATATCCACTCACACCCCAAGTTTGATTTGATTTCATAAAGAACTCTGCGAATGGTGGCATATCGAATTTTCTTGATGCTACGCGGGCGTGCAAGATTGGCAAGAAAAATGAAAGTTTTTCAATCTAACTTATGATAATTATTGCTAATTTATATTAACATTATGTATGTTATGTAATGTAATGACGTAACGTAACGTAACGTAACGTAACGTAACGTAACGTAACGTAACGTAACGTAACGTAACGTAACGTAACGTAACGTAACGTAACGTAACGTAATGTAATGTAACGTAATGTAATGTAATCTTGTGAAGTATTCCAGGACCCCACTGAAAAACACTTCGGTGACGTGCGTATCGTGAATAAATATTATTATTATTATTATTATAACATAATGTATCTTGTTAGGGAAATTTAAAAGCAAGAGCTAAAAGCCGATTTATTGGGCTTTCAGAAAATGTATAGCTTTCGCAACAGTTATGGTTATTTCCAGAGATATCAATAGAACAAAGAGGTGGTTCAATTTTGGATGTTTTTCAGCCCGTCAGGAAAGAGTTAGTCAACTAGTGCATCTTAAAATTAGTCACCCGAGGACACCTCTGTAAAACACTTTAGGGTGATGTTGGCATCCTCAATAAAGATTGTTATTATTATTAACATGATCCTAAGGAACTACTCACATGGATAGAGATGGCTCCAGGAAATAACTAATGCAAAGGGAATTGCAAAGTCGCCAAAAGCTGGGTAAGATTTGAAGACAGCCATTACAGAAGTTATGGTATAGAATAAAAAGACTGGATCGTTCCTGGAAAAAATACAATGTTTTTCGTTCAGTTAAATTTAAAGAGGAACTGTACCCAAAAGATAAATTACTTTTAGATAAAATGCCTCTACGTTTAATGTTTGTAGAAATGTTAATAGCTTTACAGTAATAATCTTGGCTATAGATTTTCCGGGCGGAAAGCGTAATCGAAGTATAAAGATAAGAGCCCAGCTCAATATACGTATATGTATTGCCATAATAATATGGAAACAAGTAAAGTTTTAAAACATTTTTACTGACGTTTCGTTGCGAACTTACAACATCTTCAGAGTGATATTAATTACATGTGTGAAAACTATCTATATATAAGTCTATATTTACAAAAGAGAATAATTAATTAGACGGCTAACCAATGAGGTAACAAGGTGACAAACAGAAGGTGACATAAATAACAGCACACCGAGTTAAAATAGAGAAAGTGGTATGGAAGAGATGTTCTCATTGAGAGACGGTTTGAATTTAGAAAACAGTACTCTCTCGAATGAGAAGTTCAAAGTTGGAAGAAGAACGAGAAGAAATAATAGCCGAAGTAGTAAGGAGTAATAGTGTAATGGGTAAAATTAGTATGAGAGTGGGTGGAGTTTTACGCGGTATTTATTTATTTTTATTTACAAGCTTTGCCACATTGAGTAGCAGGGATACCCCACAGAGCTTATCGCTCCATTACGGGGCCCCTAAGAAAAAAACACATAAACTAACAGCACATTTTAACAAGAAGACTAGATAGGGGACGACACAGGTGAAATTTTACACATACGGTTTTAAAGATTTGCGGAATTTCGACATCGTACACGATGGATACTAATTTCGGTATCTGCTCTTATATGCTCGAGAAATAACGTTTTCATTCGGCTCAAAGACGGCTGCTGCAAACGGTGGTTTTCTTTTCAATTTTGACGTCATTGAGTGCTTGTCTTTTGTTCCTTGTACTCAGTGACGTCAACATTGAAAAGAAAACTGCCGCTGTACATCGAGTTTGAGCCGCCGGGCAAACTCTAAAATGACGACGTCCAGAAGTGTAAAATACGAGAATGAAAACGTATAATATTATAAAACAATTATATCCTTCACTCTTGTCGTATATGAGCTCAAATACGACTCGAACTCATGGTATAATTATAATAATATTTATTTCAAGTATATTTTTGAGTTCATTAGGGTCTGTTTCTATGATCCCGGTACACCTGGACGTCCCGGTGTGCTGCGTACTTTTACATATATAATATCACGTTTGCGAGTTTTCCCTTTGTCTTAACGGGTTGATTTAATCACTAATACACCCCGATTGAAGTTGTATTAGAACTAATACGACCGCGGCAAACCGTGACGACAGGTAGTATTACACTAATACGACCTAAGGTAGGATGAACCCCAGTAGAATCAAATCACACACGAAACATTGCAGTATTACATCATTTTTATTAACCCAACGAAAACACAAATATAAAACGTCCTGCCATCTCGAAGTATGCAAAGACTGCCGCACCCTTTCGGGAAAACTCGCAAACGTGATATTACAAAGTAATATCATGAAATGAGGCGTATTAGCTATTAAACCGCCCACTCGATTCGGGTCATTTAGTAAAATTCCCTCAATAGCTAATACGCCTCATTTCATGATATTACTTAGGCCTAAAAAAAAAAATCCTGTGGTTCCGGTTTCCCGACCGACCCTACAATTTACCTTCCGACCCTATTTTTTTTGGGTGGTTGCGGGTCAACCTGACGCCAAAATGGCGTCTGTTGTGACAGTTATTGTCGAACCTTGTTTGCATAATATGACACAAAAAAGATTTTTCGCTTCAGTGCCTCATCACAAAACATTCCACGAGTTACTTGTCGAATATCACGGAATTCCCACAAGTGATTGCAAGTTTGAAACGACACAGGAAGAACACTTGCGCTGGACATCGTTGCCGTTTGAATTAAGTGACGATTTGACACTTCAGTCGCTTATTTCTTTCAAAATAAAATATTTGAAGATATCTTGTACTGGTGAGCAACAAGAAAGTGCAGAAGAAGATAATATTTCAGAGCAAAGAAACGCCTTTACAGTGCTGATGGCCAGAGAACGCGATATGCCACAGAAAAGGAAATCCAGGTAAATTAATTTCTGTATTTCGTGGCCCATTTCAAGGCTTTTTGTTTGGCCGTTTGGAGCCATATTATTGGCATATTAAAAGTATAAAATAATTAATATTCATACAAATTGCCAGCAAAATGATTAAGTTGAATAGTTTAGATTTGTTTTTTCAATATAACAGCTATATATTAAACCAGGATTTTCTTGTGTTTTGTTTCACTTAAATTCATTGCTGTGCAAAATTAACTGTCAAAGGCATTGTTTTTAGTTCAGGCATGAAAACTGGTCTGTCCCGAAAAGATGAGATGTACTGTACAATGACTTGTTGGCAGAACACGAATCAGAAGGATGCAAATTTCCGATATCGACCAAAGAAAGCGAAGGCAGTTACATCATACAGGTCAGTACCATCATTATTGTGTCATACAGAGAGACTAAAAATAAAATTCAAAATAGTTATTTCAACTTTTTTAAACCTTTAATATCAAGGTTGTATGCAATTGTCTATGGTATATCACCAATCAACACATGGTCATAAATGATGCAGCTTCAAGGAAAAAAGATGTAACTGAGATCCCACCTGTGTTTGACAAGTACCAAGGATATAATGACATTAAACGTAAAAAAATTAAATCGCAACCATTGTGCAGTAATCTGCTTCATAGTCACTCACAAGCACTATATAGTATTTGCAACAGGCCTGTGATGAAATCCAGCCCTGAATGGGAAAGAATGCAGCAAAACATAGAAGCCCTTGCTGATTGTCTAGAACTATTTGACTGTGCAGAAGGAAGTACAAGGAACCATCAGAATTCTCGATCACCCTGTTCGACAAGTATCTGAGAATTGTGTTGTTGAGGCCAGAACAAAAACTTTGTATCCTACTCAAGAAGAATATAAAATTCTGGATGAGGAGATCAGAAAGTCAGGTGTCCTTCAACCATTGTTTTTTGATGAATCCAAACATATCACTGAAACATTTGAAACCAACCTTCAACGATTTCGTTTCCTAGAGAAACTCCAATTATCTGTTCCAGTTGATATGTTCAAGTATGCACCTGGTGGCTCGTACACAACTGTGGTATGTCTGGTTCAAGTTGATGAAAGTCGTTTCTGTCAATGAAAAACTTACCCAGACTGCAAAGATGATGGCAGCAATTAAGCCAAGATTTCCAGAATTCCATACCCGAACAATGAAAAGAAATTTCAAACAACAGCTTGCCAACATTGCCTCCATCTCTCCCAGTGCTGCAGAATTTATATACCAGAGTTTGGCCATTGATTCTAGTGTAGCATCACATCCAGATACTCAACAGCGTCTACGACTGATCTTCCTTGGTGAAACAGGATTGCTTGCTGATCTGCGTAAATTAAATGCTGGGCGACCTACTGGAACATTTGATGTATTTTTTGAGAAGCTTGGTGAAATAATTGAGAGTGTAAGTGCTGCAGATGAGCGTCGTCACAATGTAGCTCATATTTCTGAATGGATTTCGTTGAGGGACTTAATATCTCAAGCCAAAGACAAGTGCCCGGCTGATACACCTATTCCATCAAAAGCCCTTGTTCGCCTTCAGTTTACTCCCAGAAACCCATATGCACACACAGCCCTGAGTTTCACTCAAAAGTTTGCAGTTCAATACAAGATTCAGCGTCGTCAGCTTCGATTAGCTCATCCAGATGACCATTACTGTGCTGCCATTCTTCTATACTTAAAGCATCTTTCTGTTATTCTTCAAAAAGAATGTTCTTTGTTTTTTTGTGATGGACAAGGCTAAGGTAAATGTTGGTGAACCTGGCGTCGTTCTGTCAACTGGTGTTCGTGGTAAGCAAACATTGGCTCCAAGAAGCTCAACTCTGTCAGCTGCAGACCATGATATGCATCACAAAGGTTCCTTGACACCTTCTGTGTACCTGCATTGTGATATTCCTCCTGATCCAAAGAAATCTTTTGTGAGGGGTCAAATCACAACAGTGATAAATGATGCAGTTTTCCAAACATCCAACCCTTTTCGTCATGCAGCAGTTATGACAAAGCTTTTGAAAGATAACACACACCATGTTCTACTAAAGTTTTCTGATGGTGGAACAGATCAGCGCAACACTCTGGAAGCAGTAAAATGCTCACTCATTTGTATATTTAAAGAGCTTGACCTTGATCTACTGATTGCAGGTAAATATCACAGATGAGTCTGATGGGATGTAAATTAAAAGTACCAGTATTCAAAAACTATTAAATTAATAGATGTTATTTAATATTAAAATTCCATATGGATTTATAGCTATTTTTATTATTGCAGGAAGATGTGCCCCAGGTCAAAGTTGGACCAACCCAGCTGAACGAATAATGTCGATTCTAAATCTTGGCTTACAGAATTGTGCCATTGGACGTGAACCCTGTTCAAACGGTGTGGAGAAGTTGATAAAGTCATGTAATGCAATGAAATCTGTTCGAGAGAAAGCCCATAGGCACCCAGAGATAAAAGAGGAATGGGAAAAGTCTGTATCTGGTGTACAGGATCTACTGCGTGGAAGATTTGAAAGATTAGCATTGAAGGAAAAGCCAGTCTCTACTATGGATCCTGTGGAAGAAGAGGAAATAGTTGCTCTTCAACGTCATCTCAGTATCTTTGCAGGATTGGATATAAACAAGCTTATTAAGGAGCATACCCGCAAAGTAGCATCATACCAGAAATGGCTTGACAACCATTGTCGACAGCGCCAATACATCTTCCAAATCCGAAAGTGTAATGACCTGTCATGTTGCACTCCAAGTCATCTTACTAAAGAGAGCCTAAAGTGGTTACCCGACCCTATGCTTGATGCATCAAGTGAGCACTTCCTACCATTTCAAGAAGCATGGAACAAGGATACTAATGAATCTGACCGTCCAACCCTGAAGGCCAAGGCCAGTGCCAAGGCCAGTGCCAAGGATGGAAAGAAGTCAAAGTCCTCTACAACTAAGAAGACAAAGTCGCAGGCTAAGGATCTCCAGACTGCTCTTCTCTCTGAGGAACATTGCCAGGGACTTCAAGGTGATTCATCTGTGTACACTGCACAGAATGCACGCATGATTATTAATTGTATTGAATGCCAGAAGCCTCGAGTTATTTACTCTAAATCTAAACTTACTGAACGCCAAGCTATGCAGTGCGCCCTGATGTTGTCTGAGTATGATTATAGCTGTGGTTCACCTGTATGCCCACCACATAATCCACTGTTGGGGAAGGTTTTTAGTCGTCTTACAATGACGTGTGAGTCTTTCATTGAGAATTCCTACTATGGCTCAGATGTTGGAAGAAAAGATGTCTGCTGTGTTTGTGGTGGAGCAGATGCAACAGTGGACCAAGAGCTTAAGAAGAAGTATAAGACAGTTCTTCCAATGTGCTCAGTGTGCAATGAGGCTGGACATACCACAGTTTGCCAGCGGCCTTATGGAAAAAATGCAACTAGTTGAATTGTTACATTGTTAATTGACTAACATTCTGTTCACATAATACTGTATAACAAAAATACATGTACTAGACACTTTTGAACACTTTAATGTTGTTTAATATTATTAACATTTACTGTGAGAAGTTACTTTAAAATGGTGTTATGTTAAATCTCTTTTAATAGTTGTTTAATAGTCCCATTTAATGAGTACATTATTTAATACGTATTAAGAAAAGTGACAGTTCTACAATGAACTGTTAAATATTTAGCTGCTTCTTCAAATGTTTGGTGTTGCGACAATGACCAATCGATCGCAATTACCGATTTCAAACATAAAATTTTTCTCAAAAAAAAAACTTTTTTCCGACCTACCTACCCTACTTTTTTGAGGACATGAAATAGGAACCACAGGATTTTTTTTTTTAGGCCTTATAATAATTTACTGTTATTTTCGCAGTTGCGTTTATATGGAGACCGGGACATCCCGCCTGACCGGGATCCCGATTGAAGCAACCGAGATTCCGGTACAGATTTTTTCCATATAAACGCAACATCCCGGCACACCGGGATGAAGTGAATTGAAATTTAAAACGTCGTCTGACCAGGTAAAATGCGAATGCGAATAAAATTAATTTTTGTTTCATTGAGAAATTATTATCAACATTTTCACGCATCCCGGTCACCCGAGACATTTCGGTATACCGGGTCATATAAACAGGCCCTTACTGCGCGTTTTTTAGTAGGGTACCTGAGTAGGGTAGCCAAAGGGATGATATAGAAGAACGAATTAAGCTGAAAAACCAAGATAAAGAATTCTCTAAAATGATCAAACATTTCCAAGAAGAGATACCAGAACAAGCCCATGTTTGGCGTTAAATCAGGAACACGAATACTGTCAAAGAAAATAAGATTTAGAATAATTTGAACTCTCTGTGTCACCAATGGCGTAACAGAGGTAGACGGGTCCCTTATATACATGTCTTGGGTCTGGGGCCCCATGAAGGCTCAACTATAACTTCTATATTATCACTATACAGTACAATGCGTTAATATACACAATGTTGAAGTGAATGTTGACGATCGTCAAGCTCATATCATGATTCTGAGTCCCGTACAGGAATCGAACATGTAACCTTCTGATTACCGGTGAGAAGTATGTTAAACAATCGTGAATACCTAGACACCTATATATTCCTTCCTCCTCGAGTTAATGTTGGCAAATCGGTAAATCAGCTCTTTCTTATCAACTGAAGATCGATCTCCCACCCAGGAGGCCGGGGGTGGTCCGGGAGAATCGATTGTCGGGGCCCCGTAAATTAGTTCTGACTAAATATGATGATGAAATATATGTCAGTAATGTCGCTGTTAAACCGTAATTTTTCATTATAATCTTCCACTCCATTTTTGCCAGGGGCCCCACTGGGTCGCGGCCCCACTGGGTCGCGGGGGCCTTAGTTCTCGACCTAACCCTACTTAATGAGCGTTACGCCACTGAATAAATTACACATAATCTAATATCTAATACCTCGGATCGCGAATCTTTCCTCCGAGCACGGTTTAAGTCCCAAGATGAACATACAAATTCTCCTTATTGGTCTCCAAACATTTCTTATAGTACTAGTTGGGAGAAGTTGTTTTAAAAACATGTCAGTTTATCTTTGGTGATCATTTCCTTTATTCTCATTACCTCTATGCTTGGTTAACTATTGATATTATTAGGAGAAGATAGATGTTGATCACTCCTGGGGCATTAAAGTGGCTACCCCGGGAATTTCTTGAGAAGAATTATAAAATATCTTGTCGTGCGAAAATGTCATCTTCGTACCTTTTCCCCTGCACTAAAGTGATTTACTATTCACATGAAATGACGTCAAATCAGCGACACGCAAAAACATTGCACAGCGATTCAGCAGTGAAATAAAATGAAAGTTTGGGAATTGAGCGAATTTTGTCTAAACAGTTGTGTTTAAGTTCAGAGCCAAACTTTCTTTGTATTTCACTGTTGAATTAGTGTGTAATGACTTCGCGTATCCCTGCTTTGACGTCATTTCCTGTGAATAGTAAATCAACTTTAGCAGGGAAAAAGGCATCATGAAGATGCAATTTTCGAACGACAAGATATATTACATTTTTTCTTGGTAGAACCCAACGATTACGAATATGTAAAATCCCTAAACCCCGAATAGGCACTTAAAAATCATTAAATTTAGCAAGCTTACATAAAGCCGTAAGTTGCATCTAAAAATTCCCATGATCCAACAAGAGCATACGATAAACCAATAAACATGGCCATCCAGAATGCAAACCATAATATCGTCAAAGAAACGTTCAAAGAAGTTCTCTGTTCACCATTCTTGCCATCACATTGAGAGTTCTGAAAATCAGATGAAAAAAGAAGGTTTTCCCGTAATAATATTTTTCGGCGGCCATATTGGATCACTCCAATATGGCCGTCACGCGCTAATTCCGGCTTCATAGTTACTGTTATGGAGCCGTAATTTGTGTTCTAAATTATGGGAAAACCTTCGACAACTGATTCATTTTAGCATCTTAAAAGATCAGAGACAGATAGTCTCTGTGGCCTATAGTAAAACTACATAACGTGGTCCCAACAAGATGGCCGCCACGAGCTACTTCCGGCTTCATTTTTTGAACAATAGTTTTTATTTATCACATAATCCTCTTGAATATTGGACCTGTCATTTCTCCCTGCCCCTCAGTCTGTTTGCTGCTCGACTGTAAAGATAGCAAATGATTTAACGATTCGCATCTCATTAATTATTAGTTTGTTTATCTCCCGTGCATTTGATTGGCTACTTTCTACTTGAGACACGCTTTATATATATATATATCTTCGGCATATATATATATAAGCCCTACTTATTTTAATTCATCTCGTCTTACTCTGATGAAGGGCTCCTCTCAAAATGTTAGTATTTCGTTACTAAAAATATTGGTAGTTTACCACCTTTTCACTTTGCTATATTTAAAGATCAGTGAAACGCAAGGAGAATGAGAAGGGCAACGCTCGCTCGCCCCATTCTCCTTGCGATAGGTATATTCGCCCGCCCCATTCTCCTTGCGATCTCCACGCTGTACAAATTACCTTTTGAACAAGAATGAGACACACAGGTACAATAAGCATTACAGGATAAAGTGATTTGTATGCGGCAAATGCGAGAAAGAACGTGGACAAAGATGTCGAGCCTAAAAATAAACAGAACACGTTTTCGTTTAAAAATCAAAGACATTAGAAGTCGAAGTTGAAAGTGAAAAGAGTGGTGAAAGAAAAAAGGGAAAAAAAAGGGGAAAAAAGTACTCAATGACGTACTCAATGACGTACTCAATGACACTCTCCTCCGCAGAGGCTTCTTGCGCTTTTTTTAGAGTTCTCGCAATTCCGCGTCCCGATTCTCTCCACGCGTCCCCAAAACACCCTGTGGCCCAATACAAAGCGAATAGCCCACCTATAGTATTACCCGAACTCTAAAAAAAGCGCAAGAAGCCTCTGCGGAGGAGAGTGACTCAATGAAGTACTCAATGAAGTACTCAATGACGTACTCAATGAAGTACTCAATGAAGTACCCAATGAAGTACTCAATGAAGTACTCAATGAAGTACTCAAAGAAGTACTCAAAGAAGTACTCAATGACGTACTCAATGACGTACTCAATGAAGTACTCAATGAAGTACTCAATGAAGTACTCAAAGAAGTACTCAATGAAGTACTCAATGAAGTACTCAATGAAGTACTCAATGAAGTACTCAATGAAGTACCCAATGAAGTACTCAATGAAGTACTCAATGAAGTACTCAATGAAGTACTCAAAGAAGTACTCAATGACGTACTCAATGACGTACCCAATGAAGTACTCAATGAAGTACTCAATGAAGTACTCAAAGAAGTACTCAATGAAGTACTCAATGAAGTACTCAATGAAGTACTCAATGAAGTACTCAATGAAGTACCCAATGAAGTACTCAATGAAGTACTCAATGAAGTACTCAATGAAGTACTCAAAGAAGTACTCAATGACGTACTCAATGACGTACTCAATGAAGTACTCAATGAAGTACTCAATGAAGTACACAAAGAAGTACTCAATGACGTACTCAATGACGTACTCAATGAAGTACCCAATGAAGTACTCAATGAAGTACTCAATGAAGTACTCAATGAAGTACTCAAAGAAGTATTCAATGACGTACTCAATGACGTACTCAATGAAGTACTCAATGAAGTACTCAATGAAGTACTCAAAGAAGTACTCAATGAAGTACTCAATCAAGTACTCAATCAAGTACTCAATCAAGTACTCAATCAAGTACTCAATCAAGTACTCAATCAAGTACTCAATCAAGTACTCAATCAAGTACTCAATCAAGTACTCAAAGAAGTACTCAATGACGTTAAAATTAAAAAAAAACGAGAATATCGAGTACAAGAGCAGATAGCGTAAAACTATTAACATTTCTAAAATATTATACTCAAAGGCCTTTTATTTAAAAATAATTTATTTTTTGGGTACAGTTCCTCTTTAATTGTCTTCAGAAAACATCTTACCCAAGCACGAGTAATATAAAGCCAATGTGACTGAGAGATTAGTGAAAATGCCAGTAGATTGGGCAACGCATGTACCAACTGTGAATGGATTCAACAAATAACTAAAAACCAAAGACATAGTTTATAACTACTTCAAATTATAAAATTTGAAATTTTGAAGTTATGAAAATTTTATGATATGAATGAATATATGTATTGCATCTATATGTTGGTAGCCTTAGTGGATAGTATAGAGAGGCTGCTGTCTGCTGCAACGTAGTGTAACGTCTCACAACTCAGTGTCACGTCTTATAACTTAGTGTTACGTCTTACAACGTAGTGTAACGTCTTACAACGTAGTGTAACGTCTTTCAACGTAGTGTAACGTCTTACAACGACGTTGTAAGACGTTACACTACGTTATAAGACGTTACACTACGTTGTAAGACGTTACACTACGTTGTAAGACGTTACGCTACGTTGTAAGACGTTACGCTACGTTGTAAGACGTTACGCTACGTTGTAAGACGTTACACTACGTTGTAAGACGTTACACTTAGTGTAACGTCTTATAACGTAGTGTAACGTCTTACAACGTAGTGTAACTTCTTATAACGTAGTGTAACGTCTTACAACGTAGTGTAACGTCTTACAACGTAGTGTAACGTCTTAGAACGTAGTGTAACGTCTTACAACGTAGTGTAACGTCTTACAACGTAGTGTAACGACTTACAACGTAGTGTAACGTCTTACAATGTAGTTAACGTCTTACAACGTAGCGAAACGTCTTACAACGTAGCGAAACGTCTTACAACGTAGTGTATCGTCTTACAACGTAGCGTAACGTCTTACAACGTAGCGTAACGTCTTACAACGTAGCGTAACGTCTTACAACGTAGTGTAAAAATTCTTCTATACAAAAAGAATGATTGGATCTTTATCCAACAACACACTGTACCTTGTCATTACATAAAATGGTACATTTTTCAAATTGTCTGAATTCAACAAAATAGGTTCCACTTTTTCAGCATAATGGCAGAGGTTACGTTTCTGCTTGGTAATCTTTAACAAACAGAAAATCTAAATTTCTAACTTTTTTTGCAACGCAAATCTGAAATTGATACAGAAGTTAATAAGTGTAGCATATACACATTGTTAATTTGTTTAACATTAATTCCTTTACAAGTGATTATACAAGTTTAATTATATACAAGTTTAATTATACAAGTTTAAGCTAATCGAGTTTAAAGTAGGTATCTCACGTTTGGGGATTTTACATATTCGCAATATTTGGGTCTTCCTGAGCAAAATTGTAATATATATTGTCAGCTGAAAATTTCATCTTCATGGAGTTTTTCGCTGTCAAAGTTACCAGATGTTATATCACAAGAGGCATTCCAAACCAGTTTTCTTTTGTTACTTGCCACAAAAATGCCTCTTGTGACATCACATGCGATAACTTCATGAAGATGAAAAAACTCTATGAAGATGAAATTTTCGGCTGACAAGATATATTATGATTTTGCTCAGGAAGACCCAAATATTACGAATATGTAAAATCCCCAAACGTGAGACAGACACTTTTAAGTATATCTGCTAGTCAATATTTTGGTCTGATAATAACCTGCCCGATTTTTAAATTGCTGTGGTGATTGCCAACACAAATTTCAAAATGGTTGGGTACTGTATAACTGTGAACATGATTTGGTCCCCAGCATAATTGGGACAGAAATTGGGTGTAACTTTATTCTGACACTACATGCACATTCAACCATGGTAATCAACAGTAAATAGACAATACATAGACAATCTTCAAGCTCATATCCTCAGAAAAATTATTCCCAGACAGGAATCGAACCTATAACTTTCTGATTGCAGTGAGATGCTCTAACCATTGAGACTACCTGTAACCTTCTGATTACAGGTTTCATTTCTGTCCGGGACTCAGAATAATTTTTCTGATTATATGAGCTTGACAATTGTCCATGTCTCGTCTTTCTACTCCGAGCTCTCCCACATTCACTAACAGCAAGTGTGTATATTAACACAACAGTAAATAACTAAATAACTAAACTGATTATTGGAATGAGCAGGCCCCAAATATGTTTCTCAGGCGCCTACATCTCTTTCTGGCCCAGAGGGTTTTACCACCTCTCCCCTCCCCTCCCCTCACAGCGGTACTGATGATGTGCCTAATTACTAGAAATTGTGTACGTGTGAAGCAACACAAACATTACATTTTCTGTTCATACCTCAGAATTGCATTGAAGTTGAGTGCATTTGTACAGAACAAGCCCAGTCATAAGATCACAAATCTGAATGAAATGAAAAACAATGAAATGAAATAATACAACATTAAACACATGACATTGTTGTTATTTTTATAAAAAGGGACTTAACTCACAATAAAAAGAACCTGTATGTAAATTTCACAATGATTACATTTCAGCTTATGGAACAAGAGCAGAACAAGTGGTGACTACAAATAAAATAAAAACATCAAAATTATTGGAAAAAAAGAATTTGTATAGAAAATTTGAATAAATAGTACTATACTGTATTCAAAAATCAAGTTTAAAGTGGTTCTCCGATGAAAAAATTTCTGCTAATTTTTTTACATAGTCTTAAAGATATAATGGTAATTAGTAATGGTGCAGAGTTTTACTCCAAAATTCGTTGAAAGAAAGGTTATACTTTACGTGTGAAGTTTGTATTTTGGAGCGCATGAGTCAAGGAGAGCTTAAATGACATCATAGACTCAACAACAACAATGACCCTTTTGTTGACAATAACAATGATCATTCAAAAATATTAAACCCAGAATGTTCTTGGACATCATTAGGTGACATGAAAATTGCCTTATTGGAGAATGACCAAACTACCAAAAATTCTGACTCATAGGAAAGATGCAGCTATCGGTATATTGACTTCTACGGGCTCAATGAAATTGGGGTTTAACTGAATGACTGTATTATAGAAAGGCCTGGCGTACATCACACCTCGGTTCCTCTGCTGTATATCTCATGATTTCAATTTTTGAACAGTAATTTGCTGTCTTGCCAAAAACAGATTTGCCAACAAAAGTTTTATTTGCCAACAAATCCTTTATTTGCCAACAGCACTAGTTTTACTGGGGCATGTCACCCCCACGCCCACCTTTGCAACGGCACTGAGTATTAGAATTAATATTAGGGTTAGTATCAGGATTATACTTATTAGGATTAGTATTGGGGTTCCATTGATAGGTGCATAACTCATTTCTATTTAGACTTTGTAAGACACAATAATTATTATAATATTATGATGTAAAACAGTTAATTAGTCAAACAACAAATTACCAACCTCATGGACTGTATCACCAGAATACGGGGAAATTCCATAGTCGAGAAGTGACAATCCTTCCAAAACTTGAAAATAAAAATAAAATTTTTTGCATTGTATACTGTAGTAGCTGATTATCATGGGATATGCATCGTTACCTAATGATAATGATGCATATACTGTACCCCAATAATGCATATATATCCCATGGTAAGTATAGGTAATCATATGATAACGAGTGCAATTAAGGATTTACACGACGAGTGATATTTGAAAATTTGCCAAAATTGCACGAGCTGTTAAGTGAGTGCAATTTGGCAAATTTTCAAATATCACGAGTAGTGTAAATCCTTAATTGCACTCACTATCATATGATTACTTGTTTATTATTTCCATGACAAAATTACATTAATTAAATAATTGTACTCTCATTTATTGCACTCGAGTGCAATTAATGATTTATTGCACTCCTCTCAGCCAATCAGAATCCAGTAATTTTGTCATGTATATAATAATAATGGATATACCCCATGGCAATATGCATACTCCATGGCCTCTCTTGGCACCCTTCTGTCATCTCTTGCTCCCTTGTCACAGCCCTCTCCAACAACTCTGAATACCCTCTCCAACACTTCTGAAACCTCTACAGTCTTCAATTTGTCCCAACCCCACCTTGAACAAGTAATTAAAGTTACATACCACGTTTCCATGATGTTGCTGGAGTAACGAACTCAACACTGTTGGTCACCCAATCCTTTACACTGGATAGAAACAATAAATACCTCAAAACAAACGCACTAAATAATACTGAAATACAACGTCCGGTTGCACAATCCGCCATATTGGTTTTCGGCTCGATAATCGTCGTTAATAGTCGTACACTACTCGGAGATTGAGAAAACAATATGGGAAACTCGGAAATATTTAAAGGTCCTTGACTTTCTGTCTGTTAAATTAAAAAACAACATATTTTAGTTTGCTAAACACCTGTCGTACCCACCCGAGAGTAAAGGGAAACACCATTTTTAATTTTTAGCAATTGTCCAACACCGGGGGGAGAAGTTATAAGTGTCAACGCGAGCTAATTGGGGTTTCAACATGGCGTTTTAGCCATGGCATTTCGTCGTGATTCTAGTAAAAGTAGCCTCCCTTCTATCGGCATAATAGGGACAGGATACACATCTCGCTTACTTGTGCCAATTTTACGTTCTGTGGGATTTAAAGTGAGCGCAGCCTGGGGTAACAATGCAGTGAAAGTGAAGCAAATGTCAGAATCTCTCAGTATCCCATATTACACAACAAAGATAGACGAGTTGTTATTGAATAACGAAGTTGATCTTGTATGTATTTTTTGTCCGCCGCATGTACGAGCTGATGTGACGGTTAAGGCTTTGTTGATCGGGAAAAATGTGATTTGTGAGATACCAGCAGGCCTGGATAAGTTGGACGCCCAGAGAATGGTCGATGCTTCTCAATATTACCCCAAACTGCTATCCCTGATGGGTCACCAGTTGAGGTATCTTCCAGCATTTGTTAAAATGAAAGAGATGATAGCAGATGGATATTGTGGAAACATCACCATATACGACTGTCGTGTTGAAACGGATTCACTCCTCGGTGTAAAATATAACTGGCTTTGCGACCACACCATGGGTGGTGGTGTTTTAAATATGCTGGGTAGCCATTTTATTGACCTAAGTAATTTCTTGATTGGTCAACAAGCATCTGAAGTCCACGGAGTGTTAAAGACGTTTAACGAACACACAGAACAAATTCAAGGTTTCCGTCGCATTACCAGTGATGATTTTACGTGCTTTCAAATGAAAATGGATAAGGGATGTTTTGCAACTGTGTCGCTCAACACGCTTATGTCTGGGAAATTCAAACAAGAGGTCATAGTTGTTGGGGACAAAGGTAGACTCATTGTAAGAAATGGGGATCTATACGGCGCGACGCTCAATCAGACCTCCGAGGAGAAGCTTTTTTACAAAGAACGTACGAGGGTCAGTGGACCATCCAATGTGAAAAAAACACCACCAGATATCTATATGATTGCCCTGGAAAAATGGCTTCAAATTATAAAGAAATCATTCATGTTTCAAGAAGACCAGAAGAGTGCCAACTTGGAATTGGTGGCCAGTGCTTCCAAGTTTGAGGATGGTGAGACTTTACATCTTCAACATTTTAAAGTATTGTATATTTATTTTATAGTACTGTATACTGTTTACTTGGTGCCATCCATTTAGTCAAGGCTAAAAATAACGGCCGGTCAATGACGACTGGTCAAATTTTTAATATGTCCGGCCAAATTTGCGTTATGACGGTCATATTGACTGGTCACACTTCTATTGCGCAATCAAATATCATGAATGACTTTTTGATTTCTATATCAAAAGAAAATCTTTACACAGAGTATATTATTATAATTATACACTAATTAAATTGTATGCATCAACAATATCTGAGTTGATAAATGACAATATAATTATATTATGTGCCACTTTTTTATTTTCAATTTTACAAAAAAATAAAGACATTTGAAATGCAGGAAACATAAACAATCATGTGTTTTACAAACGTCATAATTATGTGTTGGTTGTGTTAACTATTATTAGAGTTTTTGTACATTCATAAATTACTGCAGAACTATGTCTACATATTCCCTCAATACACAGAGGTACATAATAAATGCCCCCTTTGTGTTTTAGGCTTTTATGTCCGTGCAGTCTTAGATGCCATTGTTGAGTCAAACCGAATGCAAGAATGGGTTAAAGTCCAAATGGAGCACACAAGCAAGGAGCAGCCAGTGTATTGGGGTGAAGAACAACCAACTGTTACTCAAACAGCAAAGCTCAAGAGTAGCACTGAACTAAGCAGTAAACCCCCAAAAGGTGCAGGGAAAGTGAAGGATAAGTCATCTCCTGTAGTTCCTAAACGTTTCGAGAAACACAAAATGTAATCTTAGAATAATATGGACAAGAAAATTATTACAAAGTAGGACATAATTATTTAATAGTTTACGTTTTACCATTCAAGGTGCTGTGATGAACCATACCGGCAAATAGAGAAACCTACTTGACCACAACTGGGATTCAAACCTGTGACCCGACCTTCCATCATTCCACAACCTGCTCTTGGCTTAACCTTGTGGCTAGGTCGGTAGAGTGGCAGACTAGCAAACTGAAGGTCACAAGTTAAAATCCCATCCATTATCAAGTAAAGTTTTCTCTGCTTGCCGGCCCGGTATGATTGGTCACTTGGAGCAGTACCTAACGATCATTATTTCATGATTGAGTCGGTTTTCTTTGATGTACCGCAGGATGTATATAGCATATTGCCCTATGAATACTAATTCAATAAGAAATGAAGAAAAAACTATGAAAATCTTTGTCCAAGGTGGAAAAAATAGACAAAACATTGTTGGAAAACCTCCTCAATCATGAAATAAGTCAGTTAATTACCTCGAACGTCGAGATGTGTGCGATATACAGCCCTCGGACGCTACATGTCCTCCGGGTTGTATATAGCATACATACCTCGTTCTCAGTAATTAACGCTTACAGTTACTTATTCCCCCCTCCCCGAGTTATCCCACATTCATTATTCTAAAGATAGCAATCTTAAAATTAATGCTAAATTGAAATATCAAATCTGAATAAATATTTGAAAACTTCAATTTGTCAGATCGAACAGTTTGTTCTGAGTGCGCGTAGGTAGTGTTTTGGACATATAGCAAAGTGAAAAGGTGGTGAACTGCAAAGATTTTAGGAACTAAATACTGACGTTTCGAGTGGAGCCCTTCATCAGAGTAAGACAAGATCTTTCTGGTTAGGTTTAAGGTTAGGATCAAGCATAGTCAATGGCAACACCCCCACACTCGGGCGGCAAGCGGAGATGAGACCATGGGTACGAGGTTGAGTCAATGGAAGGTATGGTCTGGAAACTCGACAAAAGTCTTTGTTCTATGTTTTTGTTTATGTTTATGCAAATTTGTGCACGGTGATGGTAATTGAACACATTGTTTATTTTTGTATAATGAAGCAGCATCCAATAGCAATGTTTGGGTTCAATCATGCTGTTTAAATATTAATAAACCTAAAACAAAGGATTTGTGCACAGTGAATCCAATGTAAATCACAGTCACTTTATGTTTGCAGAGTTTATAGATCAAATCTCAGGTGACTATGATCAAGGTTAAGATGATTAGACTATCCTTTTCAGTCATCACTTTTAGCTTAGGGGTTGAAACTGGATTCCCACCAACACCACCCCCCAAACCAATTTATAATTTTATGTTGATTGTATATACTAGCTATATATCACGTTGTGTCCTCGTGGCATACGCCAATCTGGAAATCTGTTCACGTGAAAGAAAGTTAAAGTATTATAGTGCCATGGAAAATCAATTGAAAAGGTCAATATATTAAAGGTACGGACACTATTACTAAAGATTTAGTGAAATATATATATACCTAGATGTGTTATCTTTAGATGCCTGAGGGATAATTTCCTCTGAAGGCCGTACTGCGTCTGGCCTGTACGTACTGTAGACAAAGCAAATAAAAATTTAATTCCGCGCTGTGTATTTACCACGGATATGATCTTTGTCGCGCACTCGCGCTTGGTTACGCAACAGGGAATTGTAGAATTTATACAGTGATTTAGTACATGTTGGTGAGTAAAGGTAAATATGAGTAAATATTTTTGGGTTAAAGACGAACTGGTGTCAAATCACTTCTTTATATATGTAAAATTTTATTATTTAAGCTTCCCTTTTCGCTGGATTCCCGAGCAAAAACAACGCAGAGTGAACAAAAGATCGCTAAGCTGCTAAGGTAATATATATATATCTGCAGACCAAGCATGCAAGGTTTTAATTTTAAATGACGTGTCCATCCAATATTTAACAATTAGACAACGAGTCCGAGTTGTCTATATGAGCGAATAGTCAACGAAGGCGAAGAAGCCTGAGTTGACTATCGCTCATAGACAATGAGGACGAGTTGTCTGATTGTTTTAGTAGAAATAAATTAGTGGACTATTACAAATCATGCATTCTCCAAAAAATTATCCAAAAGCTCATCTGAAACCTTTTCTGCCATAGTTTTGAGCGCGTTTTGACATCATGGTCTATCACGAATAACAACGGTTGAGTAGCCAATCAGAATGCAGCATTTGTAATGAACTATTATTCTCCTGTCAATGGTCAGTTTCTACTAAATAGCAATTAGCATAGTTTGTTTATTTTTATCTGCATATATTATATATAATAATTATTATATAGCTCTAATGAGGCGAACCACAAGAAAGCTGATGTGAACCACGGGTGTAATAATGTCTTTTAATTGCAATGTATTACAAATTACAAAGTATAATATTGTTTGGTTTTTGATCTTATGTGTGCTTGAGTTGAGTGCTAGGTCGAGCTAGGTTGAAGGAGAATTTCACTTACACTTAGTAACAGTAACAGTAACAATAGTATCAAAAAATTCCCAAGAGGTGGGGAATTTCACTGAAGCCAGCTGTGACATGGTATAATTTGCAATTTTCTTAAAAAGATATTGAAAGTGATAAATCAACTACAACATCAGAAGGATACCATGTCTGCAACAATATCTAATGGAACACGAGAAGTAATGTCTTCCTTCTGGAATGAACACTCCGGACAGCAAAGCGTTGAGGAGATGATGCTCGATGAAGATGCAAGCAAACTGACCAAGATCGAACATCCCGAAGTACTGAGCCTTCTCCCGAGCCTGAAGGGAAAACGAGTTTTGGAACTTGGAGCTGGCATAGGGTTGGTAATTGGTATAAGCCCCTTTATTTCCACCACAAGATTGATTTTAAACTGGTTACATTTCCTCATATGCACCAGAAGCTTAAGTGCTGGTCATGTACAGCCATGCCAGGGCCTGGGTCAAATAAGGGGCCCAAAATGATAACCATCATGCAAATCCTACACACAGAATGAAGCTTCTAGGGCATTTAGATCCCTGTGAAAGACCATAACCCCACCTTTCCCTGGGCCTACCAGACTTCACAGTCTACAACTACAAACTCCGCACATCCAGATCTGTCGACTGTAGTGTTGCAACTTGCATCAACTTCGTTGAAGACTGATTTCGAATTAGATTTCTTACTTGAAGGCATTTGAGTAATTGGGTGAATTAGGTTTGTTACTGTTCTGTGAATAGAGATTTACATGATGGCAGTGATAAAGGGCGTCCATGACAGCGATAAAGGCCATCAGAGAATCAATGAAATGTAATGATTAATGCTAAAACTTCAGTTGTTAATATTACAAAACCGAATTTATCGTTTCACAGCTAAGATAATGTATAATAATATACTATTTTGTTTCGTTAAAAATGGGTACCCTTTTGCCATGGGCCCCTTGTCAACGATACAACCTGACTCCCCTCTCGTCAGGCCTGCACAAGTCTATTCAATCCCCCCCCCCCCCCATATGCATGGTCATTGCCCAGTGAATTTGTCAGTTGAACGATAAATCATGGGATATACTTCATGGTAACAATACTAATTTAGTCTCCCACCATATTTTACGGTTAGGATTAGGGTTATGGTTAGGGGTATAAAAACAGATGGAAGCCCGCTCTAGTGTTACCATGAAGTATATACCATAATCATGTAATGCAGTGAGAACCTTTCGTGCACTAGCTTTGCAACCTTAAATGCAACAAGATTAGTAGGATCTTTTTCTATAATAAAGTTTATATATATTTTATATACTATAACTTTATATTGGATTTTCAGTCGATTCACAGGAGACATTGCTAAAATTGCGGAACACGTTCATGCAGTGGACTTTATGGAAGCTTTTATCCAGAAAAACAAGGAAACAAATGGAAGAAAATATGCAAACTCTTCCTATGAATGTGCAGATGTAATGAAACTAGATATACCACCACACAGGTGAGTAGGGGACACAGGTGAGAAGTAGGGGACAGAGGCAGTCAGGGGACAGAGGCAGTCAGGGTCCCTTCAATCCATTATGATACAGGGGCTGTGGGGAAAGGGGGGGTGCTCCCCCAATTTTTTCCTGATATTAATTTTCTTAAATTGGGTTGTAAAATAAAATTGAAATAGTACTAAATTCAACATCTTTTTCTGCACCCCCCAATCTTCGCCACTTGCAAATTGCCTCCCCCCCACACACGCGCACACACACACACACTCTAAAAAGTGCTCCACGGCCCCTGTGATACTGGGTGTGACACTGGGTCATTATTTATTTTTAAAGTCAATAAGGCAGGATAAGGTATGTTTCCTTTTTCATCGGAGTCAGAGGCTTGTGTTTTTAAACGCTCTAAGTTTATCACTTTGCTGTGAACAGAGACTCCCAAGGCCGTCACAAACAGGGGCGTGGGGGTGTGACCGGTCAGCAAAACAAGTGCTGTCGTGAAATAAAGGATTTGTCAGCAAATCAAACTTTTCGGCAAGACAGCAAATTACCGGTCGAAAATCAAAATCACAAGTTATACCAGGCCTTTCTATACTACAGTCATTCAGTTAAACCCCACTTTCATTGACCCCCTAGAAGCCAATATACCTATAGTGTTGAAGATTGTGGGAAGGTTGTAAGGCAAGCATGAACCAGTGTCAAAGCATTTACACTAAGCTCTTCTATTTTTTAGTTTTGATGTTATTTTCTCCAACTGGCTGTTAATGTATCTTTCCAATGCAGAGATCCAGGTTTTGGTCAAGAAAATGCTAACTTGGCTATCTGTTGATGGTTACTTGTTTTTCCGTGAGTCCTGTTATCACCAGTCAGGAAACAAAAAACGTAGCAGTAACCCTACAGAATACAGAACTCCAATGCACTATGTTGAATTATGTGAATCTGTAGAGCAAGGAGATGACTTGAATCCAGAGATGTTCTATGTGTTTCAAGTCATCTTTGGGAGATCAATTGAGGCTTATGTCACTGTATGTACCATGATAGTTATCATCGTTTTAATTTAAATTATGTAAAGGCATTTTTCCTGCCTATATGGGTTTACCCTTTCCATGCATCTAGTTCTGCTTCCATTGTCTCCTGACTCTATCACATCTATGCACATATCCTCATCCATAATCCTCCATGTGATCTTTGGTCATAATTCTCTTGGAGTCGACCCTTCTACCTCTACCTTCGAACCTTTCTACCTCCAATTTCCCCTGAACCACCTTGATGTAAAATCTCAATGTTAGTGTGGTATACAATACAATCAAATACTCATTAATAATTCATGAAAAAACAAAGAAAATCAACTCCGTGACGGCAACTGGATATGTGATCTTAATTAGCATAGCATTTTGACGATTTCAACCTCAAATTTCTCTGTAAATACTAACTTGTGTTCGTATTTGATGCCATTTCAAAGCCTCCAATTCAGACTGGACTGGATTTCAAGTCGTTGCAATTAGTTGCAGTCCTTGGCTTTGCATCGGACTGCAACTAATTGCGCTGACTTGAAATCCGGTCCAGTCCGCATTGTCGGCTTTAAAATATTATACAATACAGTTAATAATTAATCATATTCATGTTGTTGTCTTGTCTAAACAATAGCACAAAAACAACAAGAACCAGTATTGTTGGCTGTGGCAGAAAATAACTAGAGATCAAAGCCAACAGTATAACCAGCTTCGGTCATTTCTCGATCAAAACCAGTATACAGCTCATGGCATAAAAAGATACGAAAGGATTTATGGAGAAGGATTTGTCAGTTCTGGAGGACTACAGCATGTTATGGTAAAGAATATATTAACAGTCTGTCAGTCTGTAATTGTCCAACATGTCAAACATGGTGTAAAATAATATGTAGCATTAAGTTGGTTTAGTTTATTGTTGACTGTGTCATGTCATTCAGTTAAACCCCACTTTCATGGTAGTTTGGTCGTTTTAAAATAAAGCAATTTTCATGTCACCTAATGATATGTCCAAGAACATTGTGGGTTTGTTATTTTTGAATGACCACACCCATTTGTCAGCAGTGAGAAAAATATCAGAAAGAGAGTGAGAATTGGGAGAAGAGGTTAAACAGCTCACAACTCAGTTACAGGAATTCAAAACTAAGCCAAAACTACAAGCTGATCTTAATTTAAGCTGGATCATAATATGCATAATATAAATTTACTTGTCTATCAAGGATCTGGAACATATTAATCCCTTTGATATTGTTTACATTTAGAAACTTTGTGACAAGCTGAATTTTAAATCAGGAGAAAGAGTCTTGGATATTGGTAGCGGGATGGGTACTACTGCATTTTATATGGCAAGGGTAAATGCATTATTTTATTATACAGAGTTTAAATATTATATTCCTAATATATGTCATATTTTTACAATTTGCATGAAGTATAGATTACTGGGTATATACTTAAGAAGGAACTAGTTATATATACATTGTCTATAATTTCTTTAGCTGCTACCCAAAGGTATGTGGGTGCTACTCTTATCCACCCATGCCATATTAAGTATATATGTATTTACTCTAAATGTAGACGTTTGACGTACTTGTCACTGGAATTGATGTCTCGACCAACCAAATCAATTTTGCAATGGAAAGAGCCAACAAGGAACAAAATAAGAAAGTAAGTTACAAAGAAATGCAAGGTCAGGGCCGTATACCCAAGAAGTGATCAACATCTAACTTCTCCTAATAATATCAATAGTTAACCAAGTATAAAAGTAATGAGAATAAGGAAAATGATCACCAAAGATAAACTGACGTGTTTTTAAAACAACTTCTCCCAACTCTAGTATAAGAAATGTTTGGATTCTATAATAAAGAGAATTTATATGCTGATAATGGGGCTGAAATTATGGTTAACCCTGGCTTGTATATGTTTTCTTGTCCTCGTTTAGGTACACTTTGAGATTGGCGATGTAACATGTCGGAATTACAAACCCAATTCAATTGATGTGATTTTCAGCAAAGAAGTCTTCCTTCATATTGTTGATCAAGAGAAACTAATAAAGACATGTTTTGTAAGTTAAGCTCAGTACTCAACTTCAACACTGTCTGAACAATTTTACATGTAGAATATTAACATTGTCAATGGGAATATACCCTAACGAAAAAAGTTTATAGGCTTGCCTATAGGCATGTCTATAGGCAACCTATAGGATCCCATATTTACTTGAAGCGATTAGTTATCTGAATCTGTTTTGATTGTTGTGATTAACAGCTATACCTGCATGATAATTCCTGTTAATTTAGAAATGGTTGAAACCAGGTGGTCGGTTGCTTTTCACCAACTACTGTTCAAGTGACAAAGTTCCAGTGTCAGCAAGATTTCAAGCCTATTTAAATGAAAGACATTATCACTTGGTGGACATCACAACAGAAAAAAAGGTGAGACTGCTAAATCTTATATTATAGAGTTCGTTTGTAACAACGTAACTACCGTAATTTCAAAGACAATGGAAGTTTGGCACAAGCGAAGGTATTTCTTCAAACTGTTAGTCAATTTGTGGCTGTATGGTGGAAGAAAACAATTCTATACAGAAAGAGATCGATGCAACATAAATTGAAAGGTTTTTGCTTATTATATCCATTTTATTTTAAATGCTCTTAGTTCCTCAAAGAGGCTGGATTTGAACAAGTATATGCAGAAGATATAACTGCAGAATTTGTAAAAGTTCTTGAAAATGAACTTGCTGTCTTTCAAAAGGACAAAGACCAGTTTCTCAAGGTACAGTATAACAATTTTAAAAAGTATACAATAAAACATACATTTTATTATTTTTTATAGTATACTTGACAAGTCGCCTTAAAGTTTGGAAGGAATTGTTAATGTCGCTTAAGTTAAATTATTTTACTCAAATATGCTATTTTTAACCCCAGGAATTTTCCATGGAAGATTACTACACTATTGTCAATGGCTGGTCTGACAAATTGTTGCGATGCAGTGAGGGAGATTTGAAAGCTGGGGAGTTCTTTGGAGTAAAGGAGACGTGATGAAACAATATGTCTTTGATAAAAAGTGTATTAATTTTTATCCCAACAAAACAAATTAATGGTCTTATATAGCACGTGGGAAGAGCAAATACATTGCCCTGACGAGCAAATACATGTTCTGCACATCCAACAAGAGTTATAATAATAATTAATACTTTATTTCATATACAGTGTAGCAAACTCTCCAAATTGCCGAGTGTGCTTTACAATGATTAAAAGAATACATAATTATTATAATATCAATGAAAAATACTAAAAACTAACTATGTACACGTTACTCTACATTAGTCTATAATTTTGGACAACTTAGGGGAGTCGATGGGGTGGTGGCTTGGGACAGTTGGGGGTTATTAGGTGCAGGGGTTATTAGGTGCAGGGGTTATTAGGTGCAGGGGTTATTAGGTGCAGGGGTTATTAGGTGCAGGGGTTATTAGGTGCAGGGGTTATTAGGTGCAGGGGTTATTAGGTGCAGGGGTTATTAGGTGCAGGGGTTATTAGGTGCAGGGGTTATTAGGTGCAGGGGTTATTAGGTGCAGGGGTTATTAGGTGCAGGGGTTATTAGGTGCAGGGGTTATTAGGTGCAGGGGTTATTAGGTGCAGGGGTTATTAGGTGCAGGGGTTATTAGGTGCAGGGGTTATTAGGTGCAGGGGTTATTAGGTGCAGGGGTTATTAGGGGTTAATTATTAGGTGCAGGGGTTATTAGGTGCAGGGGTTATTAGGTTTAGGGTTCACAGTTTAGGTTTAGGGTCATTTAGGGTTTAGGGTCATTTAGGGTTTAGGTCATTTGGGGTTTTATTTGCTCGTCAGGGCAACATACAGTATTTGCTCGTCAAGGCAATGTATGCTAGAAGTACCTTTCCAACAAACGTTCCAATGATTACTCTGAACAGCAGAAATAAAATTAACAGAACTTATT
The DNA here is from genome assembly GCA_035772405.1 of Chrysogorgia sp. JL179-B06. Lineage (NCBI taxonomy): Eukaryota > Metazoa > Cnidaria > Anthozoa > Scleralcyonacea > Chrysogorgiidae > Chrysogorgia > Chrysogorgia sp. JL179-B06. The sequence continues at coordinate 535,334 of JAYKKM010000383.1, read as the reverse complement.
CACTAGAATGATAGTATCAGATAAAATTCTCAGAATTTAATCAGATAAAATTCTCAGAATTTAATCAGCTAAAATTCTCAGAATTTAGTAAGCTAAAATTCTCAGAATTTAGTCAGATAAAATTCTAGCTGTACGTATCAAATTGTTTAAGTTGTATTGATTAGAAATAAATTGAGGAAACACTGTAACAAAAACGACTCATGCAACTTTTAAATTACAAAAGATTGTATTGAATTTATTATTGTATTAAGTGACAGATAACAGGTTGTATTAATATATATTATAATAATGTTTGCAAAACTAATGTGCTTTAATGTTTCGCCAATGGATGGTTCGCTGGCGATAAAGCTAGCCCATTTGTGGGCGTAAAATTTGGAGGTATATTATCCTAATGGAAAACATGGCGTCAATGTCGAATTTTTTCCGCTAGCAGCGAGCGAAACTTTTGTTTTCTGTAGTTTTTACTAGACTTTATTTCATGATTGAGTCGTTTTCTATTGCTTTTCTCAAGGCTTTGCTTCTCTTGCATCCTTAAAAGCTACGTAGGGTTTGATAGATTCAGCAGGGAATCTCTGGGGACTTCTTTTGAAGATTTTCACTTCTTCGCTTTCTTTGCAAGATATATCAGTTTGTTTGATATGCAAATATCTGGAATTTCGTCACACATGTATAATGAGTTATCAGAGAATCATGAAATAAAAACACTAAAGTGTGAATAATTACACGTGTGTACGTTTCTTATGGCGCGCCAAACGGGACAATAATACTTATTGGCAGAAATATAATACTTGTTGAAATATATAATACTTATTGGCAGAAATATAATACTCGTTGAAATATATAATACATATTGGCAGAAAAATAATACTTGTTGAAATATATAAAACTTATTTACAGAAATATAATACTAGTAATCCTGAAAAATAGTACTTTCTACAAAAATATATAGTACTTCGAAAAATATAATACTTACGTAAAAATAATACTTTCGTACAAAAATAATACTTCATAATATATAAACCGATCGCGGGCGCAGAAAATCGCGGGCGCAAATTTTAACCGCTGACCATAATAATAATCTTCGAAGCCATAGAGATCATAAATAAAACTTCGCAGTTTTATTATCATCTCTATCGCAGTTTTATTTATGATCTCTATGGGAACAGCCGGTAAATACAGTACAGCTCCGGGCTCTTTCCGGTCCGCCATCTTGTTCAAAAGAGGCTGGGTACGAGCGCCCACGATACTTGTTCTGCGCTTTTAAACACGTGCTTTCTCTCACCGTTCGAACTGCGAAATCTGGTTTTAAATGGTGGATCTTTGGCATTGCCATTTCTTGATCAATCGTTTGATATGCAATAATAAACTTAGTCACAAATTTACAACAGTGTTATTACTGTGAACCTTCGAGACTCTGAAATGAGGGTAAGACTTGTACTTTCCCAAAGTTCAGAATTATAATAATAATAATATTTTATTTATATAGCGCCATTCCTACGCTCATGGCGCTTTACAGTTACGATCATTAAAATATATAAATATTAAAAACTATAACATAAAACTATATTTACAAAAATAACGAACCATTGTCCAGAAATTGTTTAAAAAGATAAGTTTTTAGTCCCTTTTTAAAATTGTCAATTGAATCTGATCTCCGCAAAGTAAGTGGAAGATCATTCCACAACCTTGGGGCGCATACACTGAAAGCTCTATCGCCATATGTCTTTGTAGAGGACTTGGGCTGGTCCAAGAGGGCATTGGTGACAGATCGCAACGATCGTGTTTGGGTGCGATAACGAAGTTTATCGACCAAGTAGCTAGGAGATGTACCATTGAGCGACTTATAAACTAACAGTAAAACTTTAAAAATGATGCGATAGTTCACTGGAAGCCAGTGAAGACCTATCAAAACGGGAGTGATGTGCTGAAACTTGCTAACATGGCATACAATTCGTGCTGCAGTGTTCTGGACGCGTTGTAGCTTCTTTAACTGATATTTTGGAGAACCGTAAAGTAGAGAATTACAATAATCCAGTTTCGACGTTACAAATGCATGTACTGCAACTTCGGATGACTCCTTCGTAAGGTATTTCCTAATCTTTGACAGATTCCTCAGATGGTAGAATGATGATTTACAAACCCCCGAGACATGAGCATCAAATGACATGTGCTCGTCAAAGATCACTCCCAAACTTTTGGCTGAAGCGGTAGTAGGCAACGTCTCGTCGCCAATGTTAAAGTTGTCAAAAGACGGACCGTTTCGATACTTTGAGTGAATGAGCATAACTTCCGTCTTGTCATGATTTAGTTTCAGTTCGTTTATGTCCATCCAACGGCATATAGCAGTTACACAGTTCTCTACTCTCGTCTTCGCCTCATCAACATCCGCCGTATTAAAAGAGAAATAAAGCTGAGTATCGTCAGCATATAGATGATAATCAAGATCATAACTTCTTATAACCTGGGCAAGTGGCGAAGTGTACAGTAGGTATAACACGGGGCCCAAAACGGACCCCTGAGGAACACCCACAGTCAGATCTCGTACTGTAGATTTCGCAGTTTTGATATTAACGGACTGCGTTCTGTCAGAAAGGTATGATTGAAACCATCGAAGGGCTGTCCCGGTAACACCAAACGACTTCTCCAATCTCGTGAGTAGCATAGAATGGTTCACCGGGCAGCAAGGGGAAATGAAAACACTAAAAAATTTCTTTAGAATCGTTGCGATATATGGATGAACCGAACAAGATGGCAGACAGGAAAGAGTCCGGAGCTGTACTGTATTCACCGGTTGTTCCGCCATTTAGCTTCGAGGATTATTATTATGGTCGGCGGTTAAAATTTGCGCCCGCGATTTTCTGCGCCCGCGATCGGTTTATATATTAGGAAGTATTTTTTTTACGGAAGTATTATTTTTACGTAAGCATTATATTTTTCGAAGTACTATATATTTTTGTAGAAAGTACTATTTTTCAGGATTACTAGTATTATATTTCTGTAAATAAGTTTTATATATTTCAACAAGTATTATATTTCTGCCAATAAGTATTATATATTTCAACGAGTATTATATTTCTGCCAATAAGTATTATTGTCCCGTTTGGCGCGCCATAGTTTCTCCCACAACACCAAACTTCTTGATTTTAAAGGATTTTGTTCGAGAATGAAAGAGATACACACATTTCTCTTTATGCATGTGTGACGAAATTCCAGACATTTGCATATCAAACAAACTGATATATCTCAAAAAGAAAGCAAAGAAACGAAAATCTTCAAAAGAAGTTACTTTATCATTTTAAACGTTCTTCCAAACAAGACAATAAAACATAGGGTAGGTTTGATTACAGGAGCGATTTAAGAGAGATTTGTTTGCAATGTCGTACACGGTACACTCGTACAGTATGTCAGTTATCCTCCTCCATTTCGACTACTTCACTCTCAGTAAAAGAATACGAAATACTGAAAGAGACGGATGACTATAGCTAGTTACCAAAGCAGTAGAGCCATATCACCTATATATTTATTATATTTTTGTTAAAAGGTCTATATTTGTTGTAAATAATATCTCAGGGTGCCCGGGCAGTGGTCAACCACTACGCCACAGTCTATCTCTTGACTTAGCTATAGTATAGAACAATGGTCTGAAATCTTCATAAAACTTCATGAACTGTGGAAAAAAACGTAAAAATATACATAAAGAATATTCGTTGGGTTAACGTTACCTTTGATAATTCGTCTAAATGGATAATATAGAAGAATGAGAGATTTTTCATATCTTTTTCGGCATTTCTTTATTAGTAGACAACTACGCCGCTTTGCACTATTTTTTTCCAAGCCTTTCCTGATTGGCTGTTAAATTATTCTCTTGTTTTCATTGGTTACACTTTCACATGTGTAGAGTCTAGCTAGTAGAAGCTAATTTTTGATTGTCTGTTGGTTACTGGTCATCATATAATAAGATTAGATGTGTGAATTTGATCGTCCAGGTTGTTGACTGTATAGTCTTGAGAAAGACTGTTGTTGGTGACTGACATCTCGACTCTGAAGATGACCACCGCTGAGGCCGTCGCCAAAACGTCACTCACCAACAATAGTCTTTCTCAAGACTACAACCTGGAAGGAGTATCTTTAGATGTGTGAAGTTGATCGTTGTTCAAACCATTTACTTTATAATATAATAAGATGGTATATACTTCTATTACTTCATGGTAACACTAGACCGGGTTTCCATCTGTTTTTTATACCCGTAACCCTAATCCTAACCGTAACTCAATCCTAACCATAACCGTAATCCTAACCGTAAAATATGGTGGGAGACTATATATGTATTGTTATGTATTGAAGTATATCCCAATAAGATCCTAACCGGCGGGACGTTCTTGTGTCTGATTGGATAAAACCAATCAAATTGGTAGCGTAGCGGATGACCGCTGACCGTCTGAAAACCAGGCTATCAAATCTGTTCAAGAAACTACGATTGGACGTATATTACACGTGGAAATATAGATTTTGGTAATTAGGCGCTTTACACAACAAAATTCTTGTGTTTACTCCTTATTTTTGGGGTAATTAATAGCCCCGGTCGCCCCGCCTCACCGCCTGTCTCCCGCTGATCGTTTGCCCCTCTGGAAAACTACTGTATTAGTAACTACTTGTGTACTTTCCCCAGGGCAGAGGTCAATGGTCATGCAAATCAGAATGGTTCACGTTACAGTAGAATAACTTTCGGAAAGTAAAATTACTTGGAACTTCTCTGACAGTATGGCGCAATATTACACTCGGGAGCGTAGTTTACCCAGGAAAATAACTTAACTCTTTCCCTACGGGCGCAGTTAAAATGGGTCGTTGATGACCCGCAAAGTCGTCAATCGAAAAACACGGCACACGGTAACGCAAGATTAAAAATTGAAATTCGACAAGCGCCAGGAACATGAAATCCACGCACACGCCAAGTTTAATTTGATTTCATAAACAACTCTGCGATTGGTGGCATTTTGAGTTTTCAAGATGCTATGCGGGCGTGCAAGATGGCCTTTTCTGGAAAAATGTAAATTTTTCAACCTGATTTATGATAATTAATGCTAATTTATATTAACATAATGTGTTTTGTTCGGGAAATTTAAAAGAACAAGTAAAAGCCGGTTTATTGGGCTTCCAGAAAATGTATAGCTTTCGCAACAGTTATGGTTATTTCAAGAGATATCAATAGAACAACGTGGTCGTTCAATTTTTGATGTTTTTCAGCCGTAGGGAAAGAGTTAATGAAAAAATGTTTTATGATTTGAACTTTGTCTGTCCGAAATGCCAGTGAGTTTTTACGACGCCACATCGGGAATTTGTGATAGACTGGTGAGGATTTGAGTGAAAAAGTTGATGAAGTCTCTAGTATAACGTTCAAGTATACCACGTTACACGTTTGAATTACTGTAGGTCAAATTTCTCTAGCAGAAGAATATTGTATCCGTAAGGATGATTTGGTTTTACATAATTAGCATTTCGGACAAACAAACCTTTCTAGCACCATAGTTAAGTAGAGGGGGATGGTTTGGAAGCTTTGTCTTTCAAGATGATGCAATGGTCATGTTATTATTTTGTTATTGGTTGGAAAAAGGAAATTCTATGGACACGTGCTAATTTGGAATCCGTAGATGGTCGGTAGCATCTTTCAGTTATTATGTATATGCTTCACTTACAATGGGATGACATAAAGTAAGAGTCAGATCCCGAGAAGGGCTTTATTATAAGTAATACCATGACTTGAGGGAAATTAGCGATTAAATTGCCCGCCGCCGAGGGAAGATTTGTAATATTATAATCGCCGAGGAAAACTCAGGGAAGTATGCTGAGATAAGTTTAGGTGTTTGATTTTGTATTGGTTCAGTGAAGTTGTTTACGAGTTTTATTACTATTGATTGAAGTAATTATACCTTTGGGAGATGCTTTGTGTTTGTGAGATATGCAAGTTCTACGACTATCTATAATATTATATCTATAATAGATATGCAAGCGGGAAATTTAGTAAAAGAGAAAGGATTTCTTTGTCTACTAATTTTCCCCTGCATGGTTGATGAGGGAAAATTAGTAGACAAAGAAATCTTTTGTTTTCTTCTACTAAATTTCCCGGGGAAATTTAGAAGACAAAGGCGTATGCATGGTAATGAGGAAAATACGAGGTTTACATTCCCGGAGAGAACAAAACAATCCGAGGCGATCATGGTATTATATAGATAAAGCCCGACATTCGAGGGATCTAACTGATTTAGTTCATGATTGAGGAGGTTTTCCACAAAGATTTCCCTAGTTTTTTCCTTCATTTCTTTATGCTAGATAAAGCCCGCGGTACATCTAAGAAAACCGACTCAATCATGAACTAATATTGATTATCAACCGAATATTTCAAGTTCGCTTGCATAGCTGAGTGATCTGTGTCACTAACTTTTTACTTGTGAGGAGTCGGGGTTCGAGTGTTGGGTGGGTATGATTTCTCCATTTTAACTTTACTTTTTTTCTTTTTAATAGGGGTTAGGGTTAGTTTTAGGGTTTGGTTTAGAATATTCTCAAAAAAATAGTCGCGCGTAAAAAAGTCCCAAGATCATCAAAGATGCTACCGACCGTCTCACAACACGTGACAAACAGTGACGACGAAGAACTACACTATATATACGTTCAGTGACCGTGAACAACATAGAAGAACGACTTTTGCGTACCTTCCAAACCATCCCTATCCCTTCTACTAACTTACTAACTATGCTAGCACATCAATGCAAAGCTCAAATCACAAAACATTTGGCATTCAACTTCATTCATTTCGAACATTTAGAATCAATATCAGTAATAACATGTTCTAAGGATTTTTGGTGAAGGAAAATTTCGAGTGTTGGAATATATACATTTTAAGACCAAACCGGACCAGTTGCGAAAAATGCAACTTCAAGGCCTTTCGGCTGGAATTGAACCCGCGACCCTGCGATGCTAGTGCAGTGCTCTGACCACTGAGCTACGGAGGCCGTTGCCGAGAGCCTAGTCACGAGTTCTGTAATATCATATATGGGGTAGTCGCAGCAAAGATCTGCGTATCATTTAATATTAACTTATTTGATCACAATATTTCACTCTTAATGCAAAATTATGTCCATTGTCCAGTGTATAGACGACTTTCATAATGGCTGCTAATTTAAATATTTTAAATATTCCTTTATGTGCATCTAAATTAGCCTTTATGGCCTCGTTTGCATGTCAGCAATTCAAAAGAATTTTGCTTCGTAACGAGGTTGTAAAGACCACAGTTAGTAGAGTAAAGACTAATTTATATGCACATAAAAGAATATTTAAAATGGCAGCCATTATGAAAGTCGTCTATATATCCATTACATCCACTATCTCCATATTGTTAGACCGACTCGTTGAAGTTCTCATCTTCGATGTGTCGATTAAGGACTGGTTCCGAACGATGTCTTGAGAAACCGGGGGTGGAATGCCCTTGCGGTCGCCATGACATCGACGCTCGAAACTCTTCCATGTCTTCTTCATCGTTTACCGCCGCCATACTCCCATAAGCTCTCGTGTACAGCTCCAAGCCTTTGGCGAAGAAATAGATTTCGTTTTGAATAAAATCCCGAAAGATTTGCTGAATTTCTTTCATTTTAGTCCGTTCAAACTCCTCCATTTGTTCGTGGAGTATTCTCGAGCTTCGGCCGGCTTCGTCGGACGCTTTCTGAAACTCGGTTTGAGCTCGTGCGACCCTACCTGGGTTACTGGCCGCCCTTGTCTTCATCCTTTCTAACGATTTGTACTTCTTTACTTCGTTATCTATCGCCATGAGGCTCGATTTCACATCGTCTTTCGCTTGTCGGCATTTCGTCTTGTAAATACTGAAAGCTTGGACATTTTTGTCGGCAATTTGTTGAACTTGTTGATGTCGGAGGTCTTGAATTGCGGCAAAGCACTCGGCAAAGGTGTGAAGGGCTTGTTTTAAACAGCTCGACTCTTCGTCGGCGTACGTGGTAACAGCTTTGTGAAATTCGTCGCCCGCATTGCGAAGTTTGCCCAATTTAACGGCGTAAGTTTGCAGTTTCGTTGCGAGGTCATCGAAGTGTAACTCGACCGTGCTAATACTTTTGTCCGCCACCTTTCTTTCATGTTCGTTTGCCTTTATTGTGCTGCTAAGATCTGGCAATGATACACTTGTGTTTCTTCTCATACTACCAGTCGCCATTTTGACGTGATAACCGCGTCTGTTCATCGACACCCCCGGTTTAAATATCAAATGGCTGTGGATTTTACGAAAGCTAATTTGAATAATAAAATATGTAATTTGAATTCCAAATTAGATAGATTTTTAATAAGAAATCACATTGTCTGAATTGCGCAAAATAAGCCAGTTCGTATCTGCGTCGGGATAAAACTTATTTCAATTCATAACATTCAGTATAACGAATTTGCAAGTGTAAATAGAAATGCAAATGTTTATTGTGGTTTTATTGTGGTTTTACCACAATAAACATTTGCATTTCTATTTACACTTGCAAATTCGTTATTTGAATGTTATGAATTGAAATACGTTTTATCCCGACGCAGAACGCGTCATTTTGATGCGCAGTCGACATTACGAACTGGCTTATTGGATTCTATTCATCTGTTAATGGACGCAAAACTATGTTGGCAATACCTCCCGACCAGGAATACGTCTCCCGTCGAGTTTTAACAACTAATGAACTGCGCAAGGCTTGGGGCGAGTGGTTATATGAGGCACACCATGCTTGGCTGATCATTGCGCCTGCTGACGGCACAGCGATGACATAGCAGATTATCAGTAGCAGACAAGAAGTTAAGAAAATGGCGAAAATACCCAACCATCCCTCCCTCCCTTTAATCAAAAGCTATTTGCGTCGGTGTGATAGGTGTAGACGGTGGTGGTCAGGTCAAGATTGGAGATCACAACAGGGCATCCTGACCTGAATCCAAGTATAACAAGCGCCTGGTAAGTCGGTAAACCCTCCGTCTGCACCTAACCAACCTGCATACGGGTAAGTAAAGTGAATGCAGGTGTTAACTACAATATGCAAATACGCCCTAGTAAGATATTTTTGAGGCAAGTCTCACGACAGGTGGCAAAGGTTAATTCTCATCAAGTAATATTCAACCCTCATTAGTCTCTACTTATATATTATTTGTTAATTAAATACTACCACTTCGGCAATTGGTTTTCTTGTTGCAAGCGTTGATTTGAATAAATGCAGATTCTCTCTTCCTTTCATGGGCCTTGTGAATGGTATAATACGCCGCGTCGGCATCTTCGTGTACCACACAACACAATGGACACAGACTACGTCATAGACACATCAAGGTTATTTTCTCTGGATTCAGAAGCTTTACAAGAACAAAAACCCTAACCATAACCCAAATAAAAACTCTAGTCCTAACCCTGAAATAATTAGGAATACTAACCCTACTTTTAAACTAAATATTTCAATGATGTTCTGTGTCTGGTACATGAAGTAGTAGCAGCCACCGCGTCCATATATACAACGCTACGCGCATCTATAAACAATATCAACTTAATTATTCACATTGAAATATCGGTTAATCCAAAGGCAAGGGAGAACTTTCCATCAACCGAACGCTTGATCAATGCAATGGAATAAGACCTAACTACACATGGACTTTACAAGTATTTTAGCAAATTAATCTGGCGAAGTTTGCGAAAAGTGTACTCGTGTTTAAATCATAACAATTAAGCTTCGCGTCTCGGAGCTATAGGAATCATGGCGTCTGCTAGAATCCAACGCATGTCGAAATCCAGTAAGCAAAAACCATCTTCAAAAGCACCATCCTCTAATACCAACGATGTTCCAGACGAAATTCAATGTAAGATATGCAAAAATCGTTACGAAGACGCGAAACTTCTGCCGTGTTTGCACACGTTTTGCAAGGCGTGTTTAGAGAAAAGCTTGGAGAAATATGGCGGCGTGCTTTACTGTCCCGTCTGCCCCGGTGAGATCGGGTCTTCGTTCACGGACGTGGATAAACTTATGAATAATTTCATGGTGAGTAATTTACTGCAAGCCATCGACCTGAAGCGAGGCGCGACCTCGAAACAATGCGAAAGTTGCGAAGAGAATAATCTCGCTTCGTCACGTTGCTACGAATGCACCGACTTTCTATGCGACAATTGCGTGGAGGCCCATCGTCGGGTTCGCTACACAAAACAACATCGCGTTGTATCTGTGAAGACGTTGAGCGCTGGCGCCTTAGTGCGCGCCACAGGTTGTCCTTCGCACACGCACGAGACAGTGAAAATGTTTTGCAAGCAATGCAACGAGCCTGTGTGTAGGTCGTGTATATTAGATAAACATGATGACCATACGTTGGTCTCCTTGAAAGAGGCAATCGACGTTGCCAAGCCGAAACTCAACACCTTACTCATCGCCGCGCGCGCAAAGATCCCAATTTTACAACGCAAGTTAAAAGAAGTCCACTCGGCCAAAGTGAACCTCGAAAGCAAAGTGGATGACGTCATAAAAGATATCCAGGCTACGTCGGCACGCGTACTAATCGCAGTAAAAAGACGGGAAAAAGATCTCTATAAAATGCTTCGTCGTATTCACGACAAAAAGAGCGACGAGGTGGAAGGCCGAGAAGCTGCTCTTCAAAACGAGCTTGCGCAAGTTCTGGACAGCTGCGAGTTTGCAGAGCAGCTGGTGGAAGAGGAAAACGACGTGAATGTTCTACACATGAGCGAGGTAACGTACGCACGACTGCGAAGTCTGGGAGGAGAGGAGATTGCACCGGTTCCTGAAATCCACGAAGACGAGATCGAGTACACGGTCGAAGAAAAACCGATTTTAGATGAACTGAAAATTTACGGTAAAATCATGTCCAGGGAAGAGAAAGCAAAAAAGAAAGATGAAAAAGAAAAAGAAAAAGAGAGTCGCAAGGAGAAACGTGGTAGAAGTAACAACGCGAAGGAGGAAGGAAAAGAAGGAAATGGGAAGCAAAGCGAGGAGACGAAGGCGGAGGTGAATAAAGACAAAAAGACGGCGGCAACTGTTCAGCGAAAAGAGAGCTGGTTAGAAACACTTGCCAATCCTCGAGCATTGCTGCGACGACTTAGTTTTGGAGGCGACGAAAGTGAAGCCCAGCAGTCCGGCTCGAAGGACCAGCAGTCCGGCTCGAAGGACCAAGAAGCACCTAAAGAAACTTCGAAAAAACCAAGTGAACCAAATTCAAAACAACCTGACGAGGAAGGAACAGAAGCACGTTCTCCGAAACAACAACGCACAGGGGAGCCATCGAAAGAGCAAGACAAGGGGGAAAATGAAAATGGCGCCGAAAACAGCCAAAGGAAAAGAGGAGATTCTGTTTCACGGCAATCTGAAAAACCCGAGGAGAAGAATAAGGAGGAACATGAACACCATTCGTCACCAAGTACCACAAAGTCACAACTTACTCAATTAGAAGAAACAAAAGATGACCCAACAACAGTCGTGACGCAGACCGTTGGTGAGCCCAAGAGTCCGAGAAAGGACGATGAACAGCCATCTACATCAACAGACGAAGAAGGAGACTACGCAACGACCCAGACGTCCCATTCTATCCTCAAACATACATCATCTCAAGACACAGTAGTAACTGAGCCGTCTAATTCCGGCCAAGCGTGGACACTTCCTAGAGGTTCGCGACCCTCCGGTGCCCACTCGCTCTCCTACTTACCCACCCTGAAAATCCTCACAAAGAACCGACGTGGAAGGCCGCGTGAAGTGGAGATCCAACTCGAGTCTCCCGACAACAGTATCGTGTCGGCGCAAATTCTTGATCACAAAAACGGAACATATACGATATTCTATTGTCCGACAACGCCAGGCGAACACAATCTCTATGTGAACGTCGGTGGAAAGCATATCAAACATGGCAAAAAGGTACTTAACTTTTACGGGAAATTCGGAGGCATGGGCGCCGAGGAATTGTTCCTGACTCGAAGAGCACTAAGTTGTATCCGATGGCAGGCCACGCCAGGATTTTTAGAAATTATAAACAAGAAAATAAAAGCAAATCCTGATTTTTAATTATAGTGTATATTAAGCTTTATGCCCAGCAGTGATCAACAGCTAATTTCTCCTAATAATAACAATGGTTAATAAAGCAGTGAGGTAATGAGAATAAAGGAAATGATCACCAAAGGTAAACTGACATGTTTTTAAAACAACTTCTTCCAACTAGTACTATAGGAATTGTTTGGAAACCAATAAGGAGAATGTTTGTGTTGATATTGGGTTTAAAGGGGCAGTAAGATGCAAAAATCATTTGTCCCAATTTGGACTTATCTAGAAGTGTATTCGAAATAAGCAAGAATAGCGCTCTTACTTTGTCAATGTCTTATCTTGTTCCAAAGATATTTCAGTTTTTAAAAGCTGTAAATGAGATACCTGATGACGTCATCTACTCACTCAAATTCTAAAAATGAGGAATATCTTTGGAGATAGCGGCTAGATTGTGTTGAAACGTTCCAGATGTATGCTACTAAGAATGGTACACTACACTGTGTATAGTTAATGCTTTATACATTTTTCATTTTAGAGATTTCCTTTAGTTTAAATTAAGGAGTAGATGACGTCGTAAGTCATTTTCATCTTTCAAAAACTTGAATATCTCTGGAATCATAGTTAGTAGAAGGGATGGTTTGGAAGGTCCGCAAAGGTCATTGTTCTATGTTGTTGTTCACTTTCATGGTCACTGAACGTATTATATTTTCTGTATAATGAAGCAGTCATCCAATAACAACGTTCAGATTTAATTAGTGTAGTCCTTCGCCGTCACGTGTCCATAGAATTTCCTTTCTCCAACCAATAACAAACACTTTCTCCAATACAATAACATGACCATTGTGTCATATTGAAAGACAATGGAGCTTCCAAACCATACCCCTCTACTAACTATATGCTGGAACAACATAAGATATTGATTAAGTAAGAACGCTATTCTTCCTCATTTTTTTAGTACTAATAGATAAAATAAAAATTTGATAGAAGATTTTCCGTCTTACTACCTCTTTAAAGGGTTAACAACATGTAAATATTGCTATATCTTATAGACTGCGTTTCGTTCTAATTAAAAATGTTATAAAATTATAGAAAGCTTTGCATTAAATCAACGCTACACATTCAAGAGATATGAAAATATCTGAACCGGTCATTATTTATGGCCGGGGTAGGGGCCGAAGAGAAAATGGTTGGGTAACTGAAAATTCTAAGACCTAAATGGTTGGGTAAAAAAATCACTTCTCTGAAGGGTTAGGTAGCAAAATTTTCATGACTATTTACATAACAAATCCAAGGACATTTAAAATTGGAATCTCGTCATCAGTTTTCCTTAGTCATCATTGCACATTAACTTTTGTTATTGTATTTCTCTCCTTGTTTTCCTTGGATTCCTGCTCTGTATAGAGAGATAATAATCTGAACGTTACAGTAGGATCTGTCTGTATATCTATTTGGGTTTGTTGTTAAAACTTGTATCGACGATATGCTGGCATGGGCTTTATCTAACTTTTTTTCTTCTTGGGTTGGGTAAAAGATTTTCTTTACCCATAAATGGTTGGGATGGTTAAATTTCTGATCTTAATTTGGATGGGTAAAAAATTTTTTGAGCACCAAATCTATTTCTCTTCTGCCCCACCCCTGACCATAAATAATGACCGGTCCCTAACAGCATTTATTATTACATTGAGTCGGTTTTCTTTGATGTAGCGCGGGATGTATGCGCCATACATCCCTATGAATACTAATAAGATAAGAAACGAAGAAAAAACTAGGAAATTTTTTGTCCAAAGTGGACAAAATCGACAAAACTTTGTTGGAAACCTCCTCAATGTAATAATAAGCAGATAAACACCTCGAACGTCGGCATAAATCCCTCGTTCTCGGTGCTTATCTGTCACTTAGTTCAAATTTTAGTCGGTTTTCTTTGTTCTTTATAGGGATGTATATCCTATACATCACTAAAGCTTGAAGGAATTTGAATAGTCCTCAAGGAAATGCAGGGTTGCTGAATTGAATTCAATAGATAATTAACGGGATGTATATGTAGACAACCCAGGGCTGTATCCATATACATCCCGTCAATTTTTAATTATCTATTCAATTCAATTGCTCAGCCTTGTCCTGCTCACTGCTCTTAAATTTCTACCTACAAAAACTTTCTTCCCCCTAGAGAAAACGTTGGCAGAAAACCTTACGGGCCCCTCGGGATGTATCTGGCTAAGAGCCTCTGTTCTTGGTATCTAACCCTTATTTTAAAATACAAATGAATATCTAAATCTATGTTCAACTTTTCCATAAAGTAAGGTAGTATAGTTTAGGTATAAAAAACCTTAATGTTCCCATTCCCTTGGTCTGCCACTGCGATCCTCCCCTCCGGTGTATAGTCAAGTCCCATGGGACAGTCTAGTTTACCACCTCCTTTACCACGCGTGTCGAGTGTTGTCACAAATTCTAACTCTGACGTAAACACCTGGACCCTGTTACTCTTGTCAGACACAATCACATACCCACAGGCATCGATGGTAACACCAGTGGGACAGTAAAATTCACCATCCTCTGTGCCTAGTCCACCAAACGCTCTTCGGAAACGGCCGCCTTCGTCAAATATTTGGACACGATGATTTCCCGAGTCCGTTACAAAGATCTCACCATCTTGGCTGATGGCGACAAACATGGGACGATCGAATTGGCCATTTTGTTTACCATAACAACCAAATTGATACTTAAAATGACCAGTGGTATCAAATACTTGAATGCGGTGATTATGTTGATCGACGACAACTAATTGTCCCTCTTCGTCCACTGCGATCCCCGTCGGATGATCCATCAACCCGTTATCGTTCCCATGTCCTCCAAACGTTGAGAGATGCGCACCATCAGAGGTGAACATTTGGACGCGATGGTTGCCGTGTTCTGTGACAATCACGTGACCTTCGTGTGAGATCGCAAGTCCTGTTGGGTACAACAGTCGACCCAGGTCCTCGCCTTTCATCCCAAACTGTGATATAAAACTTCCGTTGGAGCTAAACGTTTGGACGCGGTGATTACAGCTGTCAACTGACAAAATATTCCCATTACTCCGTACGGCTACATCACACACCCGGTCAAAACACCCGGGGGAGTTTCCTCGACGTCCAATCACCAAGCAATGCGCTTGCGCTTTGGGGAAAACCATGTGACCCATTTTCACGTTGACACAGACAGGACTGTCTGGCAAGTGCTCCCCCCGGAATGCGACAGAGATTTCGTGCTCCCCAGGAACCCTTGGACAGTAGGACACGGTATACAAGCTACCACTCTGTGTGACGTCACACGCGAGGATCACGGAGTCCGGGGTCTCTATACGAATATCGATATCCCCGGTGGACACGTGACCTGAATGTTTCGACTTGGCTAATGTAAACATTGCGACCTTGCCTACGGCTGCATTGTTGAGACCGTCACCTATCGCTCTTAAAGGAGAAACAGGAGTTTGGGAAAGACGAACTTTGCCATTACTATGAATAGCCTCAGTCAACGCAGCCTCGCCTGTGTCGTAGTTAAACTCGGCGTTTTCATCTGCTTCGATATCCACCATCATCTCATCGAGTACTTGCATTCGCTCGCATACCAAACTGTGTACGCTAGAAATCTCAGAATCGCTGCCGGTTCTGAGAATGTTTTCCGTAGTCTGGCAGTTGGCAACCGAAACTTCAAGCTCACTTTGGATTCGACCTTTTTGCTCCTGCAATACGCGCGTCTTGTAGAGACACAGCTTCGTCAAATCATCCAGTAACTGTTCCTGTCTCAGTTTGAGAGCGTGAATACAGCTTTCAGTATTTCTGGCTATTTCACGGGCCACTGCGTCCGCATGGTCCGGCACGGCTTGTAATACTGAATCAATATGGTGTAATGTCCGTTTCAAGAACGGTAGCTTCTGTCGTACGTTTGATAGTAGCTCGGCAAGCTGTCGACGATGCGTCGTGGTGACGTCCGAGAGCGTCACGAGAGCGTGTTTGGTTTTAGGATGATCGAGAAAAGTGCAATCGTTGCAAACAGGACAATCACAAGTCTCGCAGTAGTAAGTCATCTCCTCGCCGGTATGACTTGGGCAGTAGTTAACCCTGTGCATGATGGACTCTTTATCTTGATGGACATTAAGGAGAGCGAATGCGAAAACGTTGTGATTTTTGGTTGCCTTCGTTCTGCGGTGCGCGCTCTGACATTTCAGACATAAAAGCAACGCGCACTCCGAGCAACGCGAAACAACTTGCGCGCTGCAGCCATCTTCAGAACGGCTACTCTCACAGACTGAAGTGTCGTCAATGGGTTTCATCGTTAAAGCCCTAGCGTCAAGCATGTTAAGAGCTGTGAAATCCGACGCCAGATCTTCAAGGTACTCGTCAGTAGCATCGATACCGCCGTTCGCGCTCACCATCTGTTGAACCGAGAAACACATGGGACATCTGGTCTGGAATACGCCGTCCTTGTTACGCTCAACGCACTGAGTCTTTACACAACGTTTACAAAACGTGTGCAGGCATGACAACAGCTTAGGGTTCTTGTACTCTTTCCGACAGATAAAGCAGACGAGATTAAGATCGCCACTAAGCGTGTTATTATTGTTATTATTGGTTTCATAAGCTTCAGTTTCGAGAGTTTCACCACGGGTTTCATTACTAATACGACGATCACGCGTTGATTTACTACCAGTTGTCTGCGAGGTTAACGAAGGATGACCGTTCGGGAAAAACACTTTGTTGTATCCTTCAGCATTTCGGGCCATTCCTCATCGTTAGGATTCCCAAAGCAACAGCCAACAGGAGCTTGACCAGTTACCACACAATATTACCAAAGCCAGATGTGCATGGTTAATTCCGGTATCTATAACGATCAACTCAATTGACAATTTCCTCATGTGACTTGTAGAAATGACAGCGCGTTCATTCAGCATTCAAAAAAAATAACAAACAAGTTCCGCTTCGTAAAAAAACAAGTGAAAAAATGCTTCGAGGCTTCGAGCCAAATACATATAGTCTAGAACTGATAGATACAACAATCAATGATGGAACAATCCGTCTTTTTGTTTTGAGCTTGGTGTAACGATTCTTCTCAAAGTGTGTTTTGAAAGGGAATGGCCACGTAGCCACGCGCAGTTTTTTTTGGCTTTTTTTATGGTTTGTTAATATTTATGATTTTTTAAAATATTTTCGCAATATATTTCCCGGTTGGGGCAGTCACTTTTTCCATATATGTATTTGACTATATTAAATCCTCTCTAATATTAATTATTATTCTTAAAGCCCTCTGTATACAAGAAGTTGTGTATCGCTTCGCTACTTTGGGACGTGCGTGTGCGCTCGAGAGGCCTTGCTCCACGTTATGGTTAGATGCGATGTCTGCCTGTTGGTGTCAAGTGAAAGCGGCGAATTTATGTATATGGAGAAATCACTGACTGTTCTGACCGTGTCTCAATAGCTCAAAGGTTAGAGCGCCAAAACGTTGATTCGGAGACCAGGGTTCGATTCCCGGTTGGGGCAGTCTCTTTTTCCATATATATGTATTTGACTATATTAAATCCTCTCTAATATTAATTAGTATTATTCTATATATTACATAACAAGTTATTATATTTTTGGCTAGGGGCCTACTAGAAACCTTAATTGAGCTTTTTATTAAGACCCCTAGCTGGTTTACATCTTTAAAAATCTATTTTGTCTTGCGTAATCGGACTTATTTTGGGTTAAAGAGATGAAAAAAGGAAATACTATTATTTATTATATGACAATGACGTAATTCTTCCATATAAGGGCACGAGAACAGAACAAATACCAGGCCGTATTGCATGGTAAAATCCGTATTTCTCCTCTTCTGAACAGAACAAAAATACGGATTTTTTTGCGGCTTTAAACCAAAGCCTAAAATGGCGGATGCGAACTGTCTTTTTATGAACGACGCCTTATTATTTTCGTTAAACTCTGACGACTTTGACGATGAATATCTCAAAGCAATGGACAGTTTAACAGAAACGTCTGACAACGTATCACAAACAAACGAGGAAATGAAATAAATAAAAACTTATTCAATTTCTGCAAGTAGTCATATAATAAAAACCTGCTTGAGAATACTTGAGAAACTCGTAAAATACCCGGCCGTATTATATGCCAAACCATTCAATAAGATATAAATATACAAACTTTAAAAGTAAAGGATATTAACTAAACATTAAATGAAAGCATGATCAAGTTTGGCCAACTAACATGTTGGTTGCACAAAAACTGCCGTAAAGCACATATAACTTAACGACAGCTGTCTGTAATATGCTATAAAGTGTAAAGTGGTCTGTGACTCTGTGGAGACAATTCATCCCGCTTATATCGAGATGATTTCAAGTGTTTTAAGTGGCAAATTATAAATAGACAGCGTCGGCGCGCGTACCTTTAAAAATTCATCTCGGTGATCAGTCAGCCCGTTTACCGAGATCTCGCCTCTCTCAAGCGAGATCTCGCTAACCGGGCTGGCCCGAGTTTTTGTGCATATAAATGCACCGGAATTGTTATGGCTCGCCTTTCATATATAAACACCCCCTGGTAAGGCCTGATTCAAGAGTCGCAAATACCGTAGATGGGCGCGCCAGATTTTAATAGGTTAACCTTTTAATATAGGAAAATTGCGATCGCGGAACAGAATGACTAAATAAGTAAAAAAAACAGCAAGTGATTTTTTCACTACATAGATCTAATCTTACCTTGTTTTTTATCTTCTTTCAACACATAGCCATAATTTGTCATCTATCGATGGGAAATGCCACGAATCGTGTGTACTTTGCACAGTAAACGCATACTTTGGCCGGATCTGAGTGAATAAAAAAGAATCATTGGCAAAATAAGATGATAAAATCATGTTGGCCTTTCCCCCAAAACGAATGAATTTTCTCAAAAAGAAAAAAGTTGAGCCCTTGATGTATTCGTGTTTGAGTGAGGGAGCCAGGGGTTTGTAAAGAGATCTTCAAACGATCATTTTGGCCAGACTGAATTTGATTTGAAGGACCATGAGTCTCTTATCCATAGAAAGCCAGAATAGAAACAGCCTGTAGAACGTTCTTACCTGCATAAGTGGTTCCTCAAAAGCATGATCATATGGGTTGATAATGACTTGATGAGCATGGAGCCAGCGACTAAAATCTCTTGCTGTTTGAGGGTTCATTTTATAGCGATGGTCCATAAACCTATCATTGCTGACAAGCTGCACATCGCTGTGTTGACGAAAGGAATTCAATGCAGCAGAGATTAGAAACAAGTCGTCAATACCACTAAAAATAGATAGGATATTTTATCAGATTACTCATTAAAGTGCTTATAAACCCAAAAGGGTTTTTGGTGATTCGGATAGAGCATAAAAAGTTAGTTAATAAGTTCTAGATTAGTTTTTGCGTTAAACTTTTAGTTTCGGAGATATAAGGGCTCAAAGTCACAATTTGTGAAAAAAGTAGCGCAGGCCGGGAGACTGGATCCGAGGAACGTGTTATGCTTCAATACTTATAAAAATATATTACAATTCGAGTAGACAAGGTAACATCGTAAAGACACATCGTTTGGGCATTTTTCAATAAAAACTCTTAAGATAGCTGTCTTCTTCTATACAAAAGCCTAGTTGTTGTTGAAGATGGGTTCCTCGGATCCTGGTCCCTGTGTGTTATTTTGGTGGCGCTACTTTTTTCCAAAAAATGGCACAATTTGCATGTTTGAGCCGTTATATCTCCGAAACTAAAAGTTTAACGCAAAAACTAATCCAGAACTTATTAACTAACTTTTTATGCTCTATCCGAAAAAACCCATTTTGGGTTTATAAGCACTTTAACAACAACAAAAAGAAACAACAACAGCAGCAACAACAACAACAACAACAACAACAACAACAACACTGCAAGTAAATACTATCTTTACCTTTGGTTTTGTTTGACCAAAAACACATTTGAAATTTTTCTTAGATGCATCATGGCTTGCTGATGTTCCACGACTGAAACCGATTTAGATTTTTTTGGACTAATCAAATTATTTGCAGCAACAACCAATACTTGTTTTCCTTGGTTAGCAAAACACTCAACCAACCTACAAAGCTTGCAACAAAAATTGAGTAAATAATAAAAATGTTGCTAAAATGCGTGTAGACAGACACAAACGTCATGTTTTTCTTCGGGGGAGGAATATTAGGGCCTGCTTACATGGTAAGGAGAAAATTGTAGGGAGGGTGCTGCCAGCTGCAACGTAGCATAACGTATTACAACGTAGCGTAACGACTTACAACGTAGCGTAACGTGTTACAACGTAGCGTAACGTCTTACAACGTAGCGTAACGTCTTACAACGTAGCGTAACGACTTACAACGTAGCGTAACGACTTACAACGTAGCGTAACGTGTTACAACACAGCGTAACGTCGTACAACGTAGCGTAACGTCTTACAACGTAGCGAACGTGTTACAACGTAGCGTGACGTGTTACAACGTAGCGTAACGTGTTACAACGTAGCGTAACATGTTACAACGTAGCGTAACGTGTTACAACGTAGCGTAACGTCTTACAACGTAGCGTAACGTCTTACAACGTAGCGTAACGTCTTACAACGTAGCGTAACGTCTTACAACGTAGCGTAACGTCTTACAACGTATTGTAACGTCTTACAACGTATTGTAACGTCTTACAACGTAGCGTAACGTCTTACAAGAATTTTTTTTGAAAATTTATGACACCTTGTGCAGTTGTTGAGGTGAGTTGAGGTGAGTTTTGGGAAAGAAACTTTCTACAAAAATAATTTTCCAAACTTTTGTTTGCTTACAGGTTTCAAATCCAGGCCATGTGTTGGGTGCATGGCAACATTTAGGCCATCCACAATCACATGAAAAGGTCCATTGCTCTTCAGATACTTAATTAGTTTAAGTACTCTATTTCCATCTCTAGTTTCAACATCAACTTTCGGTAGAGCAGCAGACACAGTACTCGAGGATTCACCCTTGAGCTTCAAGTTGATCAAATTTTTGAAATACAATTCCAAATCCTCTTCTTGTTTCTCAAACTTTGACAGCTCTAGCTGCTGTTGGCAATTTTCACACACACCACTAAATATACAAATAATAAATAAATAAATAATAATATTTTTAATTACTATTATAAAATCCTATATTCAATATATCAATTACATCTAAATTAATATGGAGTAATACTATATTGTTTTATAAATAATAATAGTTGAAAAAATATTCAAATTTCAAAAAATGCAAAAGACAGTGGTTCTACTGGTTAACAGGAAACTGTAGTCATAAAAGATCTTGAGGAATAATATTTAGAAATGAAGATATCTGATCTTGTACTCGAGAAATAATGTTTTCATTCTCATATTTTATGCTTCTGAGTGAAGGCCCTTTGTCAGAGAGTGAAACAAAAAGTTCATTTTACATTTCACTCTCTGACGAAGGGGCTTCGCTTGAAATGTTAGACTACAGTAGTTAAATGTTAGACTACTTGAGAAACACTATTGTTGGTGACCAGGGGCGTAGCGAAACAGACTTTGATTGGGGGGGAGGGGGTGTCCAGTTCAATTTGCCCGAATATTATATTTTTTATAAAATAGCCCAAATTTTATTGGATGCACATTAAAGGCACACAATCACGCATCGGGGAGCATGCGCAAAAGGTTCCAATCTTGAAATAATTCGTGGACAAATTCAAGTTGATAAAACATGACGACGTATAAGTTGTTTGCGGACACTTTGCAAATGCAACGGGTAACGGTTTTCGAATATCACAGAAAAATCAACAATTACTTACTTCATCAAAGTCTTGTTATTACTATTGTTCATATTCTTCCAACACCATTTCACTGTCGTCAAAAATCGAGCTGTGCTCCTTACCTTCCGCCATTTTGCCATACTGTGCCTGCGCATAAACACTAATATTCAGCGGTCATTCTGTACGTGATTGTGTGCCTTTAAGACATAACAACCACAAATGTTGCCATATACGTTCTATCTTTAAGCAATCTCACAATTTAGTATAAAGACATACTTTACTATATCATAGTTTGCCCAAATTTAATACTTCTATTGTCCATTTTTGCCCAAATTTTCCTGTTTTTTTAAAAACTTTGGGGGTGTGACACCCACACACCCCCAGTAGCAACACCCCTGTTGATGTGACATCAACTTTGAACAGTCAAACAAACTCTAAAATGGCAGCATCCACAAAATGTGAGAATGAAAAAGTTATTTCTCAAGCACAAGAGCAACATTTCTAAACAGAACACTAGAAGGTCTTTTTGACTGCACTTTCCCTTTACAAAAATGAGTAAAAGTCAAGCAAAAAAGATGTTTTACGTACCTAGAAGATATTTTTGATAAATTTGTCTTCCACTTATCATCAGGGAAACTATTAAACACAAACGTAAACTTATTGCAATTATATGCAGTACCGAAATTTTGCAAACAAAAATCCATAATTAACAAGTATATAATTATCTATCGTTTTTAGTGTAGCAGTACTCTCCTTGGCCAAGGACTAGCAACCCTTCTAGTGCAATAGTTATGTGAGCAACATCTAACAAAATCTGGGAGATCATGGTCGTTGTCTGAGATCTGTCGACTCGACAGCTCAACCCACAATGACGATCAGATCTATTGTTTTACATAAACCAACTTATCTCATTGGAACAATTTTAGACACTGTTACCCAAATATGGCATTTGATCAACGAGGGAAGGCATATTTTTTTAATATGCCTTCATATTATTTTAATAATATTAAAGTTGCTAGTAATAAAATTACTAGTAGCTTTAGTCATTTATTTACCTTTCAAAATACAGTCTTGTTGCTTCTAATGTTTTTTCTCCAATTCTTACTCTGTTCACTCTGAAGTCATTGAATATGCTTGGTGTATGGTTACTATGGTTACTTTGGTCCATCTGTCCGACCTTGGTAATAAATATTGCACAAAAATCATCAAGTCTATCTTTGTAAACGCCATCAATTTTTCTGAAATAACTCAACGCTTCTGATAAAGCATTCCTTTCTAATGCCAGTTTGGCAGCTACCACATAGGATCGTTCATGTGGAACCAAACCCAATGACATCATCTCTTTAAGCAGCTCAGTAACCATCAAGGTATCTTTTATTTGTCCAAATACATCAATAAGTACAACATAGGTTGACCGGTCTCCAGTGATATTTCTTGCCTTCATTATATCTTTCAGGGTGACAATATCCTCTATCCTCTCTGCCTCATGAAGACTGTGCAGTAATCCATTCAATATCAATATTGTACTCTTAGTATCAATAGTTTCTTCCCCAAGCCATTTCTTCATGTAATGCATTGCTTTATCAAAATCTTTTTCAAGAAGCAAATTTTTCACCAGGCAGTAGCGTCTAATCTGTTCTTTATCGTTTTCTTTACGCAAAAACCGAGGGATTTTTATCCTAACTGAAACGCTTACACATTTTTCCCAAGAAATTTCAGATGAAGTCGACCGTTGAAGACAGGTATGAAGATGAAAGCATGTAGTACGACTTATCATCTCCATGTACCGAAGGCAAACAAAGTTAACAAATCGCCTGCCAAATATTAGGTAAGACATTTTCACGCTCAAATATCTCTATTTGCTTTACAAAAAAAAACTGTTGTTTATTAGTTTACGAATTGGTCAAAAAGGCACGTTTTATATAAGTATCAATTTTGGCACATATGCCCTGGGAACGAGTCATTTTCCCACGCAATTTTCACGAGCTGTCCGCGCAAAATTGGAGATCGACACGAACTGTCGCGCCATGAGCGCACTTGCTTAAATAGCTTAGCTCCACGAAATTACAAACACACCATCCCACTCACGCACCCTTTAATCAAATCTACAAAGAACCATAAGTTAAATTTCCACCAATTTATTGGTGTGAGGGTGAAACCTGTCCCGTGCATCTTAACCTGAATCCAAGTACCTACTCGTTCCAATCCAAGGGCCACTAACCTCCAGAGAGCATTCACAACAGCTATCACCATGTGATCGCCATCAAAACAACTCCAGTGCCGATAAAGAAGCACTCAATGACATCATATTTTCAAAACCAATATGGCGTAAAAATCCTCAAATTTTCAACTTCAACTAGCCATATCTTCTTAACTAAATTGATAGGAATGCTGAAACTTTGGAAATAAACTAAAGTCAGTAAGATCTTTCATATGAACTACATTTGTATTTTTGCCTGGAGTATCCTTTAATTACTAATACGAATAAATATGAAAGCTGCTAAGTTTTCAAAAGAACTGGATATAATATGAAAAAGGAGAAATAAGAGAACTTCACAATGTGTTGAAAAATACTTAAAGTGCCCCTAACCTCTTTTTATTTTTTATTGTCTTATTTGGAAGAACATTTAAAATGATAAAGTAACTTCTTTTGAAGATTCTCGTTTCTTCGCTTTCTTTTTGAGATATATCAGTTTGTTTGATATGCAAATGTCCGGAATTTCGTCCACATGCATAATGAGTTATCAGAGAATGTCATATATCTTTGCGTTCATGAAATAAAAACACTAAAGTGTGAATAACACGTGTGCATGTTTCTCCCACAATACCAAACTTCTCGATTTTAAAGGATTTCGTTCGAGAATGAAAGAGATACACACATTTCTCCAATAAGTCATTTATGCATGTGTGACGTAAATTCCGTACATTTGCATATCAAACAAACTGATATATCTCCAAAAGAAAGCGAAGAAGTGAAAATCTTCAAAAGAAGTTATTTTATCATTTTAAAAGTTCTTCCAAGGCACTTTAAGTAAGAGTACTTACGTATATCATTATGGTTAGATCATCTGACCTGAAGGAGGACACATCGTCCGAAACGTTGTCCATGAATATACGTTAGTACTCTTACTTATTCTAAGGGTTTATGGTGAAGGAAAATATACATTTTCGAGTGTTGGTAGATACATTTTAAGACCAAACCGGGACCAGTTGCGAAAAAT
Organism: Chrysogorgia sp. JL179-B06; assembly: GCA_035772405.1. Classification (NCBI taxonomy): domain Eukaryota; kingdom Metazoa; phylum Cnidaria; class Anthozoa; order Scleralcyonacea; family Chrysogorgiidae; genus Chrysogorgia; species Chrysogorgia sp. JL179-B06. The sequence continues at coordinate 510,309 of JAYKKM010000383.1, read as the reverse complement.
GCAACTTCAGCCTTCCGGCTGGAATTGAACCCGCGACCCTGCGATGCTAGTGCAGTGCTCTGACCACTGAGCTACGGATGCCGTTGCCGAGAGCCTAGTTTTTCAAATTCATTAATAATTCATGAGACAATTCAAAAGAAATTAATATTTAATAAGTATTTAGAAATAAGAGGAAGATTACAGCCGAATTTCCTCAACTTTAATCTCGATTTTCCCTTGAACTATGGATTCGTTTGAGAAGCAAGTTCTAACACTCGTAATTGTTCGTAATCTGTCTAAATACGAACAAACCTGTTAAAAAAATTCAACCGGCTTGTCTGTTTTTAGAAATCAAAGCTGAAGAACGTTTTCTCGTGTTAGAACTATTACATCTACCCCTTTAATACTTGCGAATTGTTGGTACCTGTCTGAGAAGAATTAAAGTTTTTATTGATAGTGTAAAACAATGTACGACTTATCTGATATCTCAGCGTGAGATAAAAAAAACTACGAATTGGCTTTTAGAATTCACACCATCAACAGCGCGCAGAATAGCCCATCGCGGCCTTGTGGCCTAATAACAGTAAAAGTTTGTTTAAAAATAAATTCGAGTCGTCAATGCGATTCATTTGGTAGAAATACTAAATTGGGATTTTTATGGTGACAGCAATGCGACGATGAGAGGAAGTCGTAGTGTAATCTGCTGACGTTGAAGCTCGCGGGGAAGTGTGAGTCACGACGCTATTTCGCGTCTTCTTGCCATCACAATCCAATTTCTGTCGTGTATTAGAAAAACTCAACGGCATGAAATATGAATAGAATCTGTGGGATAAGATTCTAATCGTGTGACATTTAAAAACAGCCATTCCATGTTGCTAGGTCCGGTCCAAGTTACGAGATCCACGACCTCTACCAGCCAATCTCAGGGCATTGTTGTTCCCAGAATCTGCTCAGAGAAGATATGGAATGAAGTGAATTAAAAATTGCGAAGGAGGACAAGATGATGCATAAATAGCAAAGAAAGAGACATCAGAGTGTGAGGGTGGTGTGAGAACATGCGTATGAGTAAGGGAGTGTGGAAGATGTGTGGACGAGGAAGAGGGTGTGGACGAGGGTGTGGACGAGGAGGATGTGTGTGAGGAAGATGTGTGTGAGGAAGATGTGTGGACGAGGGTGTGTGAGGAAGGTGTGTGGAACAGGAAGGATGTGTGGTGTGTGAGGAAGGTGTGTGGACGAGGAAGAGGGTGTGTGTGGTGTGTGAGTTTAAACGTCTTCCTACCTTTTGATCGTCGTCCAACCACTTGCCACTCATCATTGGAATTCTGAAACATCCAAACAGAACACTTTGTCATAATGGCGGAACAAGAAAAGGGTCAACATCCTGATTCCTGATGATAGAGGTAAGTGTGTGTGAAGTCTTACCTGTCTCTGATTAAGATTAACTCCAGCCATCTGATTGGTCACCTTTTCCGAGTTGACACCAGAGTTGCTTTGAGGGTTTTGTTGCGTAGTTTGCTGTCGTGATGATGGTTGACTGGAGGATGTTGGTTGGTTGGAGAGGCCAGGGATAATACGCTGTTGGTTAGATTTAGATTGGATGTTATGTTCCAACAACTGTCTGTTTGCTTCCAGTTCCCGTATTCTGCTAACATCTCCTCCTCTTTGATGTGGTGCACGACATGGATCAGGGGTAGCTTAAAACAGAGGAACACATAGAATTAGGGAACACAGCATTAGGGAACAGTCATAGCATTAGGGAACACATAGCATTGGGGAACACATAGCATTAGGGAACACATAGCATTAGGGAACAGTCATAGCATTAGGGAACAGTCATAGCATTAGGGAACACATAGCATTAGGGAACAGTCATAGCATTAGGGAACAGTCATAGCATTAGGGAACAGTCATAGCATTAGGGAACAGTCATAGCATTAGGGAACAGTCATAGCATTAGGGAACAGTCATAGCATTAGGGAACAGTCATAGCATTAGGGAACACATAGCATTAGGTAACAGTCATAGCATTAGAGAACAGCCATAGCATTAGAGAACAGTCATAGCATTAGGGAACACATAGCATTAGGGAACAGTCATAGCATTAGGGAACAGTCATAGCATTAGGGAACACATAGCATTAGGGAACAGCCATAGCATTAATAAACTGTAGCATGTGCAGAATGCGTAACCAAGAATCATCTGTATCATCTTTCGTGATTTTTAGCTGTGTACACTTGTGCCTTGCACTGGAGGACTGGCCCGTGGGCCCTTAGACACACCCATAATGTCACACGTCCAATGTCTAAGAACTGCGCTCACCCTCCTATGCACAGTTGAGTCCTGCGAGAGAACATTCTCAAAGTTGCGCTTCATCAAGAATCGACTGAGCTCTCTGCTTAGTCAACACCATTTGGAAGCAGTAATAATGATTTGTTCTGTAGAAGTTGATTTACTGAAGGCTATTGATAACGAGGCAGTGTATCAAAAACTTGCGTCAAAGTCCTCGGAAATGGAACAGCTTCTTATGTTCCAAATGTTTTCTTTCTTTTCTTATTTGTTGTTCTGGGTCTGGTTCTCAAATTGCAAATATTACGGCTGTTCACATGCATAGACGGGCCCCTTCCCGGCCGAAATGGCAAGGCCTCTAGTCTAACTTGGGCCCAGTACAAGCCGGCGCTACATATATATTGTACCAATCTAGCCTACTATCATTTCTAAATATTTTACTTACATACGGCGATATTCAAACCCAACAATGCAGCGCGGGCGGCACTGTGTTTTCCTTCTTTTTTTGTTTTACACATACTGTCACTGAAGAAACGTTCAGTCGTCACAACTGCAGAGAAACCAAAACCGCCGAACGAATTATGAGCTTCGGCGTACTTTGGTTGATTGATTTTGTTCTTCTGACAGTATTGGTTCAAAATACTGACCCAGTCCACGAAAGCATCTGCAATAAGAACACTCAAATTTATACCTTACTTTACTTATAGTTTAAAACATGAGGAGCAATGTTTTATCGGGTTTAAAACACGAGGCAATAGCCGATATAACGAGGCAATAGCCGATATAACGAGGCAATAGCCAATATAACGAGGCCATAGCCAAGATAACGAGGCAATAGTCGATATAACGAGGCAATAGCCAAGATAACGAGGCGATAGCCGATATAACTAGGCAATAGCCAAGATAACGAGGCGATAGCCGATATAACGAGGCGATAGCCAAGATAACGATGCGATAGCCAAGATAACGATGCGATAGCCGATACACCCATATGATATTATTATTAGCATTATTCGACAATACCTAATGCTCTAGTTCCAGGAAGCGCATATTCTTGAGCAATTTTTCTCAACATTTCCTCCTTTTCCTCTGGTGTCATTTTGTGCACACCATCCTCAGGTTCCTCGTCGTCCTCATCATCATCCTCCTCGTCACCACTCCCTCCTGTCAAATGTTTTAATCTTCGCTTTTGTGCTCTTTTTAAATTTTTTTTTTGGGCTTTAGACAACCTAATAGGGAAAACCAAATGCATGTGACAAAACTTCTACGTCACAAAATTATTTAACATAGGTCCGCAAAGAGATCTGGGCATGAGATACAGCAACCCAAGTCAAGATCAGTGCAGCAGCAATAAGCCAGCGGTACATAATATAAGCCAGATCTACCTACCCTGACATGTCTCCATTGATAGCAGTAACATGAACAGGCCTTGAAGGAACAGTAGTGGCAAACTCAAGTTGATTTTGATAATCTTCGATGACATCATATGCTGTACGTGCCTCACACTCCAAAGCGGACCCAGAAATGGAGAAACTCTGGTGGTCAGCTTCTGCATCCCAGTCTTCTGTTGGACTTGGCCGGTTCCATACTGGATGGTGGTTGACTTCAGGGACATTTGGAGCAGGAACTATAATTATAAACAACACAATGTGGAATTCAAGCCTGTATTGGCTGGATATTAGCAGCCAGTCATGGACATTGTTTGGTGCAAATATCCCATTTTTAGAGATTTGACAGTTACAATATTAACTGTGTCTGTCATTTTGTACGATGCTCATCTTGTCTGAAGATTATACTCAACTTTTTGTGAAAGTAAAACATTTTTGTGTTGAATGGACTGCATTTAGATTTGTGTTGTACAATATCAGATGAGAGACATCATGCTAAGTTTTGAAAGATTACGCTAAATTAGTGAGATATTGTGCTATGTTATGAGACATTGCGCTAAAACATTACAGTACGTTACTCAACGTTACGCTAAGATTGGATACGTTACGCTAAGTTTGGAGACATTACACTAAGTTGGAGACATTACGATATGTTCGGAGACGTTACGCTAAGTTTTGAGATGTTACACTAAGTTTTTGGACGTTATGCTAAGTTGTACAATGACAGGTACAATCTTTTTGTATTAGTTAATAGGTAATCAAATAAAATCTGTGGATTTTACCTGATGAAATTTCCTTTTCAATGAAATTCTGAAAAGAGAATTAAAGTTATTGAATGACGTACTTAATAGCAAATACACACAAGAAACAGAGACAAATTAAACTATAGTACAGTAACATTGTGGAAACCAGGGATCAAGTTGACTTTTTGTATAAATATAGATGGCCATTGCTAATTATAAATCCTGAAAAGGGCTGATATGCTCATGTTTCTGGTAGAGAACTTGTAAGATATTAGGTTTCTTTTTTTAGTAACTTTGTTGTAAATAGTTGTGTTATACAATACAGGAAGTATATACAGGGTTCGAATCAGTGAGTAAACATGATGTGAATTTCCCCCCGAAAACATGACGTCCAGACAAAAATCAAAATAATGGTGTGCAAGAAATTGAATGCCTAAAGGAATTCTAGGCTAGGCATGCCATACTTTCGGTTGCCATTGCCCCTGTTGGTCAGAGATCAAATTTCGGCCGCCAAAGTGCAGGCAGCTCTTGCAAATTGCGCGGGCCTGTGCAGGAAAGTGATTGAGTGATTCGTTCCCAGGGCACTTTAGAGCAGACACGTAAAAATGGCGTCGACGTCAATGGCTTTTCTTTACACTTTTAATAGCAATTTTTGCGTGGCTGCAGGAAATACACACAATTTTTCAACCGTTGGGAAATAGGACTGTTAACTTATCTTAAAGTTTGCCAGAACTATTTGTTTGTGTTCAATACTGAGACTATTTTTTTCTGCACATTGTTTTGAAAAGTGATGTGCAACTTTTACCATTTTGGCCAAAACGATGTGCAAATTGCACACCGTTAATTCGAACCCTGACTATATACACATTACAGGAAATAATTTAAACTTACTTTATCTGGGCATATGCTAATATGATAGTCATACTCCATTAGGGGGAACTCATGTCGAGCATTAAATGGGCAATTAGCAAACTTATTGCCGGTATACATCTAAAAAAAGAACAATATGATGTACTTTAGTGACATTACGATCATCATTGACAACCGCAAGTGTACAAATATCCAACTAGACTCATCCAAATTGTTCCAAGCTACACTGATGAGAGACATTTTATGCTAACTCTCCATGTATTTTTGTGTAAAAATGGTATCTTAAGCCTGGTTCAAACGAGCGACATAAGCATAGATAGATAGATAGATTGATTAATTGAAATCTTTATTTAAACACGGTAGTTTTATCAAATGGAATACATAATAATTATTTACAATTTGTTCTTCCTAAAAGCCGTGTATAATTTACAATATACGTACATTTTTACATTTTTGAAATTTTTGAAAGAAAAGAAACTATTTACAATTATTCAAGGAATAATAACTGACTATGTTGGTGCAGATAGCAGATGTTCTAATCTTTTTATGAACCTTTTTAATGAAGGCTCGTGTTTAAGTTCGTCTGGTATAGATAGATAGATAGATAGATAGATAGATAGATAGATAGATAGATAGATAGATAGATAGACAGATAGATAGACAGATAGATAGATAGATAGATAGGATAGATAGGATAGATCCATAAACCGAAGCTGATTTCCACGACGGGCGTGTAGAAAAGAAGTGTGGAAGTATAGTATTTAAAAACTATTTACAAAATATAAGATATAGTAAATAAATTAGTAATGTAATCAACTAGTACTATTTACACTCTACAGGTACATTTATTTACATTTACTATCAATGTGAGTAGCGATTTTCTTTCGAAAGGAAGAAAGGGAATTACTCTCCCTAATTTCTTTTGGAATAGAATTCCAAAGGTATGCTCCATCATACATGAAACTATTTTTCATAAGCATGACTTTTCCTCTGGGACGTACGAAGACAAAACAACGATAATTTGTCTTTGTTTCCTCTTTTGTTTTGCTCTTGCCTTATGCTTCTCATGATTGGCTTATGCTTTTTATGATTATGTCCATCTTTATGTCACAGGCTTGACTTCATTCCTTTGTTTTGCCTTTTGTCGTGTCCTTATGAATATGCTCTTGTGTTAAGAGCATAATCTTTTTTACTCTTTGACATGACTGTGTTAAAACCTTGTGTTAAATGCATAAAATGCTAAAATATGTGACAAGAAATCCAGACCAGAAATCCACTACAAGAAATAGTGATAGACAATGGAAAAAAGAGGCGATTGGGATGTGCAATATTAGATTTCAAGGGGAATTCCAGATTCAGAAATCTGTTATCCCACTTGGATAGTGCTATAAATTTCCTGGATTCCAACCTGGATTCTGAAAGGTGGGAACTGTGGACAGGAATATGGGCCATTCCATTTTATATGTGCACCCCCCCCCCCCTATTGAAGGGTATGGATGTCCTATGGGGGAGGGGCTCTTGAATCTCAATTTATCCTAAGGGGTAAGGCCACATAAAAAAAATTACTTGTTTAGCATCCACCCATTTCAACTTTTCCAGGTTGGAAGAGAGATTTTTATTTTTTTATATTTCAAACCGTCGTGACAAAGCAAACCGGATTTTAAATTTCAATCAACCGTGGTTACACTTTTTGTCTGATCATGGTCTCATCGAGGAGATCTTCAATGCTCAAATGAGTCAAATGGACAGTAAAACATGAGTAGGGTATTTCTAAGGTGGAAAAACGATAGTTTTGATAGTTTAAACTATGTTTTGTGCTAAATAAAACGAAAATTGAGGTCGGGCAACCTAATTGGCCCATATTTTAATGATAACCCCTTGGAAATCCCCTTGGATATGTGCCCAATTGGATATGAACCCAATATTGAAGTATCTGTGGAGATTAATATAGATTTATATTAATAGTGAGGAAGATGCTGAACATTTGTCTGTGTATTATAAGCTTCTTTTTCTCCAACTGATCATTAGTTTACATTTATATAACTAAAACAATGTTAATTGTTTTCACTCTGTGAAGGCATCTGCGTCGGCTTCTTCATAGACACATCAAGGTTATTTTCTCAGGATTCAGAAGCTTTACACGAACAAAAACCCTATTACCATAACCCAAATAAAAACTGTAGTCCTAACCCTTAAATAAAGGAATACTAACCCTACTTTTAAACTAAAGATTTCAATGATGATATCCTGTGTCCGTCCGGTACACGAAGAGGTATCCGCATGCAACTAGTCCGAAGAGGTATCCGCAACTAGTCCCACGGACATGGCTACACTTCGACTTCGCCTTCTCTGCTACTATACGTGCTTCCCGAAAGCCTAAATTGTTATAAATGCTCGGCAATAAATCTCAGTGTGTGTTTTTATTTATTACGTGAAAGAGTAAACAAAGTAAGGGCTGTTATCCAAGTTTAGCTCCGCTGACAACTCTAGCCCAAGTACTTTGGTTCCGCATGTTGTGCTGTGCCACCATGAACTATAAACTACGAACGACAACCTAACTACAAAGTATACGAAAGGTGGCCAAAGTCGAGTATTTCGGGTCGTACGTTATTCTAACTTACCTTTCTACACCCGACAACATGCATTGGGTATTTTTTTGCGGATATCAAATGGTATTTGTTGTATGGACAAACGTACTCTTTAGTGGGATCTTGATCGGCCATGGTTGGGAAGGCTGTTGAAGATACAGTTCGAGCCATGATCTATATCTTTTCGGGTACTTGGGTGAAAAAGAATTGCAGAGATATGACGCGCGAATTTATTTATCTACCAGCTTCGCTTCAGTCGAAGGAAAATCGCATATGAGCCCGCACGTTGCCAGCGCGTTGATTTTAAATGTCAATCCCATGATTCCTTTCCGGCTTAATAAAATATTTATATATATATATATATATATATATATATATATATATATATATATATATATATATATATATATATATATATATATATATATATATATATATATATATATATATATATATATATATACGTGTAGGTTTTGGTCTACGAAATGCAAAGAGTGCTCAACAACATATAGTTAGAGCAAATAATAGATTTTCGCTTACCTCAAAACTGGTCTGCTACAACTTGTTTCATGTATATATATATATATATATATATATATATATATATATATATATATATATATATATATATATATGGAGAGAGAGAGAGAGAGAGAGAGAGAGAGCACAAAGAGAGAGCAAAGAGAGAGCAAAGTGAAAAGGTGGTAAACTGCCAAGAATTTAGTGACGAAATACTGACGTTTCGAGCGGCGCCCTTCATCAGAGTAAGACGAGATGAAATAAAATAAATAGGGCTTATATATACATGCCAAAAGGGTGTCACAAGTAGAAAGTAGCCAATCAAATGCACGGGAGATAAACAAACTAATAATTGATGAGATGCGAAAAGTTAAATCATTTGCTATTTTTACAGTCGATCAGCAAACAGACTGAGGGGAGGGAGAAATGACAGGTCCAATATTCAAGGGGATTATGCGATAGTAAAGTGGTAAGAAACAATTAAAAACCTGAAAAGGAATGAAAGTGCATAAGCTAATAATAAAAAAGTTCCAAGCAAACTAAAATAATAAAAAACTTGTAGGAAATTAAATAAAAGAAAAACGTTCGTTAAGACCAAGAGGATGTGTGGTGCCAAGTTTATAAATGAGACGCTTCTCTTGCCATTTGCGGTATATCGTTACCACCTGAGGTAATGGCGGGCTACACTACAGGCAGAGCCGGATTAACTACGGGGACGGATGGACCTCACCAGGTCTGGAGAAATGCAATTGTCGACAGAGGTTTACAACACTGATCTGTGAAACGTAAAAAAAAGAGCTTTATAACGATCGAAAACGATCTAGGCGGGCCCTATCTTGTTAGATCATCACTTTTATATTTAAGGGGTTCTAGAAGGCACTTTTCTAATTTAAGAACTTAATAGCTTTTTTAGTGATTAGAATATTCGTCTTTTATGACGGGTTTCTTCCGAGACACTCAGCTTGGGTTCAACACTCAGCTTAGTGGTTACCACACATGTCTATGAGCTGGGAGACACAGGTTCAAATCCTGGGTCGGAGGACCTCCACTCAGGGTCTTAAAATAATTGAGGAGAAAGTGCTGCCTTTGCAATAATATCAGCAAATGGTAAGACTTTCGGGTCTTCTATAACGACCTTAAATCGTAGGCCCTCGGAACCTCTATCAATTGGGCTTTCTAGCCTGTTTCCCGGTTCACCAAAGAGTGATAAATCTAATAAACTAAACTAAACTAAAGTAATTTAGTTTGACTTTTTACATATGAATTGATCATTGAATAAATCTTTATCACATGAAACATGCATAACCTGGTTCAACCCTCCTTCAGTAGAAACGTAGTCAAGACAAACGTAGGGCTGCTAACTAGTCATAGTACCTTATCCGCGACAAACATTTTCAGTCCAGTCAGTCGAGCAGTTTTCACAGTGATATTCAACCGAAACACCCGGTAAAGCTAAGCTACAGCTGCATGCGATGAACAATATCATGAGATCTGCAATATCAACTAATTGTTACAACGGAGCATCATTTCTAAACAGAAGAAACAGCCAATTCCGATAAGTCATAATGATAACGTAATCTATAAAGCCGTAGTAACTGAACCACCCACAACGCACAATCTAAACTATATTTGAATGGCCGCAAATGAATTTAAACAGCGCTACAGGAATCATCAAAAATCCGGGACGATAAATACGAACACGAAACTGGACTTTCAAAATACGTCTGGAGCCTGAAAAAGAACGAATGCATACCATTTCGATTTCCATCAACGTTTGTCACTGCTGAAGCATACCAATTACCAAAGTGGGGCAATACAATGCATACTTTGTCTCAAATAATAGCTTCACTTCGGTAAAAGCCGACAAAGAAATTAGTTTAAACAAAAGAAGCGAGCCTAGTAAATATAGTAACTAAATATCGTGGATAAAATATCGAAAATAAAATATCAGGGATGGTTGGTAGCCAAGAGTTTAAAAATGAGACGCTTCTCTTACCGTTTGCGGTTATCGTTGGCAGTGTAGAAATACAAATAAAATATCTAAAAAGGTTGGTCTACTTCCGAAATAGCGTCTGACAGTCTGACGAAGGGCTCCGCTCGAAACGTCAGTATTTCGTCACTAAATATCTTGGAAGTTTACCACCTTTTCACTTCGCTATATATCCAAAACACTGTCTACGCAGCACTCTACCTTTTTACTTACACGCTATTTCGGCAGTACACCAACCTTTTTAGATATTTTGTTTATATACCGGGTGACCCAAAAAAAAGTACTCCGGTTTGATTCATAATAACTTCTAAACCACTGAAGCTATTAAACTGAAATAACTTTCATTAGATAGATGGAAGACTAACTTAGATTTTGATATATGACAGTTGTATTTTACTTAAAAATTCACGGAGATATTAATGTTCAAAATAGGTAGCATATTTCTGGATGTGTCTAAAATATGCAAAAAACGCCGTATCAAATATTAATCAAGCTTTGCTCAACTGAAACACGCACTATTAGCAGTAAATAAATGCCACTTGACAAATTGTTTATTATGAAACGAAGTATTATTATTTGCAAAATACAAGCAAGATTTATTCGTTCGGAATCGCGTGTCCTCTAGCACGAATGCACTGCCTAGCCCGTGACACCATTGCGTCGAAGGAGTCATGGATCATTCGTTGTTCTAGATTACGGCATGCTGCGAAGCTCTTCTAAATTTCTGCGGTTGCTGATCATGTGGTACATTGCAAATTTGTTCATGTTCAGAATAAACTCAGAATTATGAAACACAATCAAACCATAACTCCATAAGACATAACATGCAACTCCCCAGAGACATCCAACATTAAGTATTTGATACGGCGTTTTTTGCATATTTTAGACACATCCAGAAATATGCTACCTATTTTGAACATTAATATCTCCGTGAATTTGTAAGTAAAATACAACTGTAATATATCAAAATCTAAGCTAGTCTTCCATCTATCTAATGAAAGTTATTTCAGTTTAATAGCTTCAGTGGTTTAGAAGTTATTATGAATCAAACCGGAGTACTTTTTTTTGGGTCACCCGGTATATATATATAAATCAAATATTATTCATCAAGATATTGTCTAATGTCACGGTCTCTGCACCTGCGCAGTTTGATCGGCGAAATGACAATCATAAATACAGTATCTCATGGCCACCATCAGCAACTGTGAACATCTTTTTCGCTCTCTCTCTCTCTCTTGGAGCTCGTTAGTGCAGTATAGCTGATGGTGGGCCAGATATATATAGAAGTACGCACAATTGCCCAATTTGCCTCGTATCTAGAATATGTATTCGATATCTTTATTCCTCGAGACTCTGTTTAATTATAATTGGAATTGATGGGATTCCAGCTTGCCTTAAAAACCCACGTGACGCAAAAACCTCTTTCCTATTCGTGTATATCGAAGCGACGCGCAGGTATACCTTCTCCTGCTGCGCTTATAATTATTTATAAATATTAAAGTTTATGAAATCAGTAAATTGAAATCTACTTTGTAATAGTTAAAGTCTACGTCGCGATCTGCTTAAAACTGTTGTCGGTTGAATAACATATACGTGTGACGATACAACGGCTTCACCTGCGCATCTAGGAAAGCTTTTGATATTTCATATCAAACTTAATCGATGATCATTCTATTCAGCTTGTGGTTTTCAATATATTCAGGACAATATACAAGCAGGTTAAACTCATTGTATTATTATATCTCGGAATAATAAAAAGTTATCATCTTGATTCTTGAATTTGTAAACTTTCCATATTCATCATGTCTTCAAGACTGACGTGAGTCGCTGTTCTTGACACAGTTCTGTATTTTTAGTGATTTCCTCTCAAGATTGTTGACCCTGGTCCCTGGTTTCACTTTAAAGTATTTACGGTGAGTTTTTCTTTTGGCTGAATGGTTTGACTGTTGGATTATGTGTTTATAAGACAACCAGTGTGACATTCTTGTGAGTAACAATTTGTGATGTAGTGGATCGTTGGGATGTTCTGCTTGCATGTTCAAAACCTGTAACTTAGAAGTTAAATAGCAAGTCAAATGTGCACTGCCTGACAAAAAGAGAAAAGATAATTTGGCATATATTTGTATTCAAGTTTGTAAATTCTAAACCCTACCCCCGAAGTTCGAGAGAATTAGGTTGTTGACGGTCAGGCCGCATGGCTAACAGTAATTTCTGGAATTTTTTTGCCATGTAATGTATTCTGCTAATGGCAGTATTCGTAAATTTGTTTTGATTAATCCCTTAATGAAATTCAAACAATTATGGGGAGCAATCGCAAGCATGAACACACAATAACGAAAAACATCAACAGCCGTGTATGTGAAGTACAACAAGCCGTTTATTTACCACTCCAGTGGTAAGCTTCACGTAAAATGAAACTAAAGTCCTGGCTGAGGTAAACGTTGGTTATTTAACACATAAAGTTGTAACAAATACCAACCACTGATATTTATTATTTACTTTGAGTTATAAACAGTTTTATGTCGTCATTAGTATGATAATAGTGTAACAATATTTTTATTAAGGTGGGATAGGGTATAACATGGTCTGGAGTCATTTTTGGACTCATTTTTGAACTGTGTAATATATCTACAGGCTTTAAACGAACGTAATATACAATCCCTTCGCTTGTATGCCTTGTAATAAAACTCCATTCATTCCGGAAACAATATGACGCTTCAGGTTTTATACGTTGAGGTGTCATGATTGTTTTCAGATACTTGCAGTTAGATCCGAGGTTAGATCTTCCTCATCAGTTTCGTTCACGCAATGTGAAACGGCAAAGTTTGGCAACTGTGCATGTTGCTGCACTAAAAGTCCATAACCTGCAGTTGCTTATCTACCTTGTCAGTTGTCACTTTAATGCAATATCAATATCACAATGTGACAATAACAACATGCTGGGCTGCATCTGCACGAACACATCTTTCATCAGCGTTGTCGGCAACACGTCTTAGTGAAGTTCTGTCCACACTTAGTTATCATTTAAAATTTCAAAACGATTTTTCAACGCGTTTTAGCCCTGTGTCCATAATTTAAATGCAATTCAATACGATGTTTATTCCAATTTGCGCAACAATAAGCTGTGCACACAGCCCAGCTGTTGTTATCGAATGCTGAATAAAATGGCAAGGTTCATGCGTATTAGCAACTGCATGAGTTTTTGGACCTTTAGCACAACAACACAGTTGCCTGCCACCATACACTGAAGTAAACATTCACGTTGCGCAAACGAAATAAACCGAAACTGAGGAAGCTCTAACGATAAGTATCCGAAAACAATCATGGCACCTCAACGCGTTTAAACCTAAAGCGTCCGCGAATGAATGGAGTTTTATTACAATTAAGGCTTTATACAAGCGAAGGGATTGCACCCCGAACGTACGTTTAAAGCCTGTAGATAGAACACAGTTATTAGTCCGTTTTCTAGGAAAATTTGGGAATATAAGCCCTAAGCTTATATAATTTCGTAAGTGGTTTTGGGTGGGGGGGGGGGCTTATATTCGGCGGGCTTATAAGCGAATAAAAAAAACGTTTGGGAATGCTCGAACTGCTAGTGAAATAAATTGAGACTAACATACGGCATTATCAATATACGTTTTTTATTTACTGGTCTTTAATTAATCAAGCACCTAACTTTCACAATAAATCAACAAAAACACATACCAGTTTTCTAAACAAAACAAAGGTAACAACCCGAATGTAACTAATAACTCAACAAAACGGGTTTTTTTTTAACAGTTTTAACGTCAGTCTGATATACTGAGTAAACTGTTACACCTCCAAAGCCCACAATTCCGTAAGATTACATTACCAGTAAGAGAGATGGGGTGGGCTTATATTCGGTGGGGGGCTTATAACCGGTATATAATTTCTGTTTGTAGATAGATGGGTTTATAAACGGGGGGCTTATAAACGGGAGGGCTTATATTCCGAAGTTTACGGTATACATTTTAAGACCAATGTGTCCATACTTCATATTTATTTATTGTCTACTCACGTAGTCACGTACGTTTGGGTCAACTTTGTATCTATATGTCTATTATATCTAATCGCCTATTTACACAATACAATTTTCCTTACGTTTACCATATGTTGATGACACATGTAATTTACTTATAATTGTAAAGTACTAATTGTAAAGAGATTGCAAAATTTGCCACCGAATTGATAATGAATATGAATAATATCAACTATGATAATATAGTCTATGACTATAGCCTACTGCCTACCCGAATGTATGCAATGGTTAAAAGCGCAGTGTAGTGTTATACCGCAATTTTCTGTAATATAACAGTGTTGTTTTCGTCTGCGGCGCAGGCTAGATATCATCCAATTAGAACCGATGATCAACGGGATTACCGGTGAAAATGGTGGTACCGGAATAAATGGCACAACTACACTACCTTTGGCAAAATAATAATTTAAGATTTGTGGACAAAAAACACACCGAAACTCATGCGCTTTTTAAATGAGCAAGGTTAAGGGAAAAGGTTAAACCAAATGCAAGGTTTACCAAGGGCAACAAGGTTAAACCAAAAGAGGCTGCGCCGCGCGCAATCTTGGAGATCGATGACAGCTGGGAATATGATGCTCGAGCTATGCTCGACCTCTCAGCTATGCTCGACCTTTTAGGTCCAGTTCAGACGCCGAACTTTTCATGAGCCGAACCTAACGTATTAGGTTCGGCTCATGAAAAGTTCGGCGTCTGAATCAATTAAGATCGGCTGATTGTATTAGGAACGGCTCAGCCGTACTTCCCGCCTGCGTTAGCCGGGAATTACGCCTTTGGAGCGACTTCGATTCAAACGCCGATCTTTTCATGAGCCGAACCTAATGCGTAAATTATTATAATATATTTTATTACCAATTGGCGCTAAAACGCATGTGCAATCGATAATTGATTAAGTTCGGCGAATTAAGTTCGGCGTCTGAATCAACAGGCGGGATCAAGTATGTCATTTAGGTCGGCACAAATTGGAATTAGTTTCGGCTCATGAAAAGTTCGGCGTCTGAACTGGGCCTTAGTACGCAATTCAAATGCAAGCCAAGAAAGTGACGCGCTGCGCGCACAGTGAAACGCTCACTAAAAACGCACGCACCCTTTTAACAAATACAAACGCACCCATTAGTTTTCCAACTAATGGGTACTAATCGACGTTGGGGGGAGGGGGCGGAATGTAACCCCCCCCCCCCCCCCCCCCCCCCCCTCCCCCAAAACAACCGTCTGCTACGCAGCTAACGGACCATTCGTAATCGAATAATAAATAACAATGCCCAGTAAAAAAACACGAAATATTAACATATTTAAAAGGTTTACACTCTTTTTTTCATAAGACTAGTGTTTTTCATGCCCAGGCTAGATATTCTTATTTTTCTGCCGATTGTAGGCTGAAAATATTCTTGTGAATATTCTTAGATTACAGAGTATAGTATTTCAGTTAATTAAAACGGATGTGAGCAGGAATTGAAGTATCAACTAGAACTGTATAGTAACTGTATCGTATTACAATGCGCACGTGATTTCAGTCGCTTTTCGTAACATTTTCTTAAAATTTCGCCAATTTCAGCATCGATATTCTTATAAAATATATTGTTATAGAAAAAGAAAGAGTGTATTTAGAGAAGATCTTACGTTTCGTATCTCTGATATCAGAAATATGCAGTGTGAGGCAAGTGATATATAAGTTAAAATAAGGAAAGAGGAAAAGTGTCCATGTTAGCATTAAAGTCTGGTTTCCATTTGGTCGCCACGATCGCAACTGTGTCGTAGTGGTTGATGTAATAGAGTGTCCATCTATATCTCTGCAATCAGTAAAGACTGCTTTGCATACAGCAGACAAAAGACAATACACTATACGACACTCTATTACATCGACCACTATGACATCGTTGCAATCGTGGCGACCAAATGAAACCATGGCTTTAGGGAAAGGTTGAGTTAAGTAGTATACGAAGGCTTTCTAGGACATGAAGTTCAGAGACAGAGGTGGAAAACGGTGTCACAGGAAATTCAACACCCCAGGAAATTCGCTCCCCTCCCCTTGGGGGGGGGGGGGGATTTCCTAGGAATTTCGTACCCCCTCTAGGAAATTTGCCCCCCTCTCAATTTCGTTTTAAAATCAAAACTTATCAAGAACATTGTTTATTAAATTTAATATTTTACAGAAAAAATACTTAAATATATTCGTTGTGACCACTTTTTAACGATGACTCACACATGCAAAACAACAATATGAACAAAAGTGTCTAGAATTTGAATAGGGTCGGTTGCGGAACATTGGACTCTTCCACAGATCTCTAAAATAGGACTGGATCGGACCTTCCTATTGTGTGTGATGTTTTAACTTTATCTTATAATCGCTTTTTAATTCTCTGGGCTGTGCTTCCTATTCATGAGGTAGCTACCCTCCCCTCTGTTTATATTATTACCAGAAAAGAGTTCTTAAAATAACGATTTTGTCGTGGTGACAAAATTAAATATTGCTTTGGAAAATGCATTCATGAAAGTGAATAGCAATGTTGGATAGTTCTTAAAAGAAGTGTTCAAAACTTAGCAGAGTCAGAGTTACGAAAAAAGTGGAGAAAAACATTTAAACTAAAAAAGAAGGATAATGCATTTCGGCGGACAATTTATCACCAAAACAGAGCGCGTATTTATACGATAAATGTTGAATACGTCACCCCCATTAATTAAGTGTCACTATATTTCACAACATACTAAAAACAAAACCCATGCACATTAGGAGAAAGATATTTTCCAATCGCTGAGTCACAACAGTGACTATTGGCTCGCTTCGACATTGCTGTTTTGACTGCTGACGAGTGGAAATAGATTTATTTCGAATGACAGAAGACACGTGTTGTTACCACATATTGACGGCGAGTGGATTCCAATTTATATCTTGCGACTAAAGAGGAGGGCGAAATTCCTAAAGGGGGCGATATTCCTAGGAAATTTGTCCCCCGGGAGGGCGGATTTCCTAGGAATATCGCCCCCAGGGGAGCGATATTACGGCGGGACGAATTTCCTGGGACACCTGGCTAAAATCGGGTGGGAACGAGATTGACCTAAACAAGGTCAAGTCCGATCAGGCTTCTTAAAACCCAACTATATGCTAAAACGAGGCTTGTAAAAGTTGTAAGAATATCAACAGGAATCTCGATATTAAAGTGGCTATCTCATGTTTGGGGATTTTACATATGCGTAATATTTGGGTCTTCCCAGCTGAGTAAAATCATAATTTTATCAGCCGAAAACTTCATCTTCATGGAGTTATTTGCTGTCAAAGTTACCCGATGTGATGTCACAAGAGGCATTCCAAACCAGTTTTCTTTTGTTACTTGCCACAAAATGCCTCTTGTGACATCACAAGTAACTTTGACAGCAACAAACTCCATGAAGATGAAATTTTCTGCTGACAAGATATATTATGATTTTGCTCAGGAAGACCCGAATATTACGAATATGTAAAACGTGAGATAGACACTTTTAAATGAATATTAATTGAACTGACGAGCGTCATATTTGAAACTAACCAAGGGTGATTGTGAAGCTAGCCTTATGTAAACAAGAGCTGAAATGAGGAAAGACAGACCAGTCTGAAACAATGGCTGACGTTTCATATAAGGACATCTTCTTCGTGTACCACATACACAATGGACACAGACTTATACGTCATAGACATATCAAGGTTATTTTCTCGGGATTCAGAAATTCTTTACAAGAACAAAAACCCTAATCATAACTCAAATAAAAACTCTAGTCGTGACCCTGAAAAAAGGAATACTATATAATCCTACCGCTACACGAAGTAACAGCCCATATATAAGTATTCCGATTTCAAAACATAGTCCTAACCCCAAGGATGTGACATAATTTCGCCAGGATTTATATGAAACTTCACCCGAAACTAGCCACCTCCGCAGGCAACTCTGACACTGTGGCTTCTTTTTCCCGAGTCAAATAGCTTCCAACGCTGTTTTGGCCATTTTTGGCCGAGCCATCCCTATATAGGTACTTCCCTGCAATCCCAGCCACAGCCTTGGAAGCGATTTGACTCGGAAAAAAGAAGCCACAGAGTAGCCTGCGGAGGAGGCTAACCCGAAACAATAAATCAAGAATATTGAGGCTGTCACTTTAGTTCAGTATATCCTTTCTCTGTCGATTAAACGTTTATGAATAATTCCAATCGTTATAACTTTATTTAACGCTGCAGCTGAGATGGCCTGCGGATACAGCCGCCTCCTGCAGCTGAGAAGACAAAACCTGAACACGTTCCTCCGCAGACGCTTCTTCAGTTCTATCGGGCTTGGGAAGGCGCCAGGCGGGCGGAGTTTTATATTTGTTGAGATGTTCTACAGGTTGTTTCGGGAACGCGTGGAGACTATTAATGGGAACGCGAAATTGCCAAGCCCGATAGAACTCAAGAAGCCTGTGCGGAGGAGAGTGAAAATGTATTAATTTGTGTGTAATTAACAAAAAAAGCATAAAAGACGGGAAATTAATTTATTTTGTCTTGGAAGAAAACATGTCGTCAACGCAGCAAAAGCTTTGGCTCAAGTGGCGTCTTAGAATCTTTGACATTGTGGTGAGATATTTCCAGGGGCTTGCATGTCAGAACCCGTAAGGGTAAACGCTGAGAATGGCCATAACTCATAATATTTCCACGCAGCATATCGCTTATCATGTAGCCGCTGATGCCGCGGCAAACAACGTTCATGCACGCATTTCCGCCATGGCGCTGATACAAGAAGAATTCAACCATAGATAGTAATATTGGAGCAATTATCTGGCAATTATCGCACATCTCTCAACAAAAGCGTCATTTTTACTGGGTTGTTTTGACGACGATAACTTTCTAGCTGTAAAGACTACGTAATTCGACTTCCTTGACTTTGTATATACTAACTGGAATACTGTATGATATAGCATCGATAATTCTTAGAGGTAGGAGTTTAGATCATTTATATACTAGCCTTAAAGTTATAGTCACACCAGATCAACGAGAACTACATATAAATTAGCACTAGTCGGCTAAATCAGCGAGAACTACACACGTAAAAACGCACAGTCTGTTTTTACCTGTTAACAGCCAAACTAAACATGGTTGAATGATATCGACAGCTTGAACAGGGTTGAGCTGGCCAGCTTGAACAAAGGCCTGATCTATCATGTTGACAATGCTGTTACAGGCCGATGTTGAACCAACAACCTTGTTACAGCCTGTGAGATTTCAGTTACGTGTGTACATTGAGGCGGCTATAGTTTATATTACACAAACATAAAGACGGTACATAGCCAAGTTAGTTATATCATGAAATATGAAGTAAAAACAACTTAATTACGGTCAGAGTATCGCGGCTTTGTTAGAGACCGTTTTAATACACGAGTAATTAATTTCTTCGGATTCGCTTTGGGCTGGAGGCGCAGACTATATTCGCCTATATTTGCCCGAACTATTCGCCGCCGAATTTATTCGCGCGACGCTGTGGACACACACAAGGCGAATGCCAGTTTGTGTAGATGAGCTATTCGTCTATGAAAAAAAAAATCGCGGTGTCGAGAAACAAGCGAAAAATAGCAGTTTCAGTGAGTGAGTTTGTTGGTGCTACGACGAAGGCGCGAACGTAGAAAGCGCTGGGAAAATAGGAAGGACTGGGTAAAACCATGGGTACGACGACGACCGACCCATGGAATATATAATAACCTCCTTCGAGAGTTAGCCGAAGGAAGGTTACAAGACGTATATGAGGATGACACCAGGCCGCCATTTTCTTTGTTTGTCATTATGTCGCTTCAAAGGCATGCATGTGATTGGCTAATAAATTGTGTTAAATTCGTAAACGAGCAAACCCCGGCTATTTCTTCGCGTCAGAGACGTTTCACGAATCTGAATATTTTTATTTGAATATGAATCCGAAAACACTATAAGAGACAGACGATCGACAACTTCGTATTGCTCGGCATGATATGTATAGAGCATGCAGACTGCTGAGTCAGGCTTTGCCTTTCCCTCTACCGGATGAAGCTTTCGTTTCTGGGTACTAGTAAAAACTAACTTTTCGTTATTTTTTCAAAATTATGTCGAGAAACAAAACATATAAGCATTGTTTTTTTGCGAAAAACCTATCCTTCCACGCGATGACGTCCGAACGTTGGCAAGAACAAAAAATTGGGCCATTTTTTTGTTCTTCCGTTCTGACGTCTTCCTCGACGTCTTCTGTGTATCTATAACTGAACATTAGATGTGTGAAGTTGATCGTCCAGGTTGTTGTAGTCTTGAGAAAGACTATTGATGATGACTGACGTATTCGACGGCCTCAGCGGCGGTCATCTTCAGAGTCAAGAAAAGCCGTGTAATTGTTGGCAAGTCGTTCGCTCTGTCATCCAAAAGATCGCCGTAAGTAAATGGTTTGAACCTAGGAGTACGAACCTAGGAGTAACAGCCAATGGCAAAATGAAATCTAAACAAACCATTCAAAAGGCTTATTAGCTCTTTGAGACTTTGGCGATTTCTTGGGCATGGAAAAAGATAAAAGTAGTTATCTGACGTGATCTGACGCGAGCCGTGCATCTGTCCTCTAATCAAGATCATGGCTAACAACCAATGAGAATGCGCATAGTATAAACAGGTTATTATATATATAATTATATATATTCTGTTCTTCCTTATATGGAATACATACTATACGTACCAAATTAATAATGCCTATATCTTGAGAATATCTTGAGGTCCTGACATTTTCCCACGCATGCTGTGCGCCTGTTCTGTCAGATATCTGTCAGATATCGCTAGAATTAGCATTTCGTGTACGAGTCATTAATGTAGTAACAGAGGCAGAGCTCTGTTACGCAAAATAGCGCTTCAACTTTTTTGCCTTCGATAATCAGTTTAATTCGCTTGAGCCCTTACTAAAAAATAGGTACGCAAAGCGTACATGTGTCTGCTGACATTTGAGTTCCAGAGAAATGTGAGATAAGTAAGTTCATTGGCTTGTGTCCATTCTTTGTGAGTATATGACCGAGGCTATAAGAACGGGTGCTGAACTAAAAGATAGTTTCGCGTTAAGTTGTCACGATATACTGCGGAATGGGGGCAAACATTTTAAACATATTTGGAAATTACAAGTTTATTCAAATCATATATAGGTTGTAGGCTAGCAACGTCTGAAATCGTATTTCTGCACTGATCGGTACAATATCAGCACGGTGACAATCTTTACCACAGGCGTACCAGGCGGGGCAGCTTTTTGAAAGAAATTTCGCGGGGTAAATTCGGGTAATATTGCTGTTAACTATTCATGAAATATTTATATTTAGAACTGTTTTAATATTAAAGTAATATGTTTTAACATTAACATAATATATTGGAGTTGTTTTGCAGTTGCCCGGTTTAAAATTATACGGCTAAGGGTTATATCACATATACGATAGATGAAGTACTCCCCTATTTCGGCGAGGAAACTGCTGCGAAATCTGCAGTCACATATGAAATTGCGCCTGCTGCTACACTACATCTGATGATCGACAGTCAACTCTTAATTTTTGCCCCCCTCCCCCCCTCCTCCCCCCAAAAAACATAACTAGTCAGGAACGCCTATGACCTTGACACAACTTGTCATTCGTCAAGATGAAATCGTAATGCGTTTAATAACCTGTAAATGTTCCTCACTATAGATATGGCTAACTACCCCACCACAACACCACCTTCAAACGAAACGAGCGTCGACTCAAGTGTTCCTGTCGTTCCAGTTGTAACTGCTCTCTGTTTCGTCAGCGTCTGCTCAATCCTTGGTAATAGTTTGGTTTGTATAGCTATCTATCGACAATCTCGTCTTCGTACGGTCATGTACCTGCCCATGTTAAGTCTCGCCATTGCTGACTTGTTGTGTGGTGCTGTTGCGATGCCTGCTTACATTGCAAAGAAGTTAATCGACGGCAACGAAGGAGAAGGAATTGTCTGTGATATCTTTCGTTTTACGTACTTTTTCACGGAATATGCCTCAGTGTCAAGTCTTCTCGTTATTAGCATCGAGAGGATGTTTGCGTTAAAGTATCCACTTAAGACTGTCCATCCGAAGTTCGCCCGAAAAATAACCGTGTTACTGTTGCTGGCTTGGTTCGATGCTTTTGTAGTTGCCCTGTTGCCTTTCATTCCCTGGAATGCAGATGCCCGCGGTCCTTGTTCGTATAATCCAACTAAATGGTGGAGCCTGATGGTTATTCATAAAAATATCTTCATTCCTCTCCTGGTTGTCATCATCTGTTATTCATACATTTACAGGATAGCAATGTCACACGTCAAGGCAATTCGCAAGCAGAAGATCCACGCAGGAAGCGGCTACAAAGCTGTCGTAATGGAATGGCGACAGCGTCGTAAAGCAACCATGACATTGTCCATTGTTGTTGGTGTATTCCTACTGTGCTGGTTACCCTCTAGTATTTATTACTACGTGCAAAATGTCTGTACGCGATGCTTCGACTCTCTGATCGGTGAAAATCAATCGATATTCAACGCGGTGGTAAAAATTCTGACGTTCGCCAATTCCATGACCAATCCGCTGATCTACTGGTGGCGAAGCAGGGAGTTTCGGAAGGCATTTCGTAGAATGATTTTCGGTCGTTTTAGACAATCGGGTATCATTCACCCTCGAAGCATGGTTATGAATGATCAGACACCGTCACTGGATACTACGACTTCGCCAAATCAGCAGGAGATGGCGGCTGAAGCTCGATGACAAAATCTTACAGTGAATTGGGAAATGGTCATTAAATATAGATTGGCGATTTTCCGTTAAAAGATTAATGAACTGATGTAATTAATAACCTCGTCACTGCAGATGTATAACTTTTAAGGTGCACGGCAACACATACTACTATAAGCATTAGCCTCAAGCCATGCGTGCGTTAGAGTGAGTGTCAACCGTGAGTCGCATTGCACGCTCGGTCGGCCATTTTTCGAAGCACGAAATTCCCTTGGTGAACTCATCCGTAAATATCTTGTCAATCCTTGATATAAATTATTCATTTTGTCTTTTTAATTGAAAGAAGATATACAGGGTGTCCCAAAAAAAAGGCTACCTTTTCAAATTCAAATTAGCATGTTAATTCAAGCAACCTATTGTAGTTCTTTGAAATTCATTATCGCTTTTGAACGAATGCGTAAAAACACACAGTTTTATACACATGGGATATTAAACACAATAGGTTGTTTGAATTAACACGCTCATTTGAATTTGAAAAGGTAGCCTTTTTTTGGGACACTCTGTATACCTTAGAAAGTAATTATTTCTGCATTTTTCACAGCTCTGACTGACGCGAAGCGTGCAAGACCAAGTGACCGATGAGATTCAAAAAAATCACGTTCCGCGTCGACGTATTTGGATTGTGGATGAATAAACTCGGCGAATTTCCGGAGTATTTACCACGTCAAGTCGGCAACGAAGCACTTCAAAACACTTCGTTATCGTACGGAAAGATAAACTCAAACGCGCAATGCACGACGTTTGTCACTCACTCACTGCAGGTGTTTTACTTTTAGGCTGCACGGAAACACATACTACTATATCATCACTCCGCCACAAGCCATGCGTGCCTAAACAAATGATTTGTCATATCTTTAGCCGCTCAATTACAAAAATCTCATGCACTTGTAATGCAATTATGCCCACTGAACAACGCGACGAAGGCGTTTTGCTCAATTATATTTTCACACGAAATATACATTCATTAAAATAGTTAATGTTTTTGGTAAAAAAATGTCACTTTGGTTTTGTCTAGCAAAGAAAAACCTGCCCATGCAGGCAGCCACAGCCACTTATGGTATTAGGGTAAGGGTTGTATTAGTGTTATTTTTAGGAACAATGCGCTGTCGGGGTTGCTGGCTATCTTCAAACATATCCCTGTTATTTCGCGCCTCTAATTTTTGCGCACCTCATGCTAATATGAGTTTACGCGTCGCTTCGATATCCGAACACTTAGTTTTTCGGATTTCGCAATGTTTGGAGTCCTAAATATGCACAAACTCTCACCGCACAGCATGATGTTGGTAAAGTGCACTTTCGAGTTTCGCCACTGGCACAGTGTGTCAACTACGGTGGAAAACTAGATGTTCGTGAATCGTGATGTGAAGGTAAATGCTCGTCAGGGCAATGTATTTATTTGTTTGTTTTATTTTATTAGATTTATCACTCTTTTTTAGGTGAACGGAATACCCCAACAGGCTAGAAGCCCAATTATAGTAGCCTGTGTACAGCCTGAATATACACCTGTAATACAGTCTGTGAAAACTCGCACGATAGCTTGTCGACCCCCCGCGAGCTACTCAGATCTGAGTAGTAGATTTTGAGTGGTTTAATACTCATATGATTCGTAATTGTTTATTTGATTGGATTATTTGATCTCACAAGAATTCCCAGAGAACCAATTGGGAATAAGTCAAGGGTTTGAACAATCAAAATCTACTACTCAGCGTGGGGTCGACAAGCTATCGTGCGAGTTTTCACAGACTGTATTACAGGTGCATATTCAGGCTGTACACAGGCTAAATTATAGGGGTTCCGAGGGCCTACGATTTAAGGTCGTTATCCGAGAAGACCCGAAAGTATTACCATTTGCTGATATTATTGCAAAGGCAGCACTTTCTCCTCAATTATTTTTAAGACCCTGAGTGGAGGTCCGACCCAGGATTTGAACCTGTGTCTCCCAGCTCATAGACATGTGTGGTAATCACTAGACCATATGTATCTATAATTCCCTGAGATTTTGGGCGTCCACTAGTCCCTAAATTTTGAGAGACTACTCAAAGGGCGTCGATATAAGCGATTTTGTGACGTCTTTGCTGTACAAAATTATTGCGGGCGCGTTTTATTTCAAAACAACAATAATGGAGTGTTTTCTTATTTGCAGTAATAAGGTTCACGACCCAATTTTTTTACCTGACAAAAAAGCTGTAGTTGTTGGACGAAGTATAGCTACTAAGATTACGGAAAAGAAATTATCGCGAAAACAAGGTAGTTCTCTTGGGAATCTAATAATACTGATCGGCTGTAGGAAGTTACGAAAATTATGTTTCATAACATTTGAAGCTATACTGGTATATCTAAGTTGATTCATTTTGATGTCTTTGAACCACATTTACAGTTGAATTGACGGCAGACTATGCGAGAGAAAATGTAGTGGTAAAACAGGTTAGTCATTGGTGATTAATTCATATCAGGTGACCAGACTACACATAAATTTATGCAATGATGGATTTTAAGTTTTGGCAGGGGGGGTGCCAATTGCCTTGTCAATTTGGCAAGGCTATTGGCAAACAAAAATAAAATAGAGACAAAATAAGATAATAGCATGATAACGTACAATAGTTAGACAATTCAAATTGCAAGCAAGTCTTCAATTCTGGACCCTGTGTCCCAGTCCTCTGCCATAGCTCCCTCGGCAGTCCACCCTGCCTTGGTCGTGCCCCACGCCTGATCTCATTTTGCTCACTCAGCACCCCCCCCCCCCCCCCCCCCCCCGCTACCCAGATAAGCTGGATCCATCACTATTAAGTATATAAACATTCTGATCAGGTAGAGAATTTTGGACCACTTCTTACACAGCAATGTTTTAGATTTTTATTTTATAAGGGGGATATGTTTACATAGCCTTAGGCCAGTTACACAAACGCGGTAATTGCATAGGATGGGTCAACGTCCATTTACTTTATAATGCAGCATGGACGGATTTGTGTAACTGGCCTAAGGCTATGTAAACATAGTAATAAGTAATGACCCAATGTCTATAGTATCTTCATCAGGGGTGATCGTTGTAAAGTTAGGAAGTTAGATACTGATCACTCTTAGGGCTTAAAGGGGAACTGCACCCAAAAAATAAAATGCCTTTTTTTACAGTAACTGCTCTTGTACTTGAGAAATAACGTTTTCATATTTTTATGCTTGAAGGATGCTGCCATTTTGTGTCATTTCTGGAGTTTGCTTGACGGCTAAGACTCAATGTACACACTTGGGGTTTCCTTTCAATTTTGACGTCATGAGTGCAAGGAACAAAAGACAAGCACTTGATGTCAAAATTAAAACGAATACCACCACTGTTACTATACTTTTTTTGGCCCACAGTAATTGGCGCTGCTGTTGCGGATACCCTGCCATGTATCGTGTACAGTAAACACCTGCTATGAAGAACCTTCCACCTATAAGAACCTCAGGCTGAAATTAGGGATTTTGTGCCCCTCTCAATAAGAACCTGTTTGAGCCTGATATTTGAAATAGGTTCTTATGTCACAAAATCAGTTTATAATTCCACTGTAGCAAAGTCCCAAATGAGGATGACACCAACATCTGGTTGCAGTAACTGTTCAGTGTTAAGGAAGATGCACCTTAATATTGTTATATACTAGTCTTATCATCTACAAAGAAAACTGAAAGTACTGCCTAGTTAATTTCATCCATATCATCTCATTGACATAAGTGTTTATCAGTTACTGAATTGTGGCTTTATGGTTTATTGAGTTGTCTTTCTCCAGTTTTTTGCATGGTAAAATAATTACAAACCAATTTATAAGAACCTAACACCCTGATTTTTTGTTAGATATCAAATATATAAGAACCTATCCCAGGCTGGTTTGGAAAAATGTAGGTTCTTCATAGTGGGTGTTTACTGTATTTTCTTTTTTTTTTGTTTCTTTTATATTGTATTTTTGTTTTGGCGAAGTTAATAAACTAAACTAAACTACATTAACTTTGAGCCATCAAGCAAAATCTAAAATGGCAGTGTCCAGAAAGGCCTTTGGGGTAAGTCTTTTTTTGTTTTTTTCTAGCTTGGAGTGAACCCTAGCAGCGTCAGTGGCACCAATCTTTCTCAAAGTGAAACATATACACTTGAAGCTGGAGGGAAACTAAATCTTTTGCCAAACAAATATGAACATTTTATTCACTTTAAAAAACAAATTATTCTTTCCGAGCAAGACAAACCAAACGATTTAACAACTGGCGGTGAATTACGTCAGAAGCGAAGATGTGTCGAACCTCTGGATGACAATGTACCACCAGTTAAACGACAAAAAACAGAAGAATGTGAAAAAAACAAATTTTGTGTCTAAAAATACTAATTTAAGTTTAATAGATAAAGAAATTGGTGCGAGTATTGTTAAAGAAGTAGATAAGTCTCAAGATAAGGATGGTGGAATCATAATATCTTCAGAGAAAGAGAAAAATCAGTTTAAACCACTGGTATCTTCTCAATGGGATGAAATTGAATCTGGAAAAGTATTGGTGTACAGAACAGAGGGGTTAATACCAAAAGATAAGGTATTTAACTCTATAAATAATCTGACCTATGGTCCTATAGAAAGACATGCAAGTCAGCACCCAAAAATCAGGGCAAGCGTTGCTAAATTTTTAAATATTTTTTCCCAATTGTATTAGCTATATAGAGGCATGGGCTTCATCTACGCAAGATTTCACAAGCGGGTGTAGCCCGATTACCCTGAAGTGTTAGTAGCCAACCCCTAAACCTTTGGATTGGTCCCAGATCCTTCTGTCAGTACTAGGTGCAAAACTATGCTCGCTGTAGAATTATATAGATGAAAAAATTTGCTCAAATTGCTGCAAGTTGTCTTTACGAGGTTCTAGATTTCAAAATTTTCAGCGGGATGACCCCTGGACCCCCCTAAAAATGCGGTCACTGATTACCTACTTGTCAACTTCAGCCTCCTCAACTCATAGTCAATCGAGATATGGTCTGGAAACTCGGCAAACTTCAAAGCGACTATAATGAGCTACGTTTTGATGTTGAACCGTACCTTACACCGTGCACATCCTTTGTTTTAGGTTTATTAATATTTAAACAACATGGTTGGGTGATTAAACCCAAACGATTCTATTGGATGATTGCTTCATTATACTAAAATACAATAGGTTCAGTGACCGTGCACCATGCACAAAATTGCATAAAGATGAACAAAAAGATAGAACAAAGACTTTAGCTGAGTTTCCAGACCATATCTCGATTGACTATGCTCAACTTTAAGTCCGTTTCTACGCCTCTGAGATCAAGAGTTTATAAAAATTAGCTACAGTAAATGCTTTGAACCTAGCAGTGTTATTAGAAGTGTGAAATTGATCATGGTATTGTGGGTAATGCCATTGATGCTATAGGGTATATTAAAGTTAATATTTGGTATACATATTCAGCGAATCAGATGTTCAAGGAAACCATCAGTTGGTTTTTCATATTACTACAGGTGGCTGGTTTTGATCTGGATGGTACCATTATTACTACAAAATCTGGTCGAGTTTTTCCGACTGGATTAGAGGATTGGAAGTGAGTTGTCATTTGATTGAAACTTTACCACACTGCAACGGTTGTATAGTATATTATATTTTATAACTTTATTTTTTGTACAGTTTTTTATAATTTAAAAAGCGTTTTCGCATTTAACAGAAACCATGTTCGCTCGACTAGTGATATGAAAGAACTCGTAAAATGATAGAGTAACGCAGCTTTTACAACTTTTCCGTATTTTACTTTGTTTTTGAAATATTTCCGTTTGTTTATGTCTCTGACGTCAGGTGCATGGTAGAGAATTTTCACTCATTAAAATATTGGTTCCATCTTCAAGTTTGTTCCACAAATTTACTTGAAAATGTGCGTATAATAACTCCTCATGATAATGAACGTTGTATGTCACAAAAGTCTAAATATCTCAAGAAAGATGTGAGATATGAACTCTAAATTACCATTCCTCGTTATTTTCGTTGAAATGCCTAAAACTTAATTTTCGTTTCATAAACACTTTAATCGGGCGTATTTTTAATCATAAAGTTTTTTCAATTTTTTTTTTCTAAAGGATAAAGTTTTCGCAAGTTTTACAGAAAGTTCAAACATTGCAAAATGATGGTTTTAAGGTTTCCGAATATTATACTTTAATTCTCTAAGTTCACAAAAGAATGGTGTTTTTTTATTTCAGTGGATGAATATTGTTTTTTTATGACTGTATTTTATTTTTTTAGATCGTCATCTTCACCAATCAGGTAACAGAATTATACTCACATTATATATAAAACTGACGTTTGTAGATGGCCGAGTTTTTCGCAAAAAAACAATGCTTATGAAATAATTTTGAAGAAAAAATGCACATAACTTCATTAAACAATTCGATTATTCACTATAAGGACAGGTGATAACTACAAAGAAATTCTGAGCTATATATGATAAAAACGTAGTAACTAGCTTTACTGCAAACTTGCAATGCTTATAATAAAATATAAATATATATTATTTACCGGCTGGGCGGTCCGCATGGAGAAATATTCGCCAGAGGGACGTTTTTGAGACCAAGGGAAATATTTCTCAATACGGACCGACCAAAACGGTAATTTATTTATTTATTTTTTTCCCCTTAATATCCTGGTTTGTTTTTTTGGTCGTCATCAGTATTTCTAGTCAGTGGACAAAAAAGGAAAGTCTGTGCTTTTACCTTCGTCAAAGAAAATTGAGAGTTAAGTCTCTTTTCGGATAAAAAAAATATCACTGTATGTCTTTCAATATGTTCAATCTCGCTTGAATTCATTTTCAAATGTTTTTTTTGAATATTTTATGGCTTATAAAACGTATTTAAAACTGAAATTATCTCATATTAGGACCTCGTTAGCCAATACGGACCAGAAAAAATAAAAATAGATATAAAACATTTTCTGTTTTCCCCCAGGGTTCAATAGGACGGGGAAAGCTAAAAAAAGACGATTTTAGAATGAAAATTGAAAAGATTGCATTAAAATTAGACGTCCCTTTGCAGGTAAAGTATATTTTTGAAGTAATATATCATACACGAGAGAAGACGTTTATTATCTGATTTGAAAACACCAAGAGAAGTGTGTTGAAAAAGCCAAGCTTTTTTAACCAATTTCGAGGTGTTTTCAAATCAGATAATATATAGCTTCTCAAACTAACCAGTATTTTCAGAGAAATTTAAGGGGAAAGTTGTCTTAATTTATGGACGTTTATTACCCTTTGCTGGTATTATTGCAAAGGCAGCACTTTCTCCTCAATTATTTTTAAGACCCTGAGTGGTGGTCCGACCCAGGATTTGAACCTACCACTATACCACTTTAGCCTTCTTCAGACACAAGAACTACTATTTTATAGGTATTTGTCGCTACCACCAGTGGGGTTTATCGCAAGCCTATGAGAGGCATGTGGCAATATTTAATTGAGCAGGTATTTCATGGGGAGTATATTGTTTTCGATCTATAGTTTTATAATCATTCGATTATTTTGTTATAAATCTCAAGTAAATGAATTACATTTGATTGTTAATCGAAATATTTTCAGGCTAATTGTGGTTTACGAATTGACAAGACAGAGTCATTTTATGTTGGAGGTTCGTAGTAGGTATCATGATTTGTGATTAGACTTGCATGAATATAGAAGATGAAAATATATGTACATTGTTGTCCACATTAGCACAGCATTGGTCCATGTAAAGAAGCCACAGCTGAAAAAACGGGAATTACCGTAACGTCTTGTTCCCTTAAGGCTTACTAGATCCTCCGCAAATGTCAATGCAATCCCATTCCGTGAACGTAAATCAACTGCTTTCAATCGCTCATTTCTTATCAGAACAACTAGGACTTGGAACTCTCTCCCTGAACACTTAAGGCTATAGAATATAGATCATTATCCTGTTACAATGTTGACGATCCTCGAACTTGGAAAACTGTCTGCCTAAAGTGCAACACATCGCGAAGCCTCACTGAACCCATAACTTGCTGTTATTAGTTATTATTTTATTTTTGTAAGGACCACTGTAATTGGTGTTTAACTGTTGGGGTGACCCTGCTTCTTCTATGTATTTTTAAGAGGCGAAGCTAAATAAATAAATAAATTACATATAGCCTTTAATTAATGTTAATTAATAATAGTTAATAGGCATATAATTAATGTTATTTCGTTGACAGATGCAGCTGGCAGACCTGCTAACTGGGCACCAAAAGAGAAAAAAGATTTTGCCTGCAGTGATAGAACTGTAAGTGCTAAAATTCAAATAAGATCATGGAACGAAATCTATAATTCTGTCGCTTTTTTCATTGTTTCATGTAGCTTATTAACAGTTCTTCTATTATTTTGTGTATATAGTTTGCAGAAAACATTGGTACTCGATTTTTAACCCCAGAAGAATACTTTCTTGATAAGAAACCTGTACCATTCAACTGGCCTCAATTTAACCCAGTAAGTTCTTGGTTTTAAAGGTTCCTTTTAATGCTGCATTTAGCCGTATGTCCTATATTGTCTTCTTTCTTTATCTTTTAGCGCAATTTACAAACTAATGGACCACTGTTTACCCCAACAACCTCAAAACTAGTTTCTGACAACCAAGAGGTATTCAATTTTGTATTAAATGTTTTCGCCTTTTGTCCTTCAGTTTTGCAGGTTAAAAGTCCACTTTGCGTTACCTTACTTTACGTTACATTATTTTACATTACTTTACGTTACATTACTTTACGTTACATTACTTTACCGAAGATGTACACAGGGTTAGCACAGGTTAGAGAAGGAGAAATTCAAGGAATTTTCCATGACTTTCAAGCCGCCATATACCAGGAAATGCAAGGACCATGCAAAGAGCTGAAAAGCAGTGAGAAAATCACGAAAAACTGTTACTTCAGACTGGCACTTCAATGAATTTAAAACTTTGTTTAGTTTATTAGATTTATCACTCTTAGGTGAACGGAATACCCCAACAGGCTAGAAGCCCAATTGATAGTGGTCTGTCTATGAGCTGGGAGACACAGGTTCAAATCCTGGGTTGGACCACCACTCAGGGTCTTAAAAATAATTGAGGAGAAAGTGCTGCCTTTGCAATAATATCAGCAAATGGTAAGACTTTCGCATCTTCTGCTGACAATGTTTTCAGAAAATGTCATAAAAATTAAATTATGAAGGATTCAAGGACTTTGAAGTACTTCTTCATAAATTTAACGACATTCAACTAGTCCTTGAATTTGTTTTTTCAAAGTACTTTCAAGTTTTGTAGGAACCATATCAGATGTCATGCAAGAGGCATTTTTATAGCAAGTAACAAAAGAAAACTGGTTTGGAATGCCTCTTGTGACATCACATCGCGAAAAGCTCTATGAAGATGAAATTTTCGGCAATATATATTATAGACCCGAATATTACGAATATGTAAAATCCCCAAACGTGAGATATTCTTGTTGTTATTTTAGGTAATAGTCATGGTTGGTTTTGCAGCCTGTAAGTATATTACATGAATTCAACTATATGTTCGACTTTTTATTCAAATTATTAAAACGTGAACGTATATTAACCTTAAATATGTTTTACAGCTGGGAAGACATCTTTCGTGAAAAAACACCTTCTACCCCACGGCTATGCTCACGTCAACAGGGTAGGGAATAACGTCTTCTAATCTAAAAATTATTAAAATTTATTTTAATTTATATTAATTTTAAAATTTATTAAAATTAATTAAAATAATTTTAATAAAATAGTTAATTAATTTTAATTAATTAATTATATATTAAACGTGACTTGCAGCTTGGTCATTTTAATATAATAAATTGTTTTCTACTCAAGCTTTAACGCAAACTCAGAAAATGTTTCTGAGCCCCAGACGGGAATTGAACCCGCAACCTTCATGATCTCCGGTTAGACGCTCTAACCATTGAGCTACCAGAACTCAGATGGTAAAACGAAGGCTACGTTGTGTACTAGTTCGTACGTGCGACATACGTACCACTATATCAGAAGTCTCGATGTCTTATATATTTTTATCAGATAAATATTAAACTTTTAAACAATATCTAAATCCGGATAACGGACTTGTTGGGGAATTGAATTTCATAGTTTTTCCTCGACATTTTTCTCATAGGATACATGCGGCAGCTGGCAGAAATGTGTGGCAATGTGCAAAGCAGAACTATCGCGAAGAAAAAGCGTTGTGATTGATAATACAAGTCCAGATGAAGAATCGAGACAAAGGTTTTTGTTGCTTTCATCGTCTTCACTGCTTTCATCTTCTTCACTGCTTTCATCGTCTTCACTGCTTTCATCGTCTTCACTGCTTTCATCAGGCGCGGATTTAGAAGTTAGTCGCATAAATTAGATTTATAATTTGCAATTCAAAATACCTGTGAATAACAATCCTATTGGATAGGTTTTTGTTCTGAATTATTCTTAAGAAAAGCATAACCAATAGGGTTGTTCATGAAGTGTCTAATTTATGCGACTAACTTCTAAATCCGCGCCTGGCTTTCATCGTCTTCACTGCTTTCATCGTCTTCACTGCTTTCATCATCTTCACTGCTTCCGTCGTCTTCACTGCTTTCATCATCTTCACTGCTTTCATCGTCTTCACTGCTTTCATCATCTTCACTGCTTTCATCGTCTTCACTGATTTCATCGCCTTCACTGCTTTCATCGTCTTCACTGCTTTCATCGTCTTCACTGCTTTCATCGTCTTCACTGCTTTCATCATCTTCACTGCTTCCGTCGTCTTCACTGCTTTCATCATCTTCACTGCTTTCATCGTCTTCACTGCTTTCATCATCTTCACTGCTTTCATCGTCTTCACTGATTTCATCGCCTTCACTGCTTTCATCATCTTCACTGCTTTCGTCGTCTTCACTGCTTTCATCGTCTTCACTGCTTTCATCGTCTTCACTGCTTTCATCATCTTCACTGCTTCCGTCGTCTTCACTGCTTTCATCGTCTTTACTGCTTTCGTCGTCTTCACTGCTTTCATCATCTTCACTGCTTTCATCGTCTTCACTGCTTTCATCATCTTCACTGCTTTCATCGTCTTCACTGCTTTCATCATCTTCACTGCTTTCATCGTCTTCACTGCTTTCATCATCTTCACTGCTTTCGTCGTCTTCACTGCTTCCGTCGTCTTCACTGCTTTCATCGTCTTTACTGCTTTCATCGTCTTTACTGCTTTCATCGTCTTCACTGCTTTCATCGTCTTTACTGCTTTCATCGTCTTCACTGCTTTCATCGTCTTTACTGCTTTCATCGTCTTCACTGCTTTCATCGTCTTTACTGCTTTCATCGTCTTCACTGCTTTCATCATCTTCACTGCTTTCATCGTCTTCACTGATTTCATCGCCTTCACTGCTTTCATCATCTTCACTGCTTCCGTCGTCTTCACTGCTTTCATCGTCTTTACTGCTTTCATCGTCTTCACTGCTTTCATCGTCTTCACTGCTTTCATCATCTTTACTGCTTTCATCGTCTTCACTGATTTCATCGTCTTCACTGCTTTCATCGTCTTCACTGATTTCATCGTCTTCACTGATTTCATCGTCTTCACTGCTTTCATCGTCTTCACTGCTTCCGTCGTCTTCACTGCTTTCATCGTCTTTACTGCTTTCATCGTCTTCACTGCTTTCATCGTCTTCACTGCTTTCATCGTCTTCACTGCTTTCATCGTCTTCACTGCTTTCATCGTCTTCACTGCTTTCATCGTCTTCACTGCTTTCATCGTTCGTCTTCACTGCTTTCATCGTTCGTCTTCACTGCTTTCATCGTCTTCACTGCTTTCATCGTCTTCATTGCTTTCATCGTCTTCACTGCTTTCATCGTCTTCATTGCTTTCATCGTCTTCACTGCTTTCATCGTCTTCATTGCTTTCATCGTCTTCACTGCTTTCATCGTCTTCACTGCTTTCATCGTTCGTCTTCACTGCTTTCATCGTCTTCACTGCTTTCATCGTCTTCACTGCTTTCATCGTCTTCACTGCTTTCATCGTCTTCACTGCTTTCATCGTCTTCACTGCTTTCATCGTTCGTCTTCACTGCTTTCATCGTTCGTCTTCACTGCTTTCATCGTCTTCACTGCTTTCATCGTCTTCACTGCTTTCATCATCTTCACTGCTTTCATCGTCTTCACTGCTTTCATCGTCTTCACTGCTTTCATCGTCTTCATTGCTTTCATCGTCTTCACTGCTTTCATCGTCTTCACTGCTTTCATCGTTCGTCTTCACTGCTTTCATCGTCTTCACTGCTTTCATCGTCTTCACTGCTTTCATCGTCTTTGCTGCTTTCATCGTCTTCACTGCTTTCATCGTCTTCACTGCTTTCATCGTCTTCACTGCTTTCATCGTCTTCACTGCTTTCATCGTCTTCACTGCTTTCATCGTTCGTCTTCACTGCTTTCATCGTCTTCACTGCTTTCATCGTCTTCACTGCTTTCATCGTCTTCATTGCTTTCATCGTTCGTCTTCACTGCTTTCATTGTCTTCACTGCTTTCATCGTCTTCATTGCTTTCATCGTCTTCACTGCTTTCATCGTCTTCACTGCTTTCATCGTCTTTGCTGCTTTCATCGTCTTCACTGCTTTCATCGTCTTCACTGCTTTCATCGTCTTCACTGCTTTCATCGTCTTCACTGCTTTCATCGTCTCCTTGTCCGAAATTCAGAAACATTTTCTGAGTATTTAAGCTTGACGATCGTGATAGCTTGGAGTAGACAGGAGAACGTTGACACGACAGACAGACAGACAGAGACAGACAGACAGACAGACAGACAGACAGACAGACAGAGACAGACGGACAGACGGAGACAGACAGAAATTATTTAGTTATAAAAACTGCTTTACAAGAAAGCCGAAATAATATATATACAGTTTATAAAAATAATAAATTAATCCAACTAAGGAAGCGATGATTGAAGATATCGTTTGAAGCTATTTAGATTCTTAATACATCTAACATTCTCTGGTATATCATTCCAAAGTGTCGCTCCAGTATATACAAAACTTTTTTCTTTAAAATTCCGTACGTGGTTTCGGGAGAATGAGCGTCATTTCTCGACGGCCTCTTAGTGAATAGGTATTATTGATGCCGGAGATCCTAAAATGGTCTTGTAGACACGAAGGGGCAATATTATTTGATGCTTTATGCATGGTTAGATATTCTGAAAGAGTTTTCCAGTTTAGTTGTTGCCTAATTTCACTGGATCTGATCTCGTAACCTTGTTTTGTTATCACTCTTGCAGCACGTTTTTGAAGCTTTTGCATCTTAGTCGCATTACCATTACAGACAGTAATTGTTATCTTGTTTCATTCAGGTACATTGGGTCAGCAAAAAAAGCCAACGTTCCTATTAGATGTTTTGTTATGAATGTCACGTACGACCACGCGATGCACAACAATCGAGTGAGTAGTACATGGCACCGCGCACAAGGCCGTAAAAAGCGCGGCTGTTCCTTATATTTTTTACTTTTTTTTTTTTAATGCTTTCTATCACCATTTAGATACGAGAGATAACCACTAATGATAAGAATTACAAATCTGTTGGGAAAATGGTGTTTAATACGTACAGGTAATAATGTATGGCGAGTCTTAGGGTGATGACGATGGTGTTTTTTTTAAAAGCAGTCTCCTAAAATACTATCATGGAGCAGTGCAGAAGTGTTACGACCCTGATGATCCCATCACATGGAAATCGATCTGCCCAAAGTGTAACACTGCCCGAGGATTGACTGGATATCCCTACTGCCATAATTAGTTATTCGATAATCCTATTTCCCTCCTTTTACTTCATAATCCTTTTGGACTCGTCTGGGCCTGCAGTAATAAGACAGTTTGTAATGTCGACTGCACATCAAAATGACGCGTTCTGCGTCATAAAACGTATTTCAATTCATAACATCAGGCTGGGGAATTCAGTATAACGAATTTGCAAGTGTGAATAGAAAGGCAAATGATTATTGTGGTTTTAGCCTGATGTTATGAATAATTGAAATAAGTTTCATCCCGACGCAGAACACGTCATTTTGATGCGCAGTCGACATTACGAACTGTCTGAATAGCGTAGAGTATGGCTGCTATTAATAGCTCAAAAAGCGGACAAACAAACCAAATTTGACTCACAAATGATTGCAAATGAGCTATTTCTTTTGTTATGGCCGCAAGAATTATGGGTAAAAGCGGACAAACATCGGTACTGACGTCATCTCGACGGAGTGCTATTGGCGTAAGCGGTTTGTATCACTATGACACTGTCTGTTTTTATGACTGTGTGCTTCTTTGTAATTCTATGTACCCATAACCTTAACAGTTGCTTGTAAATGTGGCAAATCAAATAAATAAATAAATAAAATGACGTGCTCACAATAACTAGGTTACCAAATGGTAGTAAGTGCTGCGCAGAGTTCTGTTACAACCGGAGCGAGAAATTTCCGTATATTTCAAGTTAGAAATTGAACTCACTCATCTAAAGTTTAAGCTTTGCAACTGTGGCACTGACTGACTGCAATGGCGATCGAAGAAGTGTGAAAGAGAATCCCGATTCACGTGCAAATGATTTTATATGGGCTGTGCAAAGGATTGTGGTTGAAAATCGAGTCAAGATTTTTTGCGCCTTGAATTATGAATCGCTGCTACGCTCACTGCGCAGCAATAAAGCCTGGTTTCCATATGGTCGCTGCGCTGTCTTTACGGTCGCAGAAGTGAAGCAGGTTTCTTTTGTTATGACAAAAGAAACACGCTTCACTGCTGCGACCATATGGAAACCAGGCTTTAGTATACGTAATCATATGATAGCAAGTGCAATTAAGGATTTACACTACCGAGTGATATTTGAAAATTGTGCCATAAGTCATAATTGCAGATTACAAAGTTGTTGTCAATATTATCAAAATGGGTTTTTTTTTTTTTGAATGTTTTGCAATCAATTTGTAATTTTTTTTGAATGTAATTGCAATCAATTTTGCAATCAATCAATTTTGCAATCTATCATAGAGACTTGTAATTATTATAATACTAGGAGTTCTTATCAGAAGTGAAATGCTGCCTCTGGAGTGGTGCGAGGTTGGAGCCAGCAGAATGATGCTAGAAATTTC
Organism: Chrysogorgia sp. JL179-B06; assembly: GCA_035772405.1. Taxonomy (NCBI): domain Eukaryota; kingdom Metazoa; phylum Cnidaria; class Anthozoa; order Scleralcyonacea; family Chrysogorgiidae; genus Chrysogorgia; species Chrysogorgia sp. JL179-B06. The sequence continues at coordinate 472,037 of JAYKKM010000383.1, read as the reverse complement.
TATAGCATATAGAGGATAAAATAAATAGACTGTAGAATCTACACTACATATCTGAAGGCGATCATATAGCCTTGTAATATTAAAATAACATACGGTAATCATATGGCGCGTTTATGTCAAAATTCAATGTTTGCACGCCATACATCTAATTCGAACAAGATTTACTCGAAAGAGCATACTATTAACTATAATAATTTACAAATTCGGAGATTTAGTAAGATGTTTTGGACAAAGATTTATATATTATCCTCCTTTTGTATACTTCGCAGGTCTTCGTACCAAGAACCCTCCGTGTCCGAAGGTTTTGCAGAGATTCTTACACTCAATTTTATTCCCAACTTTGAAAGCACCGAAGTGAAGGAATTGTACATGCAATATACGGAATAGTTCTTCGGTTCATATGAATAGTTTTGTCGCAAAGATGTCAGGATCGATGACAATGTTTCCTCCAATTTAGGCTGACACAAAAGTACTTGTGAAAAAGAAGTTTCTCTCGCTGGGGATTTACATCAATATTATACATATAAATGAACTTATTATAGAGAGACATATACATTGTACACAAATATCGGGAAAATAATATCCATCAAAACTAACTACAACCCTAGTTCAATTACGTAGCCCTCTTGGTACCTGACAATCTTTGGATTTATTTGAATATTATTTTAACTGCTAAACAACCCATCGTCCAAACAGGAATATTACAGGACGTTAAAGAATTTCAGGTTTTTCTGTCAAATACTTTTTCAAATCAATATTTTAAGTGATTGCAGATCTCGAAGACCCATTTTTTTTATCTATATCATCATTGCGGATTACAGCACACAATTATATTTTCACCCCTATTCGGACATTGGGGATTTTTTGTACATTTGTAATATTTAGATTGTCCGGAGAAGATTTGTAATATAACTTCTCAGATTAAAACGCTGTCTTCTTGTACTTTTTTACTTTCAAAGTTGGTGATTTTGAGAGTTTTGAAGGCAAAGAGTACAAGTTAAAGTTCCATACTTCGTGTACCGGACACAGAAATTCATGAATTAAACCTATCCTAGATATAACCGGATTTTTTAAAGAACGAGGCAGTTCTATACAGTGCTAACTAACATTTTACTCATGCAAATTTCTGTGTCCGGTACACAAAGTATGAGCCAAAGTTTTGGTCTGACAAGATATATTACAAATCTTCTTCGGGGAGTCCAAATATTACAAACATGCAAAACCCCCAAAGTCCGTACAGCATTGTGGTTAATTGCTATTGCCTTTTTAAGACGCCATTCTAAGGCTGAGCAACAGCTCGATGTCCGTGAGGTACTAAAGAAGAGAAAAATGTTGTGATGAAATTGAAGGCAACAACGAAATATCCTGGATGTTCAGGTTGTTGTGGCGCACTGTCATTGGAATCCGTAGTTGTGTTAATGTCTGTTTCATCTTCTGTTTCTCCAGAGTCAGATCCTCCACCATCCTCTTCGTCCTCATCGTCCTCTCCTTCCTCCACTTCCCCACCCGCTTCAGGATTGTTTTCAGCATTTGCTTGGAAATCTAGAATTAATAAGGAAAAATAAACAAAAAAATACAACTGTCTATATTGTAACTATAGTATATAAAGTATTATATAGTAACTACCTTATGTGACGTAACATAATCAACAGAAGTCTCTCATGAGAGTTATTTGCGAGTGTGTATTCTGTTGTGTTAACATCAACATGACTGTTTCAACAATCACTGTTTGACGTCATTAAAGGGGACATTTGCAACATAAATCACAATTTCAAATTTTTGACTTTATGATTATCAAACAGGCTTACGAAGGTAATCCAAGGAAACAAAACTGCTCTTGTATAAAACAACAACACTAATTTTGACCAAAGACAACCCCGTCATGCGCCATCTTGTTGTAATACTTTGCCTAATTAACTGGAAAGTTGGTGAGGTCACACCAGGGAAGGGAAGATATTCACAAAAATCGAGTTCAGACTTCAAACTACTACCGTATATTCCTGATATTTAAGGTTACATACTTTGATCGAAAAGGTACTTATTTTTTATTGCCAATTACGTGTTATTCGTCTCACCTTGATGCCGGTTCCTTTGAGCCCTGTTAAGGTTAAACCAGCCCGACTGTAGCATCCAGACAACAAATATAGTAACTCCCATCAAAATCAGTCTTTCGGCCGAAGAATAAAACCAGAAAATACTCATCAACACAAAAATACGAATAACAATGTAAATATAATCAAGCCAGTCTCTTTGCACATTATCTTCATCGTCATCGTCGTCCTGTTGCATCATCGCACCCCCTCCTGCATTGGCATTCATAACCCTGTTCCGATTTGGCTGTCTGTTTTCCTGCCTTTCTTGAGCCTGCACGGCCTGAGCAACAGGCGCAGGTGGATTAACTGGAGGTTGGGTAACTGTTTGTCGAGGGTAGGGTCTTAAAAAGAACAAACAAATTGAATGACATTGCTGAAAAAATACAAATATGTCCAAAAACTGAAGACATATATGCATCATCCACCCAAGTTTTACTAAATTCAGAGTATAATATTCAAGTGCCTATCTGGGGTTTGGGAATTTTATATATTTGTGATCTTTGTTATCTCTTGAGAAGAATTGTAAAATATTTTGTTGTGCGAAAATTTCATCTGCATGCCTTTCCCCCCCCTGCGAAAGTGATTTACTATTCACAGGAAATGATGTCAAAGCAGGGACATGCAAAAACATTGCATATTGATTCAGCAGTGAAATACAAAGAAAGATTGGGAATTGAGCAAATTTTGTCTAAACAGGTGTGTTTAAAGTTCAGAACAAAACTGTCTTTGTATTTCACTGTTGAATTAGTGTGCAATGACTTCGCGTGTCCCTGCTTTGACGTCATTTCCTGTGAATAGTAAATCAACTTACAAATGACATATTGCATTTCGTGCAAGATCTGTGATTTACACATGCATAGAATGACAGTCCTTATATTTTCCTTCAAAGTCACACCAAGTCCTGCAATGTCACTCAACAGATTTTTTCTCAAATTAGATAATACCATTGCAGAAATTCTCGACTTGGAATATCAAAAATCGAATATAAAATATAAAAAAATTAACTTCCTCGGGCAGCACATTTATATTTTATAACAAAATAAAAATAAAATTGTACGCGGGTTTCAAAATAAGGTCGGGCGGTGATGAGAATTAAGTAATTTTTTTTGTTTGGCCTTAGCAGGGAAAAAAAGGATGAAGATGAAATTTTCGAACGACAAGAAGTATTACATGTTCTCTTGGTAGAATCTAAAGATTATGAACATGTAAAATCCCCAAACCCCAGGTAGTTTAAGCAATGCTTACAATGGTGGCTGTATGGGGATATATGGTAAACCTTGCATCTGTGCCATGTGATGCATCCACTGCATGTGCGCCATGTGTTGTGCAGCGTAATGAGCACCATATGCAGATTGACCATATGCAAACTGAGTACCAGCTGTATTAGCATTCACTTGATGGTGACCATTGCTCTGAAATGTCGCTGGATTACCACTAAAACAAAATAATAGGAATTCTGTGAAAAAGACCACTTGCAGAGCTGCAAAGTTACAATAACGATAATCTACATGAACTACACGTCTGCCAGTAAGAGATGTGTGACACATCAAATTAATCAAATTGGACAGTTTATTGTGGAACAGAATCTGTCTTAAACAAGTTGGCATTTTTTCGTGACAAACAAACGAAAAGTAGAAAACACAAGCATACTATTTATCGGTACCACTGATATGTCCTTGTTATCAGAAGTTGCTGATAATCAGCTTCTACTGATTAATTACTCATTAATATGTTGTGGAACTGAAAAGGCCTATATAAATATGTGTAATAATGTTATTGATTTTGACACTGTCAGGCCAAAGCATTGTACAAGTGAAATATAACTTACTGATAGCCATTGAAAAATGGATGCTGATGATATGCCTGCTGATGCCGGTGTCTTAATTCAGCAGGCTGAGTTGTTGTTGAGGGTGTTGATGATACTTCAGGCGTTGTTGCCTGAATTGGTGGTGATGGTGGTGGATCACTAACTGTGGGACTCTGTTTTAAAAGAACAACATTGGTTGCTAACGTTAGACGTGAATCCCTTCTTCGTAGTCCTTCAGACGAAGGCCACACAACCTTGGAACTATAATGAATCGTATCTAGAAAAACTACTGCTTACCCACGAAGATTGATGATTGCCTGGAGCCATTGGAGTACAAACAAGGTGAACAGTCTGCCGTTTACCTTCATTCTAATGAAAAATAAGGTGACATGAAAATTTATCATGATGAATATATACATATTACATAAATGAGGTTATTAGATAACCAATGTTAACAACTAATGAACTGCACAGGGCTTGGGGCGAGTATGCAAGTGGTTATACGAGAGGCACACCACGCTTGGCTGATCGTTGCGCCTGCTGACGGCACAGCAAAGACATAGCAGAGTATCATGTCTATTAGTGTTTAATCATTATGCCATCATGAACAGCAAGGAGAATTTATGTATTTATATGAAGAAAGCTATTGCCACATTTTAATTGTTTTCTTCAAGTTATTTTATATGTTTCTCAAACTGTATGGAATCACGAAAAATGATTTTACTTTTTATGGAAATATAATGCTCCAAGTGTGACGTCATAAATTAGAAAGTACGATTATAATGATAAAATTTAACAACAAAACAGCAATTTCAACTAAGAAAAACGTACAAGACAATTATAACCTATTTAATATATTTATATAAAGATAATAGTACACCGTAAAAAATACGCAACACAGGTATTTTAAAGGCGAAAAATTACGCCATTGCATATGTGATATATGGGAAGCAATATTTGGACGAAATTATGACATGAAATAATCTTCTTATCATTGATTCATTGTACAAATATACACGACACGTAGTCAAACCGTCGGTCAAACGTAGTCAAGGGCATTAAATTATAAGAAATATCGCTTTTAAAGGAACTTCGTTGCAGTGGAATAATACAATATCACAACAAAAGTGAAAATACCTCGAGCAATACATCTTTCAGAATAAAATGGTCGTCCAAAAGTTTACCGGAATAAATGATTTTCTGACTGCTTCTAGCCTACAAGGCACAGATTAAAACACGGATAACATCAGTAAATTGCACCGCCAACGCTGTAGTATCGAGAGTTATGTTTAAAGTGAAATAAAATTACTGCGAAACTCGCCACACGACATGTACTTCCCACCCACATACGTAGAGTCTCCGAACGCAAAGGCAATAAACGTACCGGTTTGGTGGGGTAAACATTGGCTAGATGGGTCTTTAGCTTCTCCACAGTCCAGTCTAATAGACAACTCACTTCAATATCCCTTACTCTTTGATTAGGCGCCTTAATAACCAAAGTTATAGACGATTGCGATGCTATGGGCTCCATCTATCGTTCCGTACGCGAGATCTTTTCCGTTGTAAATAAATCTGCGTCACATGACTTCATTCCCGTGGCGCATCGCGGTTGGCTGATATTAATACCCACAATCACAGGGGCGCAAACTAGAGATGGATTATATTATCTAAAAATCTAAAATTCATTAAAAATTCATGTCGAAAATACAAAGGAAAATCATTACCCGTATCGGATCTAAATATCGGATATAGACTCGCTCAAAATTACTGCGCGTCGACGAACGTATCGATATTAAATCTGATCTAGACCTGCGCGGTTAGAGGGATGGATTTCATATCGTGTTTAATACATGGGAATATTCTAGCCCTTGGAAGAGGGCCCACTTGTTTACCGAGTTGACAACATGTATTTTCCCACGAAACCCACTGAATCCAATTTTCATTCACAAGATTTAAGATGGCCAGCCCTCTCGAGTGCGTTTACATGGAAAATTTCCAGCCCTCGTAGGCGAGATCCCAGCATTCCCAGGTAGTCAATAGCGAGATCTCGCCTACGAGGGCTGGCCCGTCTCCTCTCATATAAACGAAAACAAATGTTACATATGGTTTTACTGAGAGGCGGGATCTCGGTAAAGAGGACTAGCCCTACCAAGAGGACTAGCCCTACCAAGAGGACTAGCCCTACAAAAAAGGACTAGCCCTACCAAGAGGACTAGCCCTACAAAAAAGGACTAGCCCTACCAAGAGGACTAGCCCTACCAAAAGGACTAGCCCTACAAAAAAGCACTAGCCCTACCAAGAGGACTAGCCCTACCAAGAGGACTAGCCCTACCAAGAGGACTAGCCCTACCAAAAGGACTAGCCCTACCAAAAGGACTAGCCCTACAAAAAAGGACTAGCCCTACAAAAAAGGACTAGCCCTACAAAAAAGGACTAGCCCTACCAAGAGGACTAGCCCTACCAAAAGGACTAGCCCTACAAAAAAGCACTAGCCCTACCAAATGGACTAGCCCTACCAAATGGACTAGCCCTACCAAGAGGACTAGCCCTACCAAGAGGACTAGCCCTACCAAAAGGACTAGCCCTACCAAAAAAGGACTAGCCCTACAAAAAAGGACTAGCCCTACCAAGAGGACTAGCCCTACCAAAAGGACTAGCCCTACAAAAAAGCACTAGCCCTACCAAGAGGACTAGCCCTACCAAGAGGACTAGCCCTACCAAGAGGACTAGCCCTACCAAAAGGACTAGCCCTACCAAAAGGACTAGCCCTACAAAAAAGGACTAGCCCTACAAAAAAGGACTAGCCCTACAAAAAAGGACTAGCCCTACCAAGAGGACTAGCCCTACCAAAAGGACTAGCCCTACAAAAAAGCACTAGCCCTACCAAGAGGACTAGCCCTACCAAGAGGACTAGCCCTACCAAGAGGACTAGCCCTACCAAAAGGACTAGCCCTACCAAAAGGACTAGCCCTACAAAAAAGGACTAGCCCTACAAAAAAGGACTAGCCCTACCAAATGGACTAGCCCTACCAAATGGACTAGCCCTACCAAGAGGACTAGCCCTACCAAGAGGACTAGCCCTACCAAAAGGACTAGCCCTACAAAAAAGGACTAGCCCTACCAAGAGGACTAGCCCTACCAAAAGGACTAGCCCTACAAAAAAGCACTAGCCCTACCAAGAGGACTAGCCCTACCAAGAGGACTAGCCCTACCAAGAGGACTAGCCCTACCAAAAGGACTAGCCCTACCAAAAGGACTAGCCCTACAAAAAAGGACTAGCCCTACAAAAAAGGACTAGCCCTACAAAAAAGGACTAGCCCTACCAAGAGGACTAGCCCTACCAAAAGGACTAGCCCTACAAAAAAGCACTAGCCCTACCAAGAGGACTAGCCCTACCAAGAGGACTAGCCCTACCAAGAGGACTAGCCCTACCAAAAGGACTAGCCCTACCAAAAGGACTAGCCCTACAAAAAAGGACTAGCCCTACAAAAAAGGACTAGCCCTACCAAATGGACTAGCCCTACCAAATGGACTAGCCCTACCAAGAGGACTAGCCCTACCAAGAGGACTAGCCCTACCAAGAGGACTAGCCCTACAAAAGAGGACTAGCCCTACAAAAGAGGACTAGCCCTACCATTACCAAGAGGACTATCCCTACCAAGAGGACTAGCCCTACAAAAAAGGACTAGCCCTACAAAAAAGGACTAGCCCTACCAAGAGGACTAGCCCTACAAAAAGGACTAGCCCTACAAAAAAGGACTAGCCCTACCAAGAGGACTAGCTCTACCAAGAGGACTAGCCCTACAAAAGAGGACTAGCCCTACCAAGAGGACTAGCCCTACCAAGAGGACTAGCCCTACCAAGAGGACTAGCCCTACCAAGAGGACTAGCACTACCAAGAGGACTAGCCCTACCAAGAGGACTAGCCCTACCAAGAGGACTAGCCCTACAAAAAAGGACTAGCCCTACAAAAGAGGACTAGCCCTCGAGGGCTATAGCCCTCCTCCATATAAACACCCCCTAATAAGGCTTTTGAAACAAAGCCTCATCAGTATTCTCAATACAGAGCATACTAATGAGGTCAGAAAATCGGTTAGACAATGGTCACTCGTGCCCTATGGGATATAGAGTCGGCCCGAGTGGCCTTCTATCTAATTCTCGGGACTCTATATCTCATAAAACAACACAAAAGAAAACACCACGAGTGTTAAAAGCGCAACCTTATCCTAAGTTATCGACTTAAATAAATGATACTGATGATTCCTTCTTCGTAAATGAGCGCTCATGCATGGTTTAATTTTTAAAATATTTTGTTTGCTATAGCTTTTGTACTTTTTTTCTAGAGGGGCTAGATTTAATTTGCTCCAAGATGATGGTGAAGGGCCATTTAGCGAGTTTCTTCCAGCCCCGAATGACTGAAATTATTTCAGTGCGACCACCGATCCATCGTTGAGCCACAAATGCAAATCACAAGTCTTTCGATACCTACGATGATTTACATTTTAGTGTACATATAAAATCAAAATGCTTTTACAGATGTTTATCAAAAAAAGGATTACATTGCAGATGTCATGTATTCAGTGTCAACCAACCAAAAAAAATACAGCAACAAACTAACATATGAAATACAAATGCTTATAAAATTATTAAAAGAAAAAAGGATATATAAAGGATATATGCAGAACAGATCTATCGACCACTGAACTATGTTATATATATATATATATAGTTGAGTAGTATGTAGCTGTCCACTGATTACAACAACAACTAACATTCATGTCTATATACGTAGCCTCTAAAGGGATATTTGACATGAGGCTGGCCAAATCTCAGAGTGCAGCCGTCTGTATTTGCTCATTTCACTGCTCATGTTTACACAAGGTCGGTCTCACAATCAACCGTGGTTACTTTCAAATATGACCACCTATTCCTAAACTTGATAACTTTCAAATATGATCACCTATTCCTAAACTTATCTTATCAAGCTAAAAAGCTGTGTTACTGGTAAGTTGTGATTTAAATTTAAGGTTACATTATATAATTAACTCAACTAGCATGCATTCTAGTAACAAGGATACCACCCGCGGTCTAATACAAGTTGTACATCATAATAGCAAAGACAACCATGAGAAATTGCGAAAACAACATGCCATGATGAGATGCAGCCCCAATTTCTCTTGTTGATGTGCAACTGGTGCAGTCTAAACAAACATCGCAAATATTCACGTTTTCTTGCGTAGCGTACATCGTAGTGGCTCGTTTCTCTGAAAAGTACAAGTACATAAGAAAGTGAGATTTAACAAATAAAAGTAAAAATTTACTCTTTTTATAAATGTTAGAAAATATTGAAAATTTCTATTATATATAGTGCAAAGTAACCTGTTTTCCATGCAAAACTATAATACCTGGTTTGTAATAGTCGTAGACAACAACAGGAATGGGTTGAGCTTTTCCAACAGCGTGAGTTCTGACAGATTTGAGGTTCACACATAGTTCCGCAGTTTTTTCAACCTGAATAAAAACAATTCATATTGGTTTAACTTGTATATTTGAGTATAGAGTCAGCATAGTAGCTACTCCACTTCAACAGGAGAAAGTTCTGGCTTTGCATTAATACCAGCAAATAGTAAGACTTTTGGATCTTCTCGGATAACCTGTTGTGATATTCCGTTCACCTAAATGCATGATAAATCTTGTAAACTAGACTAGACTAGACTAGACTAGACTATAGACTAGACTATAGACTAGACTAGACTAGACTAGACTAGACTAGACTTAGACTAGACTTATACTATAGACTAGACTGGACTAGACTATAGACTAGACTAGACTATAGACTAGACTAGACTAGACTATAGACTAGACTATAGACAGACTAGACTAGACTAGACTAGACTAGACTAGACTAGACTTAGACTAGACTTAGACTAGACTTAGACTATAGACTTAGACTATAGACTAGACTATAGACTAGACTATAGACTAGACTATAGACTAGACTATAGACTAGACTATAGACTAGACTTAGACTAGACTTAGACTATAGACTAGACTATAGACTAGACTATAGACTATAGACTATAGACTAGACTAGACTAGGCTAGACTAGACTGGACTAGACTATATTAGACTAGACTAGACTAGACTAGACTAGACTTAGACTAGACTTAGACTAGACTTAGACTAGACTGTATGGAGGGTCCTGAAGGGGGGGTTGAGATTCCATTTCCCAACGTACAAAATTTAGCAAATCCCACTACACACATTTTAAAACCCCAATCACGTGCTCTCTTTATTAAAGTTTTCCCATTCGCAGTGGCATTTTTTTCCCATTCGCAGTGGCATTTTAATCCCATTCTCAGTGAGGAAAATACCAATGCTAAAAATGGACAAATACCAGTTACCCTTCAGGACCCTCTGTATGAGAACCATAGAACAACGAACAGAGGTCAACATATGTAATGATTACAACTTACTTCATTAAAATACAAGACTGCCTTCCTTCCTGGGGTTTCGATCCTCTTAATCTTGTTGTCGCTGGACAAAAGCTAAAATATAAATATAAATAAGTCACGAACAACGCCCCGACAACCATCAACAAGACATCTCGTCCACTTAAATATCCCTCAACTACTTTTTGTTGGTTTTCTTTAAAGTGCTTATAAACCCAAAATGGGTTTTTGGTGATTCGGATAGAGCATAAAAAGTTAGTTGATAAGTTCTGGATTAGTTTTTGCGTTAAACTTTTAGTTTCGGAGATATAACGGCTCAAACATGCAAATTGTGCCATTTTTTGGAAAAAAGTAGCGCCACCAAAATAACACACAGGGACCTGGATCCGAGGAACCCATCTTCAACAACAACTCAATCTCGTTCCCAGAGCCTCCGCCGCGCCACGCAAACGGAGGCTCTGGGATAATCCATCGCCAGAGGGCCGGAAAACAGGGCGTCGATTGAACAGAGCATGCGCCAGTAATAGACCGAGCGTAGTTTCTGGGACGTGAGAACTATCTGTGCTATATTAAAATATCGAGTTCTTCGGCAAGAATCTTCCCTAAACACGTTAATAACTCTCGAGGATCTCTTCAGAGGTGAAAAAAAGTTGTTGTCTGGTGTTTAAATTAGCAACCAATTGGGATTTGGGACAGAGAAGAATATGATTTTAGCATTTATGTAACTCGCGGCAATGAAATCAAAAAGGTATTAATAAATACACAAAGAAATGTTTATCGAGGTGTTGGCTGATTGTTGAAACTTCAAACAATAAAAGACTTGACAGCACAAAAATTAACGGTAACATATTTTTATAAACGACCAAGACACACCTTACGCTATATACAAGTTTACGCGGCGTTCGTGAGGCCACAGGGAGCCGTAACGTCGATTAGTGAAGCGAGTTTAACAGTAAATCGGGTTTATTCGGTATTTTTTACACAATAATTGTATTAAATCGCTATTAAAATGTTCTTACTTGTTCATTTTGTCGACAATCAGGACAAATTACAGGCAACCAGACCAGAAAGGCATCGAATCAGTGTTAATACATCAATACGGAAGCTAGGCCGTTGACTGTGGTTGCCCTCTGGTTGCCTGTAATTTGTCCTGATCTCGGTCCTGATTGTCGACAAAATTAACAAGTAAGAACATTTTAATAGCAATTTAATACAATTATTGTGCAAAAAATACCAAATAAACCCGATTTACCGTTAAACTCGCTTCACTAATAGACGTTACGGTTCCCTGTGGTGAGGCGTGGGAAAATCTTTGATCAATCTTTGTTTTTATTCTCGATGGCTTGTATTCTCGTTTCTGTTCTGCAATATAAACACTACGTCCGATGACTTAGTTGGAGAAATCAAGATACTTTTTGGTCGCATTTCCTGAGCCAAGAATAACTGAGGCAATTTTTTGCACCATGGATGGATAACTCTCTGGATTATGCGACTTGAGAGTCTTCTTTAACGTTTAGACCAGGCGCCTCTCTTGCATTTCGCGTAGAATATCAATCCATTTAAACGCGTGGACTATTTTTTTTGAGCTTTTCTGGAAACACGACTAAAAGTTTGTCCGAAGATAACTTTTTTGGTGTAAACTCTGCCATAAGAACGTAATATTAAAGAACGAAGTACAATACCGTTTGAACGAAACAGTGAAACACTCGCGTAAATATTAAGAGTTAATCTAATTAAAAGCAATCTTTAGTTAACCAATCAAAACACTTCCGGTGTGGATTATCCCAGAGCCTCCGTTTGCGTGGCGCGGCGGAGGCTCTGGGAACGAGATTGACAACAACTAGGCTTTTGTATAGGAGAAGACAGCTATCTTAAGAGTTTTTATTAAAAAATGCCCAAACGATGTGTCTTTACGATGTTACCTTGTCTACTCGAATTGTAATATATTTTTATAAGTATTGAAACATAACACGTTCCTCGGATCCAGTCTCCCGGCCTGCGCTACTTTTTTCCACAAATTGTGACTTTGAGCCCTTATATCTCCGAAACTAAAAGTTTAACGCAAAAACTAATCTAGAACTTATTAACTAACTTTTCATGCTCTATCCGAATCACCAAAAACCCATTTTGGGTTTATAAGCACTTTAATTGATTTGAAACCAAGCTGCATAAACCGAACTCAATAGCTCCTTGAACATTCATGATTATCTAAACATCCGCGCGTAAATTTGACGCTTGGGTTTGTTTAAGAAAGTCTATATCAATCCATGTATCGTCAAAAAAAACGTTCTTGACATCATCAGATTCCTACCTCATTGATATCATCTTGATCGACATTAAATCCTGATGGTAGACCAATTTCCATGATTGCCATACCAGACTTTTGCTCATCACCAAGATATCTCACACACGATCGTGCTATAACATTGTTCTTGTCAGCTTTGAGCACTTCAACAGTAATCGTGAAGGAATTATCTGTGGGAGCTTTATCAACGTTATACGTTACGCCGACCTAATGATAGAAAAAACATTTACATGAATGTTAAATAAGCCTTAATCGGAAAAAAGAGAATGGTGGAATCATCGAAGAAAATGTGTGTCTTGGTAAATCACAACGAATAATGTTGATAGCAACCTGAAGGACACCAATTCCTTTACCACTTCCTGAAATCAGAACTTTTCCATTGACAGTTGGAAGCTAGGAATAAGAAATATATCAATGGCAAAAGAGTGAACTGCAATGAGCATCCTCGCTCTCGCTCTCGCCTTCCCTCGCTCCTTCCTTCCCTCGCTCCTTCTTTCCTCCATTCCTTCCTTTCCTCCATTCCCTCCTCCATTCCTTCCTTCCTCCATTCCTACCTCCATTTCTTCCTTTGTTCGTTCGTTCCTTCATCCATTCCTTCGTTCCTTCCTTCCTCCATTCCTTCCTCTCTCCATTACTCCCTTCCCTCCAATCCTTCCTCCGTTCCTTCCTTCCTTCCTCCATTCCTCCCTCCATTCCTCCCTCCATTCCTTCCTTCCTCCCTCCCTCCCTCCCATTCCTTCCTCCCTCCCTCCCTCCCTCCCACCCTCCATTCCTTCCTTCGTTCCTCCCTCCATTCCTTCTTTCCTTCCTCCATTCCTCCCTCCCTCCCTCCATTCCTTCCTTCCTCCTTCCCTCCATTACTTCCTTCCTCCATTCCTCCCTCCCTCCCTCCCTCCCTTCCTTCCTTCCTCCCTTCCTTCCTTCCTTCCTTCCTTCCTCCCTCCACTTATCATGCTCATCTATCTTCCCCCACATATAAACTAAACATTTGTTAAACTGTACGTAGCCTCACACAATACCTCTGCCTCTTGCAGCACAATCATGTTATCTTTGTCAACTTTAAATGACTTCTTAAAACTTGTGCGAGACGACAGTTTCACATCCACAGTAAAACTGATATTGGGAGAGAAGATAAGAGGCGCAAACTCAGAAAGAGCCTGCAGGCCAATCACAGTATCCTGTCAAAAAATTAAAAAATAATATACAGTTTTACTGCAGTCGCTATCTGATCCTCCCTCCATCCCTTATCTTGTCAGCTTGTTCACACTTGTCCTGTCCTCCTATCATGTCCCATCTATCCCATCGCATCATATCCTATTCAACCCTGTACATTATTGTGCTGTGTTTTTACAAATACCTGAGTAGATGAATATCCTCCAAGAGAGTTCCTTTGCTGAGCGAGCCACCTAGCTATAGGTAACCCATTTTGTTTATCGCGTTTATGAGCAAACACCAACAACACATATGACGTCATTTCTATGTCAGCTGATCTTGGTTTGTAGTAAGGACGAAACCAACGTTGTTCTGTTTTAGTATCAGAACTCAGTTTGTCTGTCCAATGCAAAGTTCCGTCTATAAAACAAATAAATATCACCACATCTGAGTGTATGTCCATTTCTGTTGTTGATGGCGAATTCTAGATAGCATTTATCTCTTTTCTCCTATTTTTGTGCAACCAATAATAGTAATGGTCTTACTAACAGACACAATAGACTTGGTCGAGTCGAAGGTATGTCAAAGGGGCTGCAGGCCGCCACCATACGACCCATGTATGACCACGGAGAACAGCTAAGATCTAAGTGTTGATTTTACTGAGGGAGGAAAACCGGAGACCTCGCGGAGGAAAACCCTGAAAGCACGGGGGAGATCAACTAATAACTCTACTCACATGACCAAGCTCGCGAATCAACACGAGGTTATTCCAAGATGGTCACCCATCCAAGTACTAACAGAGTAGCAGCGCCCTAACATCACACGCCACCCGTGCTTCCTAAATATTTTATAGTATTCGATTTGCATTTCTATATTAACCTTGTTTAACTGCTTTCTTCATCAGTTCAGCCAAAACCGTCTCCTTTGCCGCATCGTCAGCCAGTTCCATGGCATAAGCCATAATTGCCAATGTGTAAACATCTGTGACGTTAATGAATTTATTTTTTAAGAACTGGATGGCTCTTGAAATTCCTTGCTTAACTTCCTAAAAAAAGCGATAATATTATCACGAAAAATTATAAAAAGGTCAGAACAAAACGTGGACATAAAATGTTCCCCATTCTCAATAATGTTTCAAAAATATTTCTTATTCATTTCTCAATATACTGTTACTCATGGAGATAAAACTTTCTCGTTTGCCGCTGCAAATCTCTGGAATTTATTTCCAGAGCAAATTAGAAGAACTGACCTAGTAGTTTTAAGTCAGCATTTAAGACTTTTCTACATGTCACACACTTATACTACAGCTGAAACAGGTTCTACTGCTGCAACATTTGCTGCCTCTCAACGTCATACAAAGTTGTCATAACCCACATTGGCAAAATCTGCAAACATTTATATTAATTAAAAACGATAGCTTCTACTACATGTGTGTTGAAGAAAACCAATCATAGTCAATCGAGATATGGTCTGGAAACTCGGCAAACTTCAAAGCGACTATAATGAGCTACGCGTTTTGATGTTGAACCATTCCTTACACCGTGCACATCCTTTCTTTTAGGAATACAATAGGTTCAGTGACCATGCACCGTGCACAAAATTGAATAAAGACGGAAAAAAAGATAGAACAAAGACTTTAGCTAAGTTTCCAGACCATATCTCGATTGACTATGCACCAATGTATGGTCGCAATCATTATATTGATGACATTGCATTGCTGCACATCCTGTTCTTCATTTGCTAACTTTATACCAGTCGTACTAAAGGTAGATGTTGTCACAACCGATTTCCTTTACCTGCAGTACTGGATAACTGATAATGAGATATTGTATTATGATCAGTAGTTACTCACTACTACTTTCACATTGTTGTAACAAAATCTTTTAATTAAATCCCAGATTTCCTGAGTTGTTGTGTGTCTCACCTATTCGCTTTCTATGTGATTCGATCATTGTTTATACCATAGCCAAACATACTTTTCATTAGCCAGTAGGCAGTAGGTACATGTACATGTACGCAGTGCGTACCTATTTTTGCAGTTATTATAGTTTGATTTTTGGTTATACGTGTAGTAGTTTTGATTTGATAACGAAATGTAATTAGTTTTATAAGTAACTTTAAAGTGGCACTTCGATGAAAATTTACCCCCGTTTTTTAGATTTTCTTTAGCATAAAATAGTATTTCAGGGTCGAAAGTGATCATCGATGTAAAAAAAACAACTAAAAAATGGTATTTTGAAGTAAGTGTTTTGAGCTCTGAGATCACTACTATTTAGGCACCATTATTTTAAAGAACGTGTTCCAAGTGAGCCCGCAATTTCAAAAGGTAATATTGTTTGTGACGTCAGATTCTCAATGCTACGCCAGAATTTCAGTCGAGGTTACTTGTTTTCTCATTTTCTTCGAGAAGTAGATGAAATGTCCAGCCTAAAAACGACCTTGATCACTATGGATTTACTTGAAGAATTAGCCATGTGGAGTCTTCGCGTTGAGAATCTGACGTCATTTCGTTACGCTGGTCAGGAACATGATCGATTAATGGCGGACGTAACAACTCCAGATTCGGAGTCAGAAAAATAATATTTGCAATCGTCGAATAGCAAAACGGTTTCGACCGAGTAATATTTAGCAGCTCTGCTTTATAAATACGTAAAATATCGATAGGTATTATTACGACTATTATTATTACTATTATCATTAACTATTAACTATTAACTAATTAACTAATCAACTAGCTAATTAATTAATTAATTAATTAACTAATTAATTAACTAATTAATTAACTGATTAATTATCTAATTAATTAACTAATTAATTATGTAATTAACTAATAACTATTAACTAATTAACTAATTAATTAATCAATCAACTAATCAACTAATTAACTAATTAACTAATCAACTTATTACTTATCCTATTCTTATTCGTGAACTTTCTGTAAGACTTACTTACCAAACTTTTGTCATCTGCCTCCAGAAGAGAAACAAGAACATACGCAGTCAAAGCTTCTTCATTTGATGACTTTAGCCCACCCTAAAAGAGAAAGCCGTTCTATCTAATCAGACATAACATATACTACTACGAACGACAAATATAAGAGTACTTCATTTATTAGAATCTTACCTGAAGATAGCTACTGACAGAGCCAGGCTCGGTAAATGAGCCATCTTTCTGCTGTTGTGACAACATGAACTCAATACTTTTGCTCAGTGATGTAGAATCGACATAAATATAAGACTTTGCACGAGAAAACGACTTGACAACGAAAGCTGTAAGCCTAAAATACATTACAGAAGACTTTAAGTATGTTGTTTAATAAACGAGCAGCAGTGTTTTATCAAATTTAGAGCAGCTCACCACAAACTTCCAGATGTCTTCTTGCCATTTCGTTCACCAAACGCACTGTACGAGCCATCGTGGTGTTGGTACGTTAACTCACGTTGATATCCTAGAAAAAATAAACAAAATACGAGACAGTATTAGTGAGGAAGTCGGCCAGCCATAGGCGGAGGTGACTCATAGGCTCCCCTCTTTCTCTAGGGAGGGGGGGGGGGGGGGGGTAAGGCTCTTGGTGAAAGCTCGACCTGCAATTAGCACTTCTCATTGGATTACGATGTAGTGAATTGAGGAGCTTGGGGTAGAGATGCGATATATAGACGATCGTCAAGCTCATATCCTTAGAAAATGTTTCTGAGTCCACATCAGTGTATATATATATGTATAGAACACTCAACTATTACTGATATAATGTGACCGCCGTATGGCAGTACATACATCAATCGAACTAGTACATCATTGTTACCTTCGCTCTCCATCTGAGTCTCGGTAGCTCAATGGCTAGAGCGTCTCGTCCGGAGTCCTTCGCTCTCCATCTGAGTCTCGGTAGCTCAATGTTTAGAGCGTCTCACCGGCAATCAGAAGCTAGGTTACAAAGTTTGACAACACTTTTCATCTGAGATATACCTAAAAAAACATTGCGTAATAATGCTCATCGACTGACTCACCAGACGTCATGAACTTTATTGATTTTTCAGCGATACTTGGTGTCAGTTGTCCAACAGTCTCCAGGTACGCCCGGATAAACATACTGGGGGCAAAGTTGATCATGTTTTGTTCTCCACAGCCGTACGGCATTTTGAGCAGATTTTCAATGCCACTGATTGATGATCCCATGATATCCCCTAACCACACAAAACCAAGTGTTATCCATATTATATCCACATCTATACTATATCTTATACAATAACCTCTTTACTATGCGCATTCTCGTTGGTTGTCAGCCATGATCTATACACAGATCACGAATCTCAAAAAAATGTGCGTATTTGGTGCATTATGGGATATTTTAGGTGAGTAAAATTTTGAGCTAGCGCTCGTATGTACCACGATGATCAAAAAAGGAATGACGGTAAAAACGCATAACAATTACAAATTAAGTACTTCTAAATGTTATTGACGGACTCAATGAAGTCAGTTGGCCGAAAAACCAACAGAATCGCCATTAACATTCTACTTCTGGTTGGCTAAGTAACTTGAACAAGAGAGACACTTGAATATTGTTTAACTACAATGTTTCTACGCATGTATAACAAGAATCAAAGCGCTTTATTAAACATAAATCGTAGAAAACAACGAAAAATAACCATTTTTAAACGTCCATGATTAAAGTGCCCATAACCTCAAAATGTTTTATTGTCTTGTTTGGAAGAACTTTTAAAATGATAAAGTAACTTCTATTGAAGATTTTCGTTTCTTTGCTTTCTTTTTGAATGTCTGGAATTTCGTCATACATGCATAATGACTTATTGGAGAAATGTGTATATCTCTTTCATTCTCGAACGAAATCCTTTAAAATCAAGAAGTTTGGTGTTGTGGGAGAAACGCACACACGTGTTATTCACACTTTAGTGTTTTTATTTCATGAACGCAAAGATATATAACATTCTCTGATAACTCATTATGCATGTATGTGTGACGAAATTCCAGATATTTTCATATCAAACAAACTGATATATCTCAAAAAGAAAGCGAAGAAGTGAAAATCTTCAAAAGAAGTTACTTTATCATTTTAAAAGTTCTTCCAAATAAGACAATAAAAAATGTTGAGGTTAGAGGCACTACTGTGACTTTTACTCACCTCTAGTATCCCACAATACAAAGCGCGGGTACATTTTTTGAAATTCGCGATCTGTGTATTGGATATCCATATCGTATCTTATTCTAGAAGTAGTACTTCATCTCCCTAATGAGCCAACTTATGAAATGACGATAATGATTCAAATCGACCGCCATATTTCATTATTCGTATTTTCATGCTGGTCGTGTTGAAATGGAAGTGAAAGCAAAGTGTAAAATATTAGTATTTGTATTGGAAGTCAAGCTAGATGCACAGAAGTCGTCACAACGAATATCAAGAATATCAACGAACAGACAACGGCAAAATGAAATCTATTTGCTAATATGTTTTAATATTTTCAGAATGAGATATTTTTATTCAACGTTAAGAAATAGAAAATTGCCGACCGTGTTTACATTTAAACAAGACGCCCGGTAGGCGTAAAATGGGCTGTTGTCGGCAGATTCCAGTTAAGCAGTATTTCGCTATGCGATATTTGGAATGTGTTTGCGTTGGGCCATTGACTTCATTTGGAGGGTGAAAATTTTTTTTAGGGGGGCCCGAAAAGTCTAAACCCCACTTACATAAACAACTTGGCATTCATTGTAAATTCATTGAGATCGCGGACCAACCCGTTTCAAAATCGCTCGTCATCTTTTAGTGTAGGGGTCTACCACGATCGGTGTGCGTAATTGTAAGCATTGTGAGATACTTGCCAGCGACATTACTGACCAATAACTATGTCTGTGAATGTGTTAACTTGTCCAAGAAAGAACACTTGACTTTGAACAGCTGATCAAACGATCAGGGAAGCGAAGAAAGAAAGCATGCGTGAAGATTAGCATATTTATAACGCTCAGTTTGGCAAAGCCTGATGGGATGATGCAATAATTGTCATTTCGCGACCAGACAAAACAGAGCCGAAACCTAGTCTCGTGCTACCACAGGGTAGCCCGAGTAAAAAGTAGAGTGCTACGTATAGGCAGTGTTTTAGATATGTAGCAAAGCTAATCAGTAAAAGGTGGTGAACTGCCAAGATTTTTAGGAACAAAATACTGACGTTTAGAGCAGAGCCCTTCACCAGAGTATTAAAGCCTGATGTATGCAGGTAAGCTGAACAGCTAAATCACAGCGTGTCCAAGAGTTAATAATTAATAATCATTGATATAAGTTTCCCTACCAATAACAGAGATCGTTGCTTTAGCAGAACCTTGAACAACATTTGAAGGAAGCGCAAGTTCCAGTTCTTTGTTAATCTCTATTGGTCGTAAAAAAGATGCAAGAGCTGTAACATTATGCAAGGCTAAATTACATTTCATTTCTAAACACTACACGAAAATGCCAATTTTACTTAAAGTGCTTATGCAATGAAAAATTCAGTTGTAAAGTAACTCGTTTGTTTGAAACAACTCTTGAAACTATAAAGACTAACCATTTACAACTTTTCTATATCTCACTTCACTCTTGAGATATTAAGATTTGTTTAATATGTAAATGAGATCATACTTATGACATCACAATGCATAATGACTTACTATTGAAAAATTCTGCATATCTTTACCATTATCACATTGGAATCGTTTGATGATTTGCATATTTGATGTCATCGGATACATCCACGCACATGCACCTGCATTTCAAGTGATTTCATTACATAATCTCAAGGATATATAAGCGTTTTCAATAAGTTATTATGCAGTGTGATGTCTGCATAAGTATGATCATTTACATATTAAACAAATCTTAATATCTCAAGAGTGAAGTGAGATATGGAAAAGTTGCAAATGGTTAGTCTTTATAGTTTCAAGAGTTCTTTCAAACAAAAGAGTTATTTTACAATTATTTGCACTTTAACACCCACTTACTTGAATTATCAAAATCTAGCAGTAAGCTGTACGAATATTCTTGTTCAATACCTTCGGGCTACAAAATAAAAAACAAAAACTCTCATAACTCTCAAATAACTCCCAACTTCGCGTCGTTACATCCAAATAACTTGATGAAAGTTTAAAACACTCGCACCAGTGTTTTATCGGGTGTATAAATCGCGAGGCGATAGCCGAGTGTATCTAAATAACCATGTTTACCAATTATTTCAGTGATTCAAGCTATTTTCGCCGAGAAAATCGAAGGAAAAGTTTATGTGAATCAGGACGAATCTTTATCACCGTATAAAGAGACACGATATACGGTCGTGATTTTCCTTTGTGTTTTCCTCATGAATTATTAACGAGTTTTTAAAAGACAAGTAGAAATATCCTCAGCGATATTTGGATGGTAGGTTATTTGGACTCTAAAAAACCTGTTTGAAACTTGTTTTTCCCGCGCTTTTCTGTGATAATTTTGAAAGCAGAGACCAAAGGCTTTTATAGAATTGTATAATAAATACCTTATTAGCCAGTGTAGTGTAGAGTAGTGCTCGATATTTTACTCATCAATGGTATATTGACTATTATGTTCTATAGGATTTATGGGATTTATGGTGAAGGAAAATTTCGAGTGTTGGAATATATACATTTAAGACCAAACCGGGACCAGATGCGAAAAATGCAACTTCAAGGCCTTGAACCCGCGACCCTGCGACGCTAGTGCAGTGCTCTCACCACTGAGCTTGGTCTTAAAATGTATATATTCCAACACTCGAAATTTTCCTTCACCATAAATCCTTAGAACATGTACTGTTTAATCGAGTGAAATGCCAAATATTACTTGTAGTATATTGACTATAGTTGTATATTGACTATCAATTGTATATTGATTCGCTTGTAGAGCTTGCCAAAATATGGCATAAGTCAAGCTGTAGTGTACAGCAAACTGTGTAATATGTTATAAAATCTGTTGTGCTGCTGCGTAGGCAGTGTAGAAATACAAATCGAATATCTAAAAAGGTTGGTGTACAGCCAAAATAGCGTGTAAGTAGTCTAACGTTTCGAGCGAAGGCGCTTCGTCATGAGAGTCTCTGACGAAGAGCCTTCGCTCTTCACTCTCTAACGAAGGGCCTTCACTCGAAACGTTAGACTACTTACACGCTATTTCGGCAGTACACCAACCTTTTTAGATATTTCAAGGACATTGGCAACAAAAATTAAGTTTGTCTAATATGAAAGAACTCGTAAAATGATGGTTCACTGAAACTATGGGAAATGAAACCGCAACGCCACTATTGGTCGATACCTTGATGACGCTAACGACGTCACGACTCGCAGATCTTATATCTCGGTGATTGCTAAGTTTACAACGTTCGTTATCATGAGGAGTTATTATACGCACATTATCAAGTAAATTTGTGGAACAAACTTGAAGATGGAACCAATATTTTAATGAGTGAAAATTCTCTACCCTGCATCTGACGTCAGAGACCATCTCATTTACATATCAAACAAACTGAAATATTTCAAAAACGAAGTAAAATACGGAAAAGTTGTAAAAGGTGTTACTCTATCATTTTACGAGTTCTTTCATATTAGACAAACTTAATTTTTGTTGCCAATTTCCTTTAATGTGTAATAAGTTATATTATTCTACTTGATTGCGAGGTTTAGCTCAGCTATAGTTTCCAATTCATTCTTTCGTTACTTATATGATATCAAATGTGCAACAAACCTCAACTAGAAGATTCCGTTTGACCGAATCGGCCGACGTAGTAGACTGGGCACTAATAGTGATTGGAATGTTTCCAAGCTTCACTGGAACTATGGGAAATGAAACTGCAGCGCCACTATTGGCCGATACCTTGATGACGCTAACGACGTCACGATTCACAGAGTTACTCTCGACGAGGTTTTTCCAGTCGTCGGAACTTTTCAAAGTAACAGTGACCTAGAAATGGACGGCGTTAGTTTCTATTTTTGAATGAAATCGGAGGCAAAATTATTATTATTATTATTATTATTATTATTATTATTGTCTTCTTCGCACAACTTGATGTTCGGTTGGTGTTTATCAGTGTCAGCTGTCTACACCCAGTAGACTAAGGTGACACTGGGTTGTTTAGCTTTCTAATGTTTTTCTTAGTATCCTTGCTGTTCCAAGTAGCGTCGTTTTCTGGATTTGCTCAATCTTCACCTTGATTCCAATCTTTTCTATCCACTGTTCAAATTTTTACTCAGCTCCTACAGCTCCAACTACAACTGGAACTATTTCTACCTTCCTCATCGACCACAGTTGTTTAACCTCTCGCTTCAATTCATCATATTTCTCTATCTTTTCTCCTTCTTTCCGACTCTGTAAGTGTCTCCTGGGCTAGCAATATCAATTATGTTAATATACACACTGCTGTAGTGAATGTGGGAGAGCTTGGAGTAGACAGACGATACATGGACGATCGTCAAGCTTGTATCCTCAGAAAAATGATTCTGAGTCCCGGACAGGAATCGAACCTGTAACCTTCTGATTGCCGGTAAGACGCTCTAACCATTGAGCCACCGAGACTCAGATGGAGAGCAAGGTTACAGTGATGTACTGGTTCGATTGATATGTGTACCATCACTCTCCATCTGAGTCTCGGTGGCTCAATGGTTAGAGCGTCTCACCGGCAATCAGAAGGTTACAGGTTCGATTCCTGTCCGGGACTCAGAATCATTTTTCTGACGATAGAGCTTGATGATCATCCATGTATCGAATATCAATTATCATGCATTTCCGTTCTTTTTTGTCTACTACGATTATATCTCCCTCCCGCCTTTTCCACCCGCATCTTCTTGAATTCCTCGTCTACCAGCCAGCCAATACCGATAGACAAAGCTTATGCCAATGTCGCAGCAAGGGGATTTCAGGATTTAAATGCATGCCTTTTATCTGAATAATTCAAAACCTTAACCTTAATCAAAACACGAATCCGAACCGTAAAATAAAAAAAACATTGCGAAACCAAACGTTGCAGTGATTCAGCGGTATGCTAAATACCTCCATATCGGTTTTTTCGTAATTATAAACAACTACTTTGATTGCCACTTGTTCTCCCCTGATGACAGAGTAAGGTAAATCCATGGAGACAAAGAATGGTTGAAAAACTTTAAGCTGGAAAAAGATAAGATTTATTGATCATGTAAATTTACAGAAAGGATAAATAATTAGGAAGCTGCTATAAGCTCTAAAAAGAACTGAATATTGTATAAAAAGAGAACTTCACGAGTGTGTCGAAATACTTAAAGGACATTGGCAACAAAAATTAAGTTTTTCTAATATGAAAGAACTCGTAAAATGATAGAGTAACACCTTTTACAACTTTTCCGTATTTTACTTCGTTTTTTGAAATATTTCAGTTTGTTTGATATGTATATGAGATGGTGTCCGACGTCAGGTGTAGGGTAGAGAATTTTCACTAATTAAAATATTAGTTATATCAGTTCAAGTCTGTTCTACAAATTTACTTGAAAATGTGCGTATAATAACTCCTTATGATAATGAACGTTGTAAACTTAGCAATCACTAAGATATAAGACATTTTTAATGAGTGAAAATTCTCTTCCCTGCACCTGACGTCAGAGACCATCTCATTTACATATCAAACAAACTGAAATATTTCAAAAACGAAGTAAAATACGGAAAAGTTGTAAAAGGTGTTACTCTATCATTTTACGAGTTCTTTCAAATTAGACAAACTTTGTTGCCAATGTCCTTTAAAGCATATTCCATGTTATTACCTGTGGTTTCACATCACCCACTCCAAAACCAGTAACATTAGATACAGCAAAGCCACTCAGGACCCATGACGTAATTGTATCAGGTGACTTGGTTGAAACGCTGGCCTCACCAAAGGCGCTAAAGAGAAATACTTTTTATGTAGGAAACGTCATGGTAAATTACGAACAGTGACGTAACAGAGGCAGACGGGGCCCTTATACATCATGCATGTCTTGGGTCTGGGGCCCCATGAAGGCTCAACTATAACTTATTTATTATCACTATACAGTACAATGTTAAACAATCGTGAATACCTAGACACCTATATATTCCTTCCTCCTAGAGTTAACGTTGCCAAATCGGTAAATCAGCTCTTTCTTATCAACTGAAGTTCAATCTCCCACCCAAGCGACCTGATTCCCATTTTTCAAAATTTTCGTTCATAACATATTACCATTCAGACATGTAGTTTGACGCTACTCTGGCTTTAAAAGGTTTTTTGAACGTAACTTTAAAAGTTACTGTCCATGACCCAACGTTTCGACACTCCAATCTAGTGTCTTCATCAAGGATGATCGTTGTAAAGTTAGGATCCCTATTTATACCCTCATAGAACCGATGATGACGTTATCTATTAACAAGATGCAAATAAGCTTCTGGTAATAAACCACCGTCATCGCGATTCAATGGGGCGTGGGCGCTATTGATATGCCAAGCCTCCAGACAACGTCTCTGATGGTACCACGGATTAGTGGTAATAATTTTTCCACGAGATCTCATGGTAGGTTACGCACGCGTGCTCCGACAAAGCAGAATTTTCCTTTTTTGAAAAGAAAACAGCTTTTTGGTGTTCTTTTAAACGCGAACGAAACTGACGTTTAGTCTGACCGATGACGGTGGTTTATTACCGGAAGCTTATTTGCATCTTGTTAATATATAACGTCATCATCAGTTCTATGAGGCTAGAAATAGTCATTCTAACTTTATAACGATAACTCCTGATGAAGACACTAGATTGGAGTGTCGAAACGTTGGCTCATGGACAGTAACTTTTAAAGTTACGTTCAAAAAACGTTTTAAAGCCAGAGTAACGTCAAACTATGTCTGATTTATCACCTGGTTGCGTTGGGAAATTATTTGTTTATATTACCATTCATAACATATTACCATTATCAAGCTAACATATTCGCCAAACAATATTATAAGATATTTAGATGATATAAAGAATGAATTGAGGCGCATTTCCACTCAATAATTTCTCCCTACAATTGTAATCGTGATGGCGAATCATTTGCAACGAAATAATGCATTGCAACATTTGCCAGCGAACCGTAGCCACTGATCTGACAAGAGACTGGATAATAGAGCATCTATTGTTCTGAGATTGAAGCCAAAAGTACCTTTGGAACCACTTTTTGGGACCACGTTATATAGTTTTACTATATGCGACAGAGAATAAATCCCTGGCAAACACGGAAACACCTATAACTGTGATATCCTAGATCCTTTAAAACTATCTGCTTGAAGTGTAATTCGTCTCGTAGCATTACTCGTACTATCACTTGTTGTTCTTAATATTAGACTAATCAAATACAGAACGGCTGTGGCTCCTCCGGGGGGCGGCAATGGTGTGTTTCTGCGCTTGGCTTTGGTTATCTCGATCCTTACCATGTGATGATGAGTTATTGATCATAACTAATCTTGGCGTGGTGTAGAAATGGAGTATTGCGGCCCTCCTGAGCTACAGTTGTTGTGTATTATTATTAAATTAACAGTAATTATTTATTATTATTATTTGTAAATATACTTTTAAATTCTGGATCCGCAGTAATTGGCTATGCTGTTGCGGTCACCCTGCCATTGTTTTATTACTGTGTAGTGTAATCTATGTTAGGTTTCTTTTAGGTGTTTTTTTTGCACAATGGTGAAGCTAATAAAATAAAATTTAAAAAAAATTTTCACAGTATCCAACAATAGGTTCCTCGATCCAGTCTCTTGGTCATAACATGGATAGTAAATACACTGGATAGGAAACTAAGATCACGTGCGACGTTTCCAGCATGCTGATTGGTTTAGGCACCAGTTGGTCGCGTGAAAACCTAGTTGCAAATCGTGATGTCACAAAATCACCATAAATCGCAACGTTTAGCAATAATACAGCTAAAAATGATAGTCAAACTACCAAAAAATATCACAATGCCACTTTACGATGGACTATCCGACTACCATTACTCATTTTAGGCGAAAAGATCCAACTTTAGACGGTGAAAAACGCGTCGCAAATTTCAACTAAAACAACGGTAGTTTTGCGACGCCAGTTTCTTCACCACAAAACGAAAACAGCTGAAACAAAGACGAACAACATTTACCTCGATCATTTGGTCGTGGCTTAGGCAGGTTTGTAAGACGATGAAACATTTTGGAATCTCACTATAGCTACTTGAATACGAAAATATGGAGAAGTCGAAGAGAAACTCAGCAAAATCTGTGTACTCGTGACATCTTCGTGACATCACGAATTTCAACTAGGTTTTCACGCTGACGTCAACCAGTTTCCTATCCAGTCTATTTACTATCCATGGTCATAAGCAGGAAATGTACCCCGAAGAAACAAACGCTACGAACGCCAGCAGAACGACAACTGCAAGGAACAATTATTGTAGAGCGAAGATGAGGCTTTTGGTATTTACTTTGTTTCGACATTTTTCCACAACCACGTCTCCGGAAAGAACGTTCTCACTTTCTCAACTTTCTTTAACGTAGGTCCTGTGCCTACATCGAGCTTTCTAATCATGGGAAGTAGTTCCATATCATCTGTTTTGTCTGAGAAGAAAAGGTAGCATTGTATCTAAATTTAATGGATGTGTCACATGGTGATGCATGCAGAACATTCATGTACCGCGGTAGAGAGAGAGGTAGAGAGAGAGGTAGAGAGAGAGGTAGAGAGAGAGGTAGAGAGAGAGGTAGAGAGAGAGGTAGAGAGAGAGAGAGAGAGAGAGAGAGAGAGAGAGAGAGAGAGAGAGAGAGAGAGAGAGAGAGAGAGAGAGAGAGAGAGAGAGAGAGAGTGTATTTGTAAAAAAATGTGATTGTTGTTACTCGGAGCTTCACGCCCGTGGACGATCTTCAGACAACTGTACAAATATTTGTCTTTTATACTCATCGATTGACGTCACGATCTGTGGGGGCTGAATGACTCAACGCATTTTCGACTTGAAACAAGTCAACGGTTAGAGTTACAATAAAGGTAAAATAATTCGTTTTAAACAGATATTTTTAAAACTTATTTGGGTTTAACAAATATTTTTGTTAAATACATACTTACACATCATAAACCTCAAAATTTGTTTTTTGAAATCGCAGTCAGTTACAACTATCACACCAGCACGCTATATAAAATTAACATAGTCAAAGTCATGGAGGTTACAGATCCTCAACTTAATACCCCATTTTAAAGAGTCTATCTCACGTTTGGGGATTTACATATTCGTAATATTTGGGTCTTCCTGAGCAAAATCATAATATATATTGTCAGCCGAAAATTTCATCTTCATGGAGTTTTTTGCTGTTAAAGTTGTCGGATGTGATATCACAAGAGGCATTGGCAAGTAACAAATGAAAACTGGTTTGGTTATCCTGCCATTGTTCTATGTGGTTATTGTAAAGTGTGGCAAAGCTAATAAAATAAAATAAAATAAAATAAAATAATTTTTTTCAAGAGGGGCAAATCCTCACAACTACTCCATTCATCTCCAAATTTTCAAAAAACGCGTACCTCGAATATTTCCTGAGAGTTTTCTGCCGAAGGGTACCACGGGAAAAAAGATCTTTTTTTTCTCCTCCACGTCCACCAGGGAGGAAATGGATTGGATGAATCCGTGCCATAACTATTTAGCTCTTGCATGACCTAAAAGTGCAAATAATCATCCATCATGTGAATGTATTTGTAAAGTGAGCATGTAGGGGTCTGTACCCTTAGACACACTTCCAAAGATAACATAACACCAGGGTGTTATTGAGAAGAATGTCTTTACGAATGTATTATGTCTTTTAAAGACATTCGAAATACGAATGTATGTATACCATGATGTTCCCCAAAACTCTTTATTGTTATAGTGTATTAATATTAGTATTAGTATAACAAATAGTAATTTCCCAACGCAACCAAGTGATAAATCAGACATAGTTTGACGCTACTCTGGCTTTAAAAAGTTTTTGAACGTAACTTTAAAAGTTACTGTCCATGACCCAACGTTTCGACACTCCAATCTAGTGTCTTCATCAGGGAGTGATCGTTGTAAAGTTAAGGTCCATCTACACGATACGATTCATTGTATACGATTGTCATTCTGGCGTACGTTGTCGTATACGATTGTCGTACTGGCGTATGCAATTGTTTGCACACGACATAATTCTTGTTTATGATTCGATGGCGAATGTTGACACGCGTGTACAGTTTGATCACATACACCAAGATCACAATCTTATACGACAAATCGTATCGTGTAGATAGGCCTTTACGATCCCTATTTATACCCTCATAGAACCGATGATGACGTTATCTATTAACAAGATGCAAATAAGCTTCTGGTAATAAACCACCGTCATCGCGATTCAATGGGGCGTGGGCGCTATTGATATGCCAAACCTCCAGACAACGTCTCTGATGGTACCGCGGATTAGTGGTGATAATTTTGGAATTTTCCCACGCAATCTCATGGTAGGTTACGCACGCATGCTCCGACAAAGCAGAATTTTCCTTTTTCCCTTATGAAGACACTAGATTGGAGTGTCGAAAAGTTGGGTCATGGACAGTAACTTTTAAAGTTACGTTCAAAAAACTTTTTAAAGCCAGAGTAGCGTCAAAATATGTCTAGTATTAGTATATTAGTGTGCGACATTAGTGTATTAGTATCATTGGCGATCTACCAAGAAATGTCAATTTACTAGACCTCTTCATGAAACTATTTAACAAACCTTTCCAACTGAAAAATCATTGCCTTCATTCAAGAGAAGAACACTTTTATCAACAGCTAATAAACCAACTTGGGAATAGGGCGAGGCTTTAACCTTGATATGCACATCTTCACCTGGTTTGCTAACAGTAGTACTGAATTCAACTGACACCTAAAAAGGAAACGTATATCATCCTCCTCTTCCTCCTCTTCTTCCTCCTCCTCCTCTTCCTCTTCTTCTTCCTCTTCTTCTTCTTCTTCCTCCTCTTCCTCCTCTTCTTCCTCCTCTTCTTCCTCTTCTTCTTCTTCCTCCTCTTCTTCCTCCTCCTCTTCCTCCTCTTCCTCTTCCTCCTCTTCTTCCTCCTCTTCTTCCTCTTCTTCCTCTTCTTCTTCCTCCTCTTCTTCATCTTCTTCTTCCTCCTCCTCTTCCTCTTCCTCCTCCTCCTCTTCCTCTTCCTCCTCCTCTTCTTCCTCCTCCTCCTCCTCCTCCTCTTCTTCCTCCTCCTCTTCTTCTTCCTCCTCTTCCTCCTCCTCCTCTTCTTCCTCCTCCTCTTCCTCCTCCTCTTCTTCTTCTTCCTCCTCTTCTTCCTCCTCCTCCTCTTCTTCCTCCTCCTCCTCCTCTTCTTCCTCCTCCTCTTCCTCCTCCTCTTCTTCTTCTTCCTCCTCTTCCTCCTCCTCTTCTTCCTCCTGTTCTTCCCTCTCTTCTTCTTCCTCCTATTCTTCTTCCTCCTATTCTTCTTCCTCATATCTTCCTCCTCCTCCTCCTGTTTGTCCCCTTAAGGGGTATGGTCGTCTCGACACCGCACTCCACTGTCTTCTATCACCAACTCTACTCAGATCCACCACTTTACCATCATCTCGAACACAATCCATCCATCGCTTTCTCGGTCGCCCTCTCTTCCTTGTTCCTGTCTACCTGTGCTCCGCTGACCATCTTACAAACTCGTCCTCTTCTTTTCTCTTCACGTGTCCGTACCACCTCAATCTGCTTTCTCTTATCTTCTCTCTCAGTTCCGCCACCTTCACTTCTTGCCTTATGGCTTCATTTCACCTTCACTTCCTGCCAAATGCTTACATCATTCTCAAATGCACCGTTTACTTTGATCGTCACACTATCAGCAACTATCTCTCCAGTATCTCGCACGAAATATGAAATGATCTGAACAGAAGGGGACATAATGTTTGATGCGTGGAGCTTTAATGTTGTCGATTTTGCTCTTTGGGTAAGCGATACAGAATTACTAAAAATAATATTGCCTCTTGCAAGGACCTAAAGACAAAATGAAAGACGTCGTATATGAGACATTATACACTGTAGATGAAAAAAAATAGTAAGAGCTGACGTTATACATTAAACACGAGAGTGTTTTATCATGATATCCAAACACCGAGAAGCTTCAGTTGAAAACCGAGGCGAAGCAGAGTTTTTTTAACAAACTTCGAGGTGTTTGGATATCCTGATGAAACACTCTTCCGAGTGTTTCATATTACATCTCAATGAAATCAGTATTTTAAGAGAAAATCGATGTGAAAGTTGGCTTAAATTATGTATTTCTTCCTCCGATACCCAAATTCCAAACCACAGTGTTGCGGTGCAGATTTCCTTTGATTTCGGCTCATGAATTGTTACTTACGAGATATTAATTTTCAACACAACCTTCCGTTAAAGTGCTTATAAACCCAAAATGGGTTTTTGGTGATTCGGATAGAGCATAAAAAGTTAGTTTATAAGTTCTGGATTAGTTTTTGCGTTAAACTTTTAGTTTCGGAGATATAACAGCTCAAACATGCAAATTGTGCCATTTTTTGGAAAAAAGTAGCGCCACTGCAAAATAACACACAGGGACCTGGATCCGAGGAATCCATCTTCAACAACAACTAGGCTGTTGTATAGGAGAAGACAGCTATCTTAAGAGTTTTTATTGAAAAATGCCCAAACGATGTGTCTTTACGATGTTACCTTGTCTACTGGAATTGTAATATATTTTTATAAGTATTGAAACATAACACGTTCCTCGGATCCAGTCTCCCGGCCTGCGCTACTTTTTTTCACAAATTGTGACTTTGAGCCCTTATATCTCCGAAACTAAAAGTTTAACGCAAAAACTAATCTAGAACTTATTAACTAACTTTTTATGCTCTATCCGAATCACCAAAAACCCATTTTGGGTTTATAAGCACTTTAAACTGCCTATGAAACAAAAATAAGTTTATCTTATTTTAATGAACTCCTAAAATTATTAGGAATGGTAATTCAGAGCTCTTTCATATCTCACGTCGGTCTTGAGATATTTAGACTTTATGTGATATGCAAATGAAATAACTTATGACGTAAATAGCTTTACACATTTTTAGAAAATCAAATATATCTTTGAAATTATTCTACAAAATCACTTGAAACTTTGCACATTACGACACTTAAAACCTAACATTATTACATCGAAATAGTGATGCCAAATTAATTTACTATTTCTAATTTCTTGAATTCCTAAAAATGCGTAAAGCTCTTTAGGTCATAGGTTATTTCATTTGCATACCACAAAGGTACGATATCTCAAGAACGACGCTAGATATGAAAGAGCTCTAAATTACAATTCTTAATAATTTAAATAAGACAAACTTAATTTCCGTTTAATAGGCAGTTTAACAATATTCCAATTGCAGACTTAAAGGGATATGGCAATATAAATTAACTTTGTCTCACTTGAAAGAACTCGTAAAATGGTATAAGAAGACCTTTTACAATTTTTCTGTGTCTTTCTTGGTTTTTGAATTATTTCAGATAATTATGACAAAAGACAGTCTACAATCCGCCATCTTGTTGTCATATTTGACCTAATTAACTAGGAAATTGGTGACGTCACAAGCAGGGTAAACCTGATGAAACTACTCCATAGGTGACCGAATTTCCGCGGAAGGCTTTTTAAAATGTTGTGGGCCAATTGAAAATGGAAATAGTGCAACATAATCGAGTTTCTGGCTCATAATGTCGTAAGGTTGGCAAGATAAAAATTTCACTTTACCCTGCTTATGACGTCACATGCATATCGAAAACAATTCCAAGATGGCGGACAGCACGCTGTCTTTCGTCAAATTATTTCGAAAACCAAAAAAGATAAGGTAAAATTGTAAAAGGTCTTGTTATACCATTTCAGGAGTTCTTTCAAATGAGACAAAGTTAATTTATATTGCCATATCCCTTTAAGAGTTATTTTGTCTCTATAAGCAAGATTTATCATCATTGCCATTGGCATGAAACACCTACGGTTCAACAAAACAATCGCTTCAAATGATAGTGTGATGATTCATGGACCCTCATATCCATTTTCCATTTCAAACACTCTTTAAACTTACCATATAATTCAAAGATGAAAACACTTCACTTGCTACAACGTTGATAACAATAATTTCTTTGTCAGCCTAAAATTGGAAATATTTAACAGGATTATGAAAAATGCTTACTTGTTGGATGCTTTCGATCAAAAACTGGCTGACGATACGGCAAAGGAGATAGTTGTGGATCAGAAGGAGACAGTCCTATAGACGGGTCCCATGAAGGCTCGACTATAACTTCTTTATTATCACTATACAGTACAATGTTATAAAACAATCGTGAATACCTAGACACCTATATATTCCTTCCTCTTTAACTCGAGTTAACGTTGGCAAATCGGTAAATCAACTCTTTCTTATCAACTGAAGGTCAATCTCCCACCCAGGACATTAATGATTCTTCACCATAAATCGCCGATTCGCGCGAGGCGGTCCGGGAGAATCAATTATCGGGGCCCCGTAAATTAGTTCTGACTAAATATGACGATGAATATGTCAGTAATGTCGCTGTTAAGCCGTAATTTTTCATTATAATCTTCCACTTCATTTTTGGCAGGTGCCCCACTGGGTCGGAGGACCTTAGTTCTCGACCTAAACCTACCTAATGAGCGTTACACCACTGCCTGTAAACTTCTGATAGCCAAATGAGACGCTCCAAGCATGCAGGGTACAAGAGTAGTATGTATTCCTACACAACATACCTGTACTTCATAATTTTCTGCAGTTAGCGTCAAAAAAGTGTCACTTTTCGATTCAAATTTCCTTAATAATTGAGTAAGAAACGCTCTTTGTCCATACTTATCCGTAACTTCAGCCTAAACGAATATAGTTCCACCGTCAAAAATATTAACCCAACGATTCCCAAACCACAACACATTAACTAATACGGATAACTTAGGAATAAATATGAATGCTGCTAAGTTCTCAAAATAACCAGATATAGTGTTAAAAAACAGATAAATAAGAGAACTGCCTATCCGGGGTTTGGGGATTAATATATATTCGTAATCTTTGGGTTCTACCAAAAAGAAATGTAATATATTTTGTCGTTCGAAAATTTCATCTTCATGCCTTTTTCCCTGCTAAAGTTGATTTACTATTCACAGGAAATGACGTCAAAGCAGGGACACGCGAAGTCATTGCACACTAATTCAACAATGAAATACAAAGAAAGTTTGGCTCTGGACTTTAAACACACCTATTTAAATAAAATTCGCTCAATTCCCAAACTTTCATTACAAACTACACTGGCATCCATTTATGTACCGGCGCCATTTACATCGTATCATAACCATTTTCAAGTGTATAAATAATTTAACAATTAACAGATTTCGACTTCGAAATAACAAAAACTAATCATACATATAACACACGACGCATTAGGATGACATCTACCACAGCAAACCGAAGACAAATTGGGGGAAACAGAAACTATTTTATCATGCTTGTAAAGAATATAATGCTTTGGACCCCAATATTAAGTCACTCAAACTATTAGCTTACATGTACATATATCCTATTTTTATTTATTTTTGTATCGTGAGCGGGCGGAATCCTAGCCTTTCCTGCAACCTGATTGGCTGCAGCAGCGGGCGGAATTTTACGATATTTTGACCACGGTCACAGAATCCTAAATGCTAAATTTTGTTATCGTCAGTTTTGCTTCATTATTAACTGGAAAATGGAAAACTAATACAGAAATTGATTCAACTAAGCTGGAATTAACTATATAATACAAAAACTAAAGTATTTTGGTTTGTTTTTCTTTCCTTATCCAAATAATGCAGTTTTACCGAACTAAAGTAACTCAAGTCTTTTACCTTGTATAATAAAAAAATTAATATGTTATTTACCGTTTTTGGTCGGTCCGGATAGAGAAATATTTGCCCTCAGTCTCAAAAACATCCCTCGGCCTGCGGCCTCGGGCCGTTTTTGAGACCTCGGGCAAATATTTCTCTATCCGGACCTCCCAGCCGGTAAATAACATATATATATATCTTATCTCTTATATTTTATGTTTCTCAGAAACCTTCTGAAAAACACTTTTTGTGACGTTGGTTTTCCTGAATAAATATTATCAATCAATCAATCAACTTGCCCCAAATAGCGGCGTTCAATTGTTTTTTTTAAGATCTCTATATCCTTGCAAACACATTGACGTCACACCGACAAATCACGTGGTATTTCACACCGACAAATTGCGTGAAGTGACCAATTTTTTCTATCACCAACAGACCACTAGTAGCTCAGCCAATCAGAATGCGTATTTGTAATAGACCACTAGTAGCTCAGCCAATCAGAATGCCGAATTTGTAATAGACCACTAGTTGGCTGATACTAACATCGTATAGAGTATATTTGATATATAAATACAGTACCTTTATTTTGCAATAAGTTACATTCTCGGCGATTGTTTGTCCAATTACAACGACGCCATTTTCATCAGGGGTGTATGTCGCTTTTTGTGCATTCAATGAGTCATCATTAGTTGTTATTGTAACATCAACTTTGAGTTTGGCGGGGTTATTCACAGGAGTGTCGTCTGGGTGGGTCAGCTCGATCTGCAAATGGTACACATATATGAGTACCAAAATAAATGGTTTGAACCTACGAGTATCATTAGATGTGTGAAGTTGATCGTCCAGGTTGTTGTAGTCTTAAGAAAGACTATTGTTGGTGACTGACGTTTCAACGGCCTCAGCGGTGGTCATCTTCATTGTCAAGTAAAGCGTGTTTGTCAGGTTTGCCTATATATACGTCTGGTTCATACGTCATCGTTTGGTTGTATCATAATCAATGTGAGTGGGTGTTGCATCATAGGTCTATTGTTCGTTGGTGCGTGTGAAGAAGTCTTTTGTATGGTGTTGGTAATTGTTGTGATCTGTTAAGTGGTTTATGTTCCAAGTTGGTATACCAACTTTCTAATTACTAAGTCGCTGTTTGTAGTTTGTGTTAAAGGCGATAGATTCAGCTGAGTCCCAGTCAATATCGTGTTTTGTTTGTACATGGTGTTCAGCTATGTGATTAGTCCTGTCCCCGTTTCTAGTAGCTCGTTTGTGTTAATCAGCTAGTCTGATTTTTAGGTTTCTGCCGGTTTCACCAATACAAGTGTCCTGGCAGTCGGCGCATTTGATCTTGTAAACTGCACCCTGTCTTTCGTGAGGCCTTCGACGAGTGTAATTCCTCGATAAGATATATAACTGTGATGCCCATTATACAAAATGAAAAGAAAAATATGAAAATATTAAAAATATCACCCTTACCATTCCTTGGAAAGGAAAATTGGGCTTAAAAAATTTTGGACTGTAATCAGAATATTTCAGTTCAATGCTATGTTGAAGAAGACGTATCGTACGTGTATCTGCAAAATGGGTTTTCTGAGTGAGTTCATCAGTGACAGAGACATTGATCACAATTTTATGCCAGCCTTGATATGCATTATTATTGTTGGCAGAAAGGCTTCTAAATAAATCAAGAATCTTCTTCTTTGATATAGTAAATGAGTAGGTGCCATCAATCTAAAAGAAATGCGTGTGATATAAATGTAAATATGTATATATTCTAAGGATTTATGGTGAAGGAAAATTTCGAGTGTTGGAATATATACATTTTAAGACCAAAGCGAGACCAGTTGCGAAAAATGCAACTTCAAGGCCTTCCGGCTGGGAATTGAACCCGCGATGCTAGTGCAGTGCTTTGACCACTGAGCTACGGAGGTCGTTGCCGAGAGCCTAGTCACGAGTTCTGTATATATAGTGGTGGTAGTAAGATTCTGTGTATATTACAAGTAATATTTGGCATTTCACTAGATTAAATTACATGTTCTAAGGATTTATGGTGAAGGAAAATTTCGAGTGTTGGAATATATACATTTTAAGATCAAACCGGGACCTGCAGTTGCGAAAAATGCAACTTAGAGGCCTTTCGAGTGCAGCGCTCTGACTACTGAGCTACGGAAGCCGAAGTCACGAGTTCTGTATATAGATAAAAAACTTTATACAGAATTTTCGGCTGCAGACTGTCAGCCTTCCTCAGTGACTAAGATATGTGTTTCAGAGTGGTGTGATGTTTATATACTTATTTGGGTGTGCTAGGTTATCAGCTTCATCGCGCTGACGAGCCCCAAATAGGGCGAAACAGCTGTCCGCGATTGCTGATTGACCTAGACACTGCTCATCGTCAGTCCACTCAGTTAAAACTGTTTTATAGAGTACTGAGTGGATTATGATGTAAGACTGCTTGATGATATATGTGTTTCAGAGTAGTGTGGTATATCCCACATCCCATCTTTGAGATTGTCATGTTTATATTATATGCATGTATATACAAAAAAAACACTGTAACCAATTCACCTCAAATTCTGAAATGTCTGTCTGGCATAAGTCGCGGGAGGAGAGGTAGTAGGAGCATTCAAAGAATATTTGCATTTTGCCTTTTCCCTTTACACCTTTACCATAGGTATATCTGAAAATCAATAGACATTAATAAAGTCTTATTAACCTCGTTTGCTCACTCTGTACGGGAAAGTATTTGCCTGAGGGAACTGGAAATCCTGACAGCATCTCTTTAACGTTATCGAGCAAGTTGGACGCCTTGTGTCCAACAAGTTCTAAACGCGGGATGCAGTAGCCTGCGAGTCGGCTCTCTGCGGGTTGGGGGAGAGCGGGCGGCTTGCGGGGGGAGGCGTGAGAGGTTTAGGCGCCTCCTCCCAACAGGCAGAGAGCCGGCTCGCAGGCTAGAGCCTTTGCTGCTACCAAGCCCTTGGAAATTCCACTGCCTCGTGTCACCACAGCATACACAGCTGCTTCTCCGAACGCGTGAAGGTCGATACTTGAATTTCTTCCGGGAATACCACCGGATTTCTTGGCACAGGTCACCTTGTTTAGAGCTAGTCCCCGTTCCCATTTCGACCACTTTGTCTGCATTATTAGGGACGATGGCAACCTAGGACGGGGACGTCGTTCAAACAAAAGAATCTTTATGCGAAACAAAAAGAATGAATAATTTTTATTCCCAACAGTAATCTCAACGCCGTCCTCGTTCTGTTTACAACGCAACTGAGAACATTTTCACGTCTTTAGAACGACGGTAACTCGCGGAGAGATGAGAGCTGTTTCTTAAGACTGACTTAAACACAGACACTACAATCGTTTTAGAAATATTGAAGCGTT
Source organism: Chrysogorgia sp. JL179-B06 (assembly GCA_035772405.1). NCBI lineage: Eukaryota > Metazoa > Cnidaria > Anthozoa > Scleralcyonacea > Chrysogorgiidae > Chrysogorgia > Chrysogorgia sp. JL179-B06. The sequence goes on along the minus strand of JAYKKM010000383.1, from coordinate 434,031 downwards.
TTGGAGATCATAAAACAAGCTTTGAGTGTCAAATACGCTAGTCAATCGACCGTGGTTTCATTCAAATGCTAAAATTTGTATTTCTTTCACTGCCGTCGCCGTCCTAGGTTGCCGTCGTAGATCTTAAGGTCGCTATTCAAGTATTATAATATACAACAGCTATAAACTTACTTTGCAGACACGGAACCTTGGATATCTCCTTCCCCTTCTGATACATACGACTTGGACAAAACGTCCACTTCAAACGTTGGAAGAACTGGGGATAGAAAGAATTTAAGTATTGATTTTAAATATAGCCCTTGAAAAAGGGAAATATTTTCTATCGCCGCCCACCCTAAAATATACGTTCTATGCTTTCAGTTCTAAATTTTCTATCCAATTAATCACACCCAAAGTTTATATTTTACAAACCATATTCTTTGACTTCAAATGTTTTTTCTTCTTTTCTTCCCTAAAAAAGGATTTCACAAACACCAATAGGTTAGAGAAACTCAAATTTGGTGTCCTGGGCTCTGACGGAGTCTCAATGGCTTAGTGGTAAGAGCGCTGCTACGTTAAGCCTGCAGAGACACTGTTTGAATTCGCAAATCGCGACGCAATTTTTCGAAGTTGTATAATGAGTCACATTGTACAATGAGTTGTTGAGAAACCATGTATATTATTGAAATTATTCTGTTAAATCAATCGAAACTTTCATTATTAGGTGTCATAAGACAAATACCTCTTACATGCGCAGTTTAGTGTGACTTTGTTTGATAATTTCAACGATATTCCTACTTTTACAACAACTCATTATTTAATGTGACGTATGCAGTGTGTTATTTACATATCAAACACTAATCGATACCTCAAGAGCGGCGTAAAGATTTATCTTACTAAAATTCAATAATATTTTTCTTAAAAATTGAAACACTAAGTGAATCTTATGTGATGGTAAGGAATTTCAAATCTTTGGACCTTGGTAAAGTATTGTGAATTGCTAAAACGATAATTGTTTGCAGATCTAGTGTTATTATTATGCACTTGACTGCTGCTTACAAATAAGTTGAAGAACATCGATGGTAACATTTGATTATGATAACGGAACATAAACCTAGATAGAACGACTTCCAAAATTTGTCTCAATAGCTCAGTGGTAAGAGCGCTGGTACGTTAAGCCAGAGACCTTGGGTTTGAATTGACGCATTGCAGTGATTCGCAAATTCCGACGCAATTTTTCGAAGTTGAGAGTGATTAATATTTAATAGTGTATTACAGTAAACACCCGCTATGAAGAACCTTCCACCTATAAAAACCTCAGGCTGAAATTAGGGATTTTGTGCCCCTCTCAATAAGAACCTGTTTCAGCCTGATATTTGAAATAGGTTCTTATGTCACAAAATCAATTTATAATTCCACTGTAGCAAAGTCCCAAATGAGGATGACAACAACATCTGGTTGCAGTTCCTTATCTTTTATACAATAATGTACAATGCATTTACATGTTGACGTAGATCTCAAAATTCTAGTTCGGTACATCCAGTATTTCAGATCACAATAAATTATAGCCTGTTCAGTTTGCAGATGCTTACTGTTTTCTTATAGGGATTAAACAAACCATTAAAGCGATAAAGTACTACAGTATACAGTATACTTGAGTTGTCTTTCTCTAGTTTGGTAAAATAATTACAAACCAATTTATAAGAACCTAACACCCTGATTTTTTGTTAGATATCAAATATATAAGAACCTATCGCAGGCTGGTTCGGAAAAATGTAGGTTCTTCATAGCGGGTGTTTACTGTATTCGATTTTTACGATGCACTTTTGAAACCTTAATTACTGTAATTGACTTACAGGTAATTGCTTTTTTCAACTAAGTTGGTTTTTTGCAACTATTAAAATTGATTGTGCGTATTCAGTTTTACTCAAAACAGTTGAACTACAAAAAATACTAGGAACACAAAAATAGGTTCGCACTGCGTACATGTGACCATTGGAACTTGTTGAAAATTATTACTATTATTAAAATTAATTGTACGCATTTTTTACTCAAAAGAGTTGATCAACTGCAAAAAGTACTAAGACTACAAAAAAATAGGTACGCAATGCGTACATCGCAATGCGTACATGCATAGACCGTAGAATGAACGGTCTATGCACAGTTAGTAGAACTACTAACTGTGGTCTATGGTACATGTATCTACTGGAACTTGTTGAAAATTATTATTAATAATAATTCTTTAAAACCATTTTGTAATAATATTTGTTGTGTCTGTGAACCCGAAATAATGGTGTTTACTATATTGGCTGATTATTATTTAAGAAATAAAAAACGTGTCGCGTGTGATTATCGAGTTATAATGGCACGAGAGATGCGTGTAAAACACGAGGCGATAGCCGAGTGTTTTACTAGCTTCTCGAGTGCCATTATAACTCGATAATCACACAAGACAAAGTTTTTTATTTCTTTTATAAAATAACACCATTAAATTAACAATAAAGCCATGAAAAATGTAGATTTACCTGTTATAAGAGACGTTGCTAGCACATAGCAACGCACGTTGCTAGGAAGCCTTTGATGAAAACACGTTGGCGGTTTTAGCGATGAAAATGCACTCAACGTTGCAGTTAAAATATTCTGTTGTGTTAGTACCTTGATTAGCTTTGTATCCAGGTGTTCTTTGACTTTCTTTTGCGATTTAAACTACTTAAAATCCGTCCAAAACGACAAAATCTACGCGAAGAACACGTCAGCTTATGCTTTATTGAGTTATAATACACGGTTTTTGAGCTCAGTAACCAATCAGATAGCGTGTACTCGCTCATTTACTTCCGGTTATTTTATAAAGGTATATAGATAACGTGTGCATTAGCTTCGTTCCAATGTTTGATTTGAGATGCAGATGTATAAAATGCAGAATAGATATACATGTCAGCATTTCGACATATCGAATGAATTCTCACAATAAATTGCTGCACAATATTCTAGCACAAATAAATTCTCACAATGTAACGGCTGCTGTATTCAGTAGTCAAACAAATATTCAGCAAGCAAAGAAACACTCAATTCGATTTCACTCAAGATAACACTCAAGATCAACTTAGTGATCAGTAGACACAAAAATTAAATAACGAGACTTGTGAATTACAAAATGTTTACCTTAATTTCAACTGATATTTTCCAGTCTCCCATGTTCGGTTGAGAGGATAATTCAAACTCTTTGGTCACCACACCTGAATTAAATAAAGATAGTACACAACAAGGGGGCTAATTGCCAATCCAAATTATAATTTATTTTACAATTAATTTATACATTTTTATTGACTTTCTACATAAATAGGACTACAGGTAATCGTAAATGTTTTTTACAAGAGATTTTTAAGGCTTAATGTTAAGAATTTGCAGTTTGATGTAACTATGGGTGCACTGCTGGATTATCTGTGAATTTCACTATCCAGTATCCGGATGGATATTTTCTATTATGCTGTGTCCCAGTTGGTATATCGACAATCTTGGTATCCCTAACATTTTGGTATATCGGAAAATCCTGATATACCAGAATTTTCAGAAAAATACTGCTAAACTGATGTGATTTAACTTCTGTAAATCAGTTTTTCAAACATCCCGAATTCTTAGCTGAATTGGCCCTTCTGTAGAAGAAACAAATCACTTCTAGAGAGCCAGGGCAAGTATCTAGATGTAACCTTCTGATTGTTAGTTATTTACAGCAATTGTACAGCAATAGTTAATCAATATTAATTGTCATTTAATTAATTAAATTATAATTAATTTTAATTAATTAAAATTATATATTATAATTAAAATTATATATTATAATTATAATTAATTTGAATAATTATAATTAAATTGTAATTATTATCTATTATAAATTAAATTATAATTAGTTTTAATTAATTAATTAAAGTTATATATTGTATATTAAAATTATATATTATAATTAATTATTGTAATGAATTATTAATTATTGTAATTAATTATTAATTAATAATTAAGTTAAATGACATACATGATTTTTGCAATATTTAATGACTAAAACTGAGGATGATTATGATTAAAATGAAACTAACCAGATGATGATTTTTCATCTTTCCAGTAAGCAAGTTGGTTTTGCAAAGGATCCTGAAGAGGGTATAAATTTACGGTTGTGATTTGTGCACAAGTATAAATTTAAATTAATGAAATGTAAATTATATATTAATTAAATATGAGAATTCAAAATGTTTACTGATTCCATATACTTACAATTAACGTAACATGCATCTACACAAATGCAAAATAAATTTATTATATTAATTTAGCAAACTGTGCGTGTAAGTCAAGGCCAACTTTTCAAGTTCATTCATGAGTATTAAATCATCATACTTCCAACCTCACCTTTCCCATGTAGACTTTCAAGTTAGGGTACACAGCAAGAATCCGCATGTGAACTGCAAAAATCCCACCAAAAATAAATCTTAATGTTGAAAAAAGCCTAATCCATTAGCAGCAAGTTTAAGGCTCTTTTTTAGCCAGGTTTGGTTGTCACTTTTTGTTATGATTAGAGTTGGTAAACATGGGGTTGATACATTTTAATTACAGTTGAGAAAAAAGACATTAAAACACCTTACCAGTTTGTCCTGGTTTGTAGATTCCTTTGTCAGTTTGCACATAAACTGAAAAACCTTTTTCATTGAAATAAATTTCATTTGATTCAGTCCGATTGAACGTTAGTCCACCAGACCCAGAGATGTGCAAATACTTCTTTGAACTGTAAGAACCGGCTTTTTTTGGTAAGTCTTCGGTTGGGATCTGTTTGAAATTTTAAATAAGTAAAAACAGTGGGCTATCTGAAATGTCATTACCGGTACCTACATTCTGAGCAACTGAAAAGTGAAAATCCTTTTCTGAAAGTATTATTTAAACATATGAAATCAGCAAAAAGCTGAAAGTTGTTTTGCAGGGTAATCATACAGGAAGAAGAAAGTACAACTGATATGCAGATTCAGTTAATTCACAGATTGGAGAAGTGATTCATGGAGCCACGGTGGCATAATTATGGTATTATTAGATGTGTGAAGTTGATCGTCCAGGTTGTTGTAGTCTTGAGAAAGACTATTGTTGGTGACTGACATTTTGATGGCCTCAGCAGTGGTCATCTTGATGAGGCCGTCTCTGAAGATGACCGCCGCTGAGGCCGCCGAAACTTCACAAATCTAATGATACTATTTATTTTATATACGGTGTATGTTTGGCAGGGAATTGTGTTTATTGAAATAGCCACGACTGTGGGCATCTTTTGGTTTTAATTGCTTGACACTTTTTGAGTGCCAAGTGGGAAATGGCCCTGTTATTACAGCTGCACTGCCCACCATTTGACAGAACCTAATCTTATTCATTACATAAAAAACTCGAGTATACTTACTGTAAGTTGAAGAGAACTTGTTACTCCTATAAAAACATTAACACAGGCATACAGTAGACACAAAAAATATGGGACAGCTTAAGAAAGTGGCATTAATCCCACAGACCAGAGAAGGCATGTGGAGCACTACTATTACAGACTGTCCAAGTTGATCACTATATATATAACCCTTGGTTGGAATACCATATGTATAGTAATTATTTATTATTATTTGTAAATATACTTTTAAATTGTAGTTGTCTATGCTGTTACGGTCACCCTGCCATTGTTTTATTACTCAAACTGTATAGTTTAATCTATGTTAGGTTTCTTTTTTGGTGTTTTTTTTGCACAATGATGAAGCTAATAAAATAAAATAAAATAAAATAAATAGATCTCTTTCATAATGGCTCCCAAATTAAATATTCTTTTATATTCATTTAAATTAGCCTTACAGACGGTACCGTTTCGGCCTCATCAGTGTAGTGCTGATGAGCAGGATGAAGATGACTGCTATTTACAGTCACCCTTTATGCACACAAAATGTGGGACATCAAAAATCATGCCAGAGCGCTCAAACTGCAAGCAGTGGGCTATATATATATATATATATATATATATATATATATATATTGGGTCCCAAGTCCACAGTTACCATAAAGCCATATGGTGATAGCCGGTAGGGCACATTTGTATACTTCCGTATATATATATATATATATATATATATATATATATATATATATATATATATATATATATATATATATATATATATATATATATATGTGTGTAGGTTTTGGTCTACGAAATGCAAAGAGTGCTCAACAACATATAGTTAGAGCAAATAATAGATTTTCGCTTACCTCAAAACTGGTCTGCTACAACTTGTTTCATCTGTAAAAGAATCTTCAGGCAGTGACCTGGTCACTGCCTGAAGATTCTTTTACAGATGAAACAAGTTGTAGCAGACCAGTATTGAGGTAAGCGAAAATCTATATATTATATATATATATATATATATATATATACAGTATATATATATACAGTGTATATATATATATATATATATATATATATATATATATATATATATATATATATATATACATATATATATATATATATATATATATATACATATATATATATATGTATATATATATATATATATATATGTATGTACATATATATATATATATATATATTATATATACATATACATATATATATATATATATATAGTTAAAAATGGTTTATTTACAATTAAAAACATTTACTCGAGTTTCACGCTCAAGGAAACTCGAGTAAATGTTTTTAACTTTTAATTGTAAATAAACCATTTTTAACTATATCATTGCTCCACAATTTTACTGTGTTGAGCTCTCTTGCTGACTAGAAAACTTCTACTCACACACATATATATATATATATATATATATATATATATATATATATATATATATATATATATATATATATATATATATATATATATATATATATATTTTCGCTTACCTCAAAACTGGTCTGCTACAACTTGTTTCATCTGTAAAAGAATCTTCAGGCAGTGACCTGGTCACTGCCTGAAGATTCTTTTACAGATGAAACAAGTTGTAGCAGACCAGTTTTGAGGTAAGCGAAAATCTATTATTTGCTCTAACTATATGTTGTTGAGCACTCTTTGCATTTCGTAGACCAAAACCTACACGTATATATATATATATATATATATATATATATATATATATATATATATATATATATATATATATATATATATATATATATATATATATATATATATATATATATATATATATATATATATGTTGTTCGAAAGGGGGGGCACACATGAAGAATCAACACATTGTGGTGTATGTTCGAGGCGTTCCACTAGAGGGGTCTGGGGGCATACTCCCCAGGAAAATTGTTAATTTTGCAAAGCCCAGAAGTGCTTTTCCGGCGATTATTTTTAATTAGGGTACCACGCCATTGCTAAAAATGCACGATTACAAAGGGCATCAGGATTATGAAACACTTTAATATAAACTCAGAAGTACTCAGAAAAACTCAGAAAAACTCAGAAGTAGAACCAAAGACATGGTAAAAAAAAGAAAACACATGTTTGCGGGATTTTAAAGGGGCAGCAAGTGCCGCGTGCACCCCTCCCTGGATCCACCACTGTAGAAACTTGTTAGGCAGTGTAGAACAAATTGAATACTAGTCTAAAAGGTTGAAAACAAGTTGTTGTTCTTCATTATATTTACAGGCTGACCAGCAGGAAATGTTGTATTTTAGATCCCTCAACTGGTAACTACTCGTTTTTTATTTCTTGTCAAAGATTCATTTGTTATATATGCACAATAATATAGCCAAAACAGGGTAATTTCACACGATACTTAGACAGCCTGCTAATTAGCTCTTTGAAATATATATTAATGTGGTCCAGGTAACATTCTTACCAGCATGAAATTGTCCAATTGCATTGGAAATTGTGTCAGAGCCGATAACAAATGTTGCCTTAACATTGACTGGAATACCAGGAGGGACTGTTTTGAGGATCAGCACACTAATGTTGACCAACATGCCTGGTCGAAAGGTCTTAGGCACTGTGATGACATAGGAGCTAAACAAATTTTAAACACACGTTTAATGTTTCACACATAGGCAAATAAAAATATAGCATGGTTCTGGTTGCATTTTGAAAAAATTTAGGTTGGTACATCAGTATTAATATTTTTAAGAAACATTTTGGAGAATAGCTGTCAACCAGCCAATTTCTCACGTTATTGCAAAATAATTGGCATGTGGCATAACATGCTGTTTTGAGTAATTACCAAATTAAAAACAAACTTTGCCAGATAGATAAGGGTTGGGGGTTTTTTCTTCAGTGAAATGGCTATCAAAAAAAGTTTAGTGTTAGGTGGACATTTTCATTTGGCCTTAGTAGATTTGAACCCCTCTGCAGTTTTGTATTTAATACAAAACTGCAGAGGGGTTCACTGTTAATAATAATAATAATAAAGACGTATTAGGAGTATTATACAATAGTCTCAATGCTCTTACAACAATATATTCTTATGTTTACTTATAAAACTAATTACAGTTTAATTATAAGATAAAGCCTACTACATATATTACCACTATGAACAACAAAAGTCAAAAAAGGTTAAACAGTCCAGACATCGAAACATTGAATACAACATCATTGCAGTTCAAAAATAATTTTACAAAAAGAGAAGGCAATATGTAACAAATTAAGCATGATATCAATAACACTTTTGATCCTAATTGGCATTCACAGAGAGCCGCTGCCGACACAGACATCAAGGCACCGACGTTTTCACGAATCATTGGTTTTTAATTAACGAGTCATTGCGTTGTTATTATGGTGCCATTTTCCCCAAATGTTTGAGAGCATGTTATTATGTTATTACTTGACAAAGGCTTCGATTTTGATTCCAATTTACTCTTCAATTAATTACTATGTGTTGAAACTTGTTCGTGGAAAGCAGGCTTATTAATAATGCTTCCAATTTTATCCACTTGTAAGTAAGAGGTTAAATTCTCCGAAACGAAACGTCGTACAAAAATATTTAATTAAGAGCAATTACATTTAGTTTGCGACGTACGCATAGAGGTATCTGTACCGTCATGATGACAAAAGTCACAAAACTAGATCGTAATCTACGATAATATTCTATGATATCGAGTCAATTATGTCATATTGTCAATAATATGTTAATATTTTCATGACACAGACTATCTTTATTTCGTTCTAAACGATTTGCAAGTGCACTGTTTGAACTTTCTAGCATAGTTATAGCTTCTAACGTTTAACTAGCAGCAAAACGTTATAATCTTTTATACAAAGCACATGAATAAGCTATATATTTTATACTTGCTGCGTAATTTGCAAGCAAGCTCGGCGGCGGCAAGTGCGTGTACAGCAAAATACACAAACACGAAGATATCTAAGATATCCAAGGCTGCGCTACCAATCAACTTACTTATTTATAATAATAATAATAATATTAATAAGACTTTATTTACCGAGGGTAAAGCTCGAACGGGATCGACGACACTTGAACGGGAAGTAACAACAGAAGAACGGCTGACAAAAATACTCTCTCCATCTTCCCAAAACTCTAAAAGCTGGCGAACCGCCTCGTTCACGGTTGAAAATGAATCATGGGTAATCCGAGCAACGATTTTGCTGCAAAAGTCACAATACGTGACCCGTAACCCGCAAGGTTCAAGTATTTCTAGACCTTCCCATTTTCAAGAAATCGCAATCGTAACCCGATAATATTCTTCTATGCTTAAACGTAACCGTACCTAACCTAACCAAAAATATAGACCAGAAGTCATCTCTTTTAGCCATATAGAGCCAATTCTAATAGGAGAACGCATGTCACGCGCTAAAAACTTTACCCTTTTTGAATAAATTACCGGAATAAATAATGTATTATATTAGTGTGAAAGCGTACCGTATCTTGACTGAAATCCTTAGAGTTTTCGACTTATATACGTATATACGATCATTTTAACACAATGAATGCTATTTTATTTTGGTTCTCATTTTTGTTGCTCATACCCTTATAGCATAATTACTTGGGCTACTATGGTAAGCCCAAGTCTTAAAAAGGGCTTCATTAGTATTAGTTTTGGTAGCCTGCGAGCAGGCTCTCTGCGGGTTGGGGCGGGCGGCTTGAATTGTGCAAAATTGCGCAATAACTCGTACCCAGGTTCTTCACCCTTCCCTTGTTGTCAATGAATCACAGTCTGAAAAGCATTTACGAGACCTGTAAACCCGCAAACCATTGCAAAGATTCTCTCCAAGATGAGAGAAACACAGATGAGAGTTCAATCGTGAAGTCGGAATGGACAGCCGAAGGACAGGGAAATATTATTATACTGTGTTGACATTTTAATATCCCGTGAAACTCCGTAATATCAATCATGAAATGTTGTGTTTTTGTCCGATTTAAATCAATTCTTCATCGAAATGATCACTTGAATCTGGCGAATCGAACGCTGTAGGTTTCATTCACTTAAAATATGAAGATATATGTTTCGTATACCTTGCCGTTGATTTTTATATAAATTTTGACACACGAAGACCTTCAATCCAACAGATATTAGAAAAAATTAGTGTTTACATTAAATTTCGTCTGCGTGTCAGGCGTTCTACATTGGGGGGAGGGGAGCTAGCCTGCGTGTAGATGCCTGATTTTTCTTCGTCTTCATTTCTAGCCTTTATGTCCATTAAACCGATGTAATTTCGTAACAGATATGTTTCGTATACCTTGCCGTTGATTTTTATATGAATTTTGACACACGAAGACCTTCAATCGAACAGATATTAGAAAAATAGCATTGCCGTGTTTAGTGTTTTCGTCTGCATGTCAGGCGTTCTGCATTGGGGAGGCTAGCCTGCGTGTAGACGCCTGATTTTTCTTCGTTGCTGCACAATGCCTTCAGTGGCCTGATGACAGAAATCAATGCATTAAATATTATCCTTGGTAATATAAGACAAGTGAGCGGGTTTTCTAACTGTCTAACATGCCTCCAATGCATACCAATCTCCGCAGGCAATATGCGCGCCATGTCCCTAAAATTAGTAGCCCAAGTTAACGCCTAGCGGGCGTCTTGTTTTTATTATTAGTAGTATTTTTCTTGGGGTTCCACAAAATTGCAAAATTGCGCAATAACTCGTACCCAGGGTCTTGCCTCAATGTTCCTTGCCTTCACTCTCAGGGTTGGTAGTTTGGCCTTTTTGAGGCCAAATAACTCTATTTTGGCTTCTTTTTTTCATGGTTGGCCTTCAAAAAAAAGTTTGGTCTTTTGGCTACTTTTTGGCCTCTTCATTTCAAATAAATTTTTAAAAAATTCATCAATCTTTTATAATAGTTTAGGTGGTTCGTTTTATAATAGTTTAGCTTCGTCAATAGTTGGAATCTACTGTCGCTGGTATTTGAAACAGACATGACTCATTATCAAAAAGTGAAAAAGGCAATATGTCAGCAAACGCACGGAAAACCTTTCCCGTGAGTGAATGATCGAATCACACGTGCGAAAGACGTTTCGTCCAATCAGATGACACCTGACACCATTCGAAGAGTCGTTAGCAATGTACGCCTTGGATTGTCTGACCAATCCAGTAAGCAATGCTGTGGTGACAGCGGTAGAGGTACTGAATGCGATCATTCGAATTCGCTGCAAGCTTCAATTCTCGGAGAACTGCTGCATAAACTTTGTGACAACTAAGCGAATGCTTGAGTTGTTTACCAATTGACTCAGAGAGACAGAGGTAGCTTGTATTGCGGTAGCAAGTGCACACTAGTCAAGTAGTCAACACATTAGCTATATGAATAAAACTGGTCAATGTCAATAACTAATAAGAATAACTTTTGCTTTATTTGTTTCATTGAACTAACCCTACGGCCCAATGAGCGTTACACCACCATTCAAAATCATTCGGTTAAACTCTTTTTGCTGACAACGTAAGAGCTCCATCGAGGAAAAAAATTCCTGGGCACGAGTTTGCAATTTAATTTGGCCTCGTTTAGCTTTTTTTTGGCCTCTTTAGAAAAATTGTAGTTTGGCCTCTTTTGCTAGATTTTGGCCTCTTTTTGATACCAACCCTGTTCACTCTTGTTGTCAATGAATCGCAGTCTGAAAAGCATTTACGAGACCTGTAAACCCGCAAACCATTGCAAAGATTCTCTCCAAGATGAGAGAAACACAGATGAGAGTTCAATCGTGAAGACGGAATGGACAGCCGAAGGACATGGAAATATTATTATACTGTGTTGACATTTTAATATCCCGTGAAACTCCGTAATATCAAGCATGAAATGTTGTGTTTTTGTCCGATTTAAATCAATTCTACATCGAAATGATCACTTGAATCTGGCGAATCGAACGCTGTAGGTTTCGTCTACTTAAAATGCGAAGATCAGATGTTATATGAGAAAATGCGTAAGCGATTAAAGCGAGACTCGTCTTTAAAATCAAAGGACATATATGGCTTCAAGATCTATTCGTCGTTTACCCGATGATTTACGAGACCTGTAAACCCGCAAACCATTGCAAAGATTCTCTCCAAGATGAGAGAAACACAGATGAGAGTTCAATCGTGAAGACGGAATGGACAGCCGAAGGACAGGGAAATATTATTATACTGTGTTGACATTTTATATCCCGTGAAACTCCGTAATATCAAGCATGAAATGTTGTGTTTTTGTCCGATTTAAATCAATTCTACATCGAAATGATCACTTGAATCGCCAAAGGACATATAAAAATTATATGGCTTCAAGATCTATTCGTCGTTTTAATACCCGATGATTTAATGCTTTTATGTCCATTAAACCGATGTAATTTCGTAACAGATATGTTTCGTATACCTTGCCGTTGATTTTTATATGAATTTTGGCACACGAAGACCTTCAATCGAACAGATATTAGAAAAAATATAGCATTGCCGTGTTTAGTGTTTTCGTCTGCGTGTCAGGCGTTCTGCATTGGGTAATATAAGACAAGTGAGCGGGTTTTCTAATTCCAACTGTCTAACATGCCACCAATGCATATACCCATCTCCGCAGGCAATATGCGCGCCATGTCCCTAAAATTAGTAGCCCAAGTTAACGCCTAGCGGGCGTCTTGTTAAATATAAGACTAGACTGCCTCGGGACTGACACAGGAGTCAGGACTGACACAGGACTTAGAAGCAGTGGCCAAGCGACACTTTTGCCAAATCGAACATCACGTTGAATTGACAAGCGAACGGGAATCCATTCTAATATTAAAATAACATACGGAAATCATGCGGGACCGATGCCGTGTTCCACTCGATAACAATCTAAACCATGTAGGCAAGGCGATCATCATCATATGGCCCATTATAGCCTTCTAATAGTTAAAATAACATATGGTAATCATAATAATATATGGCGCGTTTATATGTCAAAATTCAATATGACCATTTGAACGCCATACATCTAATTCGAACAACAATACAACATTTACTCGAAACGAGCAAGCCTCGCGAAATTATAAATTCCATTCAAGCGACACTTTTGCCAAATCGAACTTCACGTTTGTAATATTTCTGAATTGAACGACTTATCTATTCTACCGGTCCGCAAGCAGTCATATTTCAATATTAAAATAACATACAGAAATCATGCGGGATGTCACCGTTGTCAAAAACATTGAGCCACGAAAAAGTTCACGTGGTCTTGTCTTAAGCGCGAGTATAAGCCAGTTCGGGATGTCGACTGTGCATCAAAATGACGTGTTCTGCGTCGGGATAAAACTCATTTCAATTCATAACATCAGGCTAAAACCACAATATATATTTGTACAGCAAACACAAACACGCGAGATATCTAACAAGGCTGCACTACCAATCAACTTACTTATTTATCGATGACACTTGAACGGGAAGTAACAACAGAAGAACGGCTGACAAAAATAATCTCTCCATCTTCCCAAAACTCTAAAAGCAGGCGAATCCGCCTCGTTCACGGTTGAAAATGAATCATGGGTAATCCGAGCAACGATTTTGCTGCAAAAGTCACAATACGTGACCGGAACCCGCAAGGTTCAAATATTTCTAGACCTTCCCATTTTCAAGAACTAGACCAATATATCCTAATCGCAATCGTAACCCGATAACAAAAACAGAAAGGTCCTTTTGAGTCATCTCTTTTAGCCATATAGAGCCTGCATTGCCTTTTATATTAATCCTATCGACGAAGGAGAACGCATGTCACGCGTTACAATGCTTTACAGCTAAAATAAATCAAGATAAAATCTTTACCCGTTTTGAAAAATTACCGGAATAAATTATGGTATATATAATAGTGTGAAAGCGTATCCGTATCTTGATCTGAAATCCTTAGAGTTTTCGACTTATATACGTATATACGATCATTTTAACACAATGAATAATGCTATTTTATTTTGGTTCTCATTTTGCAACTTTGATTTTTGTTGCTCATACCCAGCTTATAGCATAATTAAATATAAGACTAGACTACGTGGCCAAGCGACACTTAATTTTGCCAAATCGAACATCACGTTGAATTGACAAGCGAACGGGAATACCTTTTAATATTAAAACTAGAAATTACTATCGCAAGGAAAGTGCTGCCTCAAAGGCCATTGCATGGGCAGTGTAGTCAGTTTTGATGAAATTTCAAAGGTGAACCCTGGGATTGATTCAGATTGTATAAATTGTAACGGACATGTTAATCAAGAATGATATAGATTGTAGAGTCAGCACGTAGGTCTCATGTTGTACATGTAGTATTGTAGTTGGTGTTTGGTTTGCATTTGGCAGGTATATAAAGTTATTGAAGTGACAGTGAGTGGAGCGGAAAACATGCACTTGATTGCATTTCAAAATTGTCTTTAGAGTCGTGCGAGCAGAACCCTGATACAGTACAAGCAAGTACCGCTACCTCGAAGGCTGTGTGAGTGCGTTCGAAGCATGTACGTGAACGGATTGGAAAGGGGGAATGGAGATGTTATTGTGAAGTTCTATGACAGCGATATTATAGGCTCGTAACTTATTCCGGTGTCCCAGCGGATAGTGTCCCACCGGACATTATCCGCTAGCGAAGTGTCTCCCCGGACAGTAAATGTTAAAAAACACTATATCCATGTTTATAACTATCCGCGTTTAAAAATGCAAGAGGTCATAGTGCGATGTTAAATGCTTTAATTATTTGGAAACTTGATTTGAGACTTTACAGTACAGAAGGTTGTAATTGTATACTGGAACGGGAACGGTAAAATGGTGTAAAATTGAAATTGTGGTACTTAATTATTATTATAAGTGTTAATGTTGACTATTGAAATTGGAAGCCATGAGTTCCTCCAATATGGAGTCAGTTTATGAAGGTGGTAATATCTGTTGCTTTAGATGTGTTTGGAGCGAATGTAACTTTAATTTGCTTGTTGGCTTGCAAGATTGCTCGTGAATATGGCAAATAATTTCGTTTGCGAATTACTCGCACTCAACTCGAATAGATTCGAGTCAACTGAAGTGCGACGGATAAAGCCGTTGACGAATCCTACTCGCACTTGACTCGAATAGATTCGAGTCAACTAAAGTGCGACGGGTAAAGCCGTTGACGAATCATCATACTCGCACTTAACTCGAATAGATTCGAGTCAACTAAAGTGCGACGTATAAAGCCGTTGACGAATCCTACTCGCACTTAACTCGCATCTATTCATTAGAAGTGCGACGTCGATCTAAAGTTGGCCGTATACTTCCTCACTGAAGGCAGAACAGATCGTTCAAACTTCCCAGCGTTGACAAGTTCCGAACGGCGAAAGGTAGAACCGTAGAAGTTTTACACGTGTATTAAAGTTCTACGTCACAAAACGTCATAAAATGGAACAAATATCTCGACAGAGGGCAATTTTGCGTTGACTATAATAGGTCCGCGAAGAGATCTGGGTACGAGGATACGGCAGCAATAACATACGGAAATCATGCGGGATCCGATGCCGTGTTCCACTCGATAACAATCTAAACCATGTATCAAGGCGATCATCATCATGTGGCCCATTATAGCCTTTTCTAATATTAAAATAACATACGGTAATCATAATATATGTTGCGTTTATAATGACCATTTGAACGCCATACATCTAATTCGAACAACATTTACTCGAAACGAGCAAGCCTCGCGAAATTATAATTTTCCATTCAAGCGATACTTTTGCCAAATCGAACTTCACGTTTGTAATATTTCTGAATTGAACGACTTATCTATTCTGGCGGTCCGCAAGCAGTCTTATTTCAATATTAAAATAACATACGGAAATCATGCGGGATGTCATCCTTGAATTAAGACGCTGTGATATATTTAATGAGGTTAGTCATAACCAAGGTTAAACCAAAGGAGACGTGCTACGATGCATACGCCCCAGGATATCGATGACGCACAAGAGTGTGACACTCAAATGCAACGCAACCGTAATCCGATAGCATTCGAAGTTATTGTCACGCAATAAGCAGCTCAACGCGGACAAATTACGCAACCATCTGGTGTAAAACGAGCTCACGCCGCAACACGCGACCATCATGTGAAAACGAGCTGATGGTTGAACACGCAAATTATGCGACCATCGTGTGGAAAACGAGCTCATGGTTGAACACGACCATCGCGTGTAAAACGAGCCCATGTCGCAACGCTCATGGTTGAACACGAAAATTCCGCGAGCATCGTGTGTAAAATGATCTCAGGGCGCAACACGCAATTCTCGCGTATATTACGCAATTGGTAGCGCCCATTGTCAAACACATAACGCTCGTAGTCGGAACCACGGAGCTAAAGCGGAAACCGGTTGGGTAACATCGCCTATAAGTAGTCCAGAGAGTTGCGGACTTAGTATTTAGAGATGCTTGGAAGCTGAGATCTCAAACCGGTGATCTCTCAGTTTGGTAAGCGGATCAGGATCAATAGGACCAATCAATCTGATCCTATTCCAAGCACCACGGAACCAATCAAACAGGAGCCAATCGGACCGCCTGTTACCCAACCAACCAAACAGGTAAGTTAAAAGGATGAATATATTGGTAACACTCCGACAATATTGGTAACACTCCGACTTTGTGAGGGCCACAGGGTCATCAGTATAATTATTTACTGTCATGTGTATTTTTACCCTCGTTAAATAAAGTCTCAAGTCAAATAAAAAAAATAAAAAAACTGATTTAGTCGAGGTATGGTTTAAATGAGGTTAGTCATAACCAAGGTTAAACCAAAGGAGACGTGCTACGATGCATACGCCCCAGGATATCAATGACGCACAAGAGTATCAGGGGCGAATCTAAGTGTACCAATTTAGGGGGGTACGGGGGCATGCCCCCCCGGAAAATTTCAGATTTTAGAACCTCTGAAACCCAATTTCCTGCATTTTGAGCATATATTTTTAGGTAATTTTGCAACATGTGAAGTTGAAATTTTAAGCAGAAGTAAAGAATCAATAATGATAACAACAGTATTATCACATGCATGTTAACTTCCAATAAACACTGCAAGCAAAATCAACTACTTCAAGCAAGATTTTATACAATGCAGATGCTTGATAAATTTATTTTCCTGCACAAGACAGTAAAATTAATTTACTATACAGCCCCTGCAAGACATCACATTCACAAGAAGGCAAAATCACTACCATGGCTGTTAATGTACAGTAGCATTGGTCAGGAAGCACAAACAGTTCAACAATTTGTTGGTACTGTACTGTATAGCAGTCTAATATTGGTCAGGAAGCAAAATTAGTTAAAAATCAGGCACTTCCTAATCCTAATGGCATCAACTCAAGTCAGTTTTAGATACCAACCCTAATCCTAAAACTGACTTGAGTTGATGCTACATATATAGAGGAAGGGCCCAAAATCATCTCAGTATAGCAGCAAGGTAATGGTTGTAGGAAGCACAAATTGAAACAGTTCAAAATCATGTTGGTCAGAGCAGCACAATAGTGACCAGAAAACATTGACAGTTGAAAATCATCTTGGTAGAGCAGCAAACTGTGGTCAGGATTGGGCAAAATCAGTTAATAATGGCTTAAATAATGTTACCGGTAAATAAATATGTTAAACAATGGCTTAATGAAAAAGTCTTCTTGATTAATTGGCACTTTATTTGGGTTGGCAAAGGGAAACATAATGATATTTAGTCGTAGGAATTACTGTTGTCTTGAGATAGTCTATATGTAATGAAGCACATAAAAAGGTGTATTTGCTCAATTTGAATATCATCCCATTTGCTTCTCTTGGCAAACATGAAAGCAAGGGAATCAACCTATTCTTGAGGGTTAATATCATCTGGACTTGTTGGCTCCTAGAAATTGGACAGTATGATTTAATGGGAAGTTTAATTGATCACACTCAATAGTGAAAGAAGACATACAAATGAGGAAAATTGAGAGTTATGGACATTATTGTAAACTTCTGCAACAGCCTTTGATCGATCTTCTCTTGTCAAATGATTCATTACATGCATTTCAGACAAACACATAGCAAAGGCATTTGCTTCATTTGTAAATGCATTAATACACTGCTGCTCAACCAATGGGTGGGAATATAAATTGAGAGTATGCATTACATATGCAGTTCAATGCTTGTAAGACAGCAGAGGTACATATATGACCAGGGACTCGCTACCACACAGAGTAATTATATAACAAGCATTGTAAAGACAATTACCATCTGCTGTTGTTCTCTGCAGTATATACAAGATCAAAGGAGCAAGTGGTATCACAACACATATGCAATGCTCAAATTCAAACTTCACATATACATAACAGTATTGACATCGTAAATGTCGTACTCGCAAAACGAAACTTATTTACATTATAATATTATAATACACATGACATATTAATGCATGTAATTTAGCAGTGTAATTAGCAGTGTAATTAGCAGTGTAATTAGCAGTGTAATTTACAAATCGAATACTCAAGTTATTCAAGTATTAATGCTCTCTAATTAATCAAAGGGCCTAAGACCCTAAACAATATTTCGGCAGCAAACCAACCTTTTAGAGTTTTCGATTTGTTTTACACAGATTCATTGGCATATTTAATCATATAATTATTATGCATGAGTATGATCGCTTAACTGAACATGCATGCAGATAATCCTTCTTCTTCCCAACTTCTCGCGCAATAACATGCTCACAGCACCGTTTAAGGATGATTAGTCTATCTGACTCTTCCTCCGGAGAATAACTTTGCATCCAATGTATTCAATAGGGCAACAGTTGTTGTAAAACATTGTTAATGGAGCCATTGAAGCTGTACGAACTATGCACGAAACCACATGTAAATATCACATCATTCAAGAGCTGCGAGCATATGACGTCGGCTACAGTCAACTGTAGCCGACGTCATAGAAATCTGGCGTTTGATTGGTCTGCTACATTTTTGCTACAGTCCTACGGCAGCAGCTACGGGTATTTTTCTCGTATGACTGTAGCCGACGTCACAAATGCGCATTTAGCGTGATGCTATGTAGCTAGACATTATATGCGGGCAAGCGCTAGCCAAGAGCAATGCAGGCTGGCTCTTGGGGGATGCAAGGCAAGCGCGGGTGTGACAGGAGCATGCCCAATCGCAGGTTAATGATCAATATATCGCGCGTAAAATGACCAAAATGGCTTAGAATGATACCACAGAACCTTGGAAAAGTTGTCTGAAAAGTGTTATTGCAATTTAAATTTCAATTTAGTTATCATTTTCTCAAAATCTGTCTCAAAATCTGACTGTAGCATGCGCTACTGTTGCTACGGTCTAGATCCGCCCCTGCATGCCATGATGAGATGCAGCCGCAACTTCTCTTGTTAACGACAACTGGTGCAGTCTAAACAAACATCGCAAATATTCACGTTTTCTTGCGTAGCGTACATCGTAGTGGCTCGTTTCTCTGAAAAGTACAAGTACATAAGAAAGTGAGATTTAAAAAATAAAAGTAAAAATTTACTCTTTTTATAAATGTTAGAAAATATTGAAAATTTCTATTATATATAGTGCAAAGTAACCTGTTTTCCATGCAAAACTAAAATACCTGGTTTGTAATAGTCGTAGACAACAACAGGAATGGGTTGAGCTTTTCCAACAGCGTGAGTTCTGACAGATTTGAGGTTTACACATAGTTCCGCAGTTTTTTCAACCTGAATAAAAACAATTCATATTGGTTTAACTTGTATATTTGAGTATACAGCCCAGCATAGTGGTTACTCCACTTCAGCAGGAAAGTGCTGGCTTTGCATTAATACCAGCGAATAGTAAGACTTTCGGGTCTTCGTGATATTCTGTTCACCTAAATGCATGATAAATCTTGTAGACTAGACTAGACTAGACTAGACTAGACTAAACTTAGACTAGACTAGACTATAGACTAGACTAGGCTAGACTAGATTAGATTATAGACTAGACTAGACTATAGACTAATAGACTAGACTTAGACTATACTAGACTTAGACTATAGACTAGACTTAGACTATAGACTAGACTAGACTTAGACTATAGACTAGACTTAGACTATAGACTAGACTTAGACTTAGACTATAGACTAGACTTAGACTATAGACTAGACTTAGACTAGACTAGACTTAGACTATAGACTAGACTAGACTAGACTTAGACTTAGACTAGACTTAGACTATAGACTAGACTAGACTAGACTTAGACTATAGACTAGACTAGACTAGACTTAGACTTAGACTAGACTTAAAAGGTTTTCCCATTCGCAGTGGCATTTTAATCCTATTCTCAGTGAGGAAAATACCAATGCTAAAAATGGACAAATACCAGTTCCCATTTTGCGCTTCAGGACCCTCTGTATGAGAACCATCGAACTGATAGAACAACGAACAGACGTCAACATATGTAATGAATACAACTTACTTCATCAAAATACAAGACTGCCTTCCTTCCTGGGGTTTCGATCCTCTTAATCTTGTTGTCGCTGGACAAAAGCTAAAATAAAAATAAGTCACGAACAACGCCCCGACAACCATCAACAAGACATCTCGTCCACTTAAATATCCCTCAACTACTTTTTGTTGGTTTTCTTTAAAGTGCTTATAATATAAACCCAAAATGGGTTTTTGGTGATTCGGATAGAGCATAAAAAGTTAGTTAATAAGTTCTAGATTAGTTTTTGCGTTAAACTTTTAGTTTCGGAGATATAACGGCTCAAACATGCAAATTGTGCCATTTTTTGGAAAAAAGTAGCGCCACCAAAATAACACACAGGGACCTGGATCCGAGGAACCCATCTTCAACAACAACTAGGCTTTTGTATAGGAGAAGACAGCTATCTTAAGAGTTTTTATTGAAAAATGCCCAAACGATGTGTCTTTACGATGTTACCTTGTCTACTCGAATTGTAATATATTTTTATAAGTATTGAAACATAACACGTTCCTCGGATCCAGTCTCCCGGCCTGCACTACTTTTTTTCACAAATTGTGACTTTGAGCCCTTATATCTCCGAAACTAAAAGTTTAACGCAAAAACTAATCTAGAACTTATTAACTAACTTTTCATGCTCTATCCGAATCACCAAAAACCCATTTTGGGTTTATAAGCACTTTAATTGATTTGAAACCAAGCTGCATAAACCGAACTCGATAGCTCCTTGAACTTTCATGATTATCTAAACATCCGCGCGTAAATTTGACGCTTGGGTTTGTTTAAGAAAGTCTATATCAATCCATGTATCGTCCAAAAAAACATTCTTGACATCATCAGATTCCTACCTCGTTGATATCATCTTGATCGACATTAAATCCTGATGGTAGACCAATTTCCATGATTGCCATACCAGACTTTTGCTCATCACCAAGATATCTCACGCACGATCGTGCTATAACATTGTTCTTGTCAGCTTTGAGCACTTCAACAGTAACCGAGAAGGAATTATCTGTGGGAGCTTTATCAACGTTATACGTTACGCCGACCTAATGATAGAAAAAATATTTACATGAATGTTGAGTAACTGTAGGAAAATAAGCCTTAATCGGAAAAAAGAGAATGGTGGAATCATCGAAGAAAATGTGTGTCTTGGTAAATCACAACGAATAATGTTGATAGCAACCTGAAGGACACCAATTCCTTTACCACTTCCTGAAATCAGAACTTTTCCATAGACAGTTGGAAGCTAGGAATAAGAAATATATCAATGGCAAAAGAGTGAACTGCAATGAGCTTGCTCTTTTTCGCCTTCCCTTGCTCCTTCCCTCGGTCTTTCCTTCCTCCATTCCTTCCTTCCTCCATTCCTTCCTCTCCTCCATTCCTTCCTCTCCTCCATTCCCTCCTCCATTCCTTCCTTCCTTCCTCCATTCCTTCCTCCATTCCTTCCTTCGTTCGTTCGTTCGTTCCTTCATCCATTCCTTCGTTCCTTCCTTACTCCATTCCTTCCTCTCTCCATTACTCCCTTCCCTCCTCTATTCATTCCTTGCTCCATTCCTTCCTTCCTCCCTCCCTCCCTCCATTCCTTCCTCCCTCCTTCCCTCCCTCCCTCCATTCCTTCCTTCCTCCCTCCCTCCATTACTTCCTTCCTTCCTCCATTCCTCCCTCCCTCCCTTCCTTCCTCCCTCCCTCCCTCCCTCCCTCCCTCCCTCCCTCCCTCCCTCCCTCCCTCCCTTCCTTCCTCCCTCCCTCCCTCCCTCCCTCCCTCCCTTCCTTCCTTCCTCCCTCCACTTATCATCCTCATCTATCTTCCCCCACATATAAACTAAACATTTGTTAAACTGTACGTAGCCTCACACAATACCTCTGCCTCTTGCAGCACAATCATGTTATCTTTGTCAACTTTAAATGACTTCTTAAAACTTGTGCGAGACGGAGACGACAGTTTCACATCCACAGTAAAACTGATATCGGGAGAGAAGATAAGAGGTGCAAATTCAGAAAGAGCCTGCAGGCCAATCACAGTATCCTGTCAAGAATTAAAAACAATAATATACAGTTTTACTGCAGTCGCTGTCTGATCCTCCCTCCATCCCTTATCTTGTCAGCTTGTTCACGCTGCATCATCCTGTCCTATCCTATCATGTCCCATCTATCCTATCGCATCATATCCTATTCAACCCTGTACATTATTGTGCTGTGTTTTTACAAATACCTGAGTAGATGAATATCCTCCAAGCGAGTTCCTTTGCTGAGCGAGCCACCTAGCTATAGGTAACCCATTTTGTTTATCGCGTTTATGAGCAAACACCAACAACACATATGACGTCATTTCTATGTCAGCTGATCTTGGTTTGTAGTAAGGGCGGAACCATCGTTGTTCTGTTTTCGTATCAGAACTCAGTTTGTCTGTCCAATGCAAAGTTCCGTCTATAAAACAAATAAATATCACCACATCTGAGTGTTGTCCATTTCTGTTGTTGATGGCGAATTCTAGATAGCATTTATCTCTTTTCTCCTATTTTTGTGTAACCAATAATAGTAATGGTCTTACTAACAGACACAATAGACTTGGTCGAGTCGAAGGTATGTCGAAGGTATGTCAAAGGGGCCGCAAGCCGCCACCATACGACCCATGTATGACCACGGAGAACAGCTAAGATCTAAGTGTTGATTTTACTGAGGGAGGAAAACCGGAGACCCCGCGGAGGAAAACCCTGAAAGCACGGGGGAGATCAACTAATAACTCTACTCACATCATGACCAAGCTCGCGAATCAACATGAGGTTACCACCAAATGGTCACCCATCCAAGTACTAACCCCGCCCGACCAGGCTTGACTTAGCGGTGAGTAGCAGCACCCTAACAACACACGCCACCCGTGCTTCCTAAATATTTTATAGTATTCGATTTGCATTTCTATTTTAACCTTGTTTAACTGCTTTGTTCATCAGTTCAGCCAAAACCGTCTCCTTTGCCGTATCGTCAGCCAGTTCCATGGCATAAGCCATAATTGCCAATGTGTAAACATCTGTGACGTTAACGAATTTATTTTTTAAGAACTGGATGGCTCTTGAAATTCCTTGCTTAACTTCCTTTAAAAGAAAGAAATACTAATATCACGAAAAATTATAAAAAGGTAGAACAAAACGTGGACAATAAAATGTTTCTCATTCTCAATAATGTTTCAAAAATGTTTATTTACTCATGGAGACAGAACATTCTTGGTTTCCGGCTGTAAAACTCTGGAATTCATTTACCAGAGCAAATTAGAAGAACTGACCTAGTAGTTTTAAGTAAGCGCTTAAGACTTTTCTTTTTTTCGAATTAATAGTTTTTGTAGTTATCATATCTTTATTGGTTATACATGTAATAGTTTTGATTTTATAATGAAATGTAATTAGTTTTATAAGTAACTTAAGTAACTTTAAGAATGTATTGTTGTAAGAGCATTGAGACTATTGTGTAATGCTGCTAAAACATCTTTATTATTATTATTAGTTTTATAAGTAACTTTAAGAATGTATTGTTGTAAGAGCATTGAGACTATTGTATAATGCTACTAAAACGTCTATTATTATTATTACTATTATTATTAACTAATTAACTAATTAACGAACGAACGAACGAACTAACTACATGTTCTAACGATTTATGGTTTAATCGAGTGAAGTGCCAAATATTACTTGTACTAACTAACTAACTAACTAACTAACTAACTAACTAACTAACTAACTAACTAACTAATTAACTAGCTTAATTACTAATTAACTAGCTAATTAACTAATTAACTAATTAACTAATAACTATTAACTTATTAATTAACTAATAACTATTAACTAATTAACTCATTAACTAATAACTATTAACTAATTAATTAATTAATTAACTAATAACTAATTAACTAATTAATCAATCAACTAATCAACTAATTAACTAATCAACTTATTACTTATAGTTATCCTATTCTTATTCGTGAACTTTCTGGAAGAATTACTTACCAAACTTTTGTCATCTGCCTCGAGAAGAGAAACAAGAACATACGCAGTCAAAGCTTCCTCATTTGATGACTTTAGCCCACCCTAAAAGAGAAAGCCGTTTAATCAGACATAAATAGGTTTTCCGCGGGCGGAAATCGTAAGTGTAAAATGAATGTAAGAGTACTCCACTATTTAGCATCTTACCTGAAGATAGCTACTGACAGAGCCAGGCTCGGTAAATGAGCCATCTTTCTGCTGTTGTGACAACATGAACTCAATACTTTTGCTCAGTGATGTAGAATCAACATAAATAGAAGACTTGGCACGAGAAAACGACTTGACAACGAAAGCTGTAAGCCTAAAATACATTACAGAAGACTTTAAGTATGTTGTTTAATAAACGAGCAGCAGTGTTTTATCAAATTTAGAGCAGCTCACCACAAACTTCCAGATGTCTTCTTGCCATTTCGTTCACCAAACGCACTGTACGAGCCATCGTGGTGTTGATACGTTAACTCACGTTGATATCCTAGAAAAAATAAAAACAAAATACGAGACAGTAAGTGAGGAAGTCGGCCAGCCATAGCCGGAGGTGACTCATAGGCTCCCCTCTTTCTCTAGGGGGGGGGGGGGGGGAAGCATGAGGTGAAAGCCCGAAAGGGTGAAAGCCCGACCTGCAATTAGCACTTCTCATTGGATTATGATGTGGTGAATTGAGGAGCTTGGGGTAGACATGCGATACATGGACGATCGTCAAGCTCATATCCTCAGAAAATGTTTCTGAGTCCACATCAGTGTATATATATATATATATATATATATATATATATATATATATATATACGTGTAGGTTTTGGTCTACGAAATGCAAAGAGTGCTCAACAACATATAGTTAGAGCAAATAATAGATTTTCGCTTACCTCAAAACTGGTCTGCTACAACTTGTTTCATCTGTAAAAGAATCTTCAGGCAGTGACAATATCGAAAGGGATGACCGCTTATTTATAGGCTTTCTGCCGGAAAGTGGGGGCGTATGTGGGGGACAAAGCATGAGGTCATGGCTTTGTTTGCGTTGTTTACGCGAAATTTATTACGATGACGACACTGTGAAATTATTTCCGCTCTTTTGTTGAGTAAACTATTCTTATTTTTTTCTTTTAAAATACAAAATTTTTCTTCTAAACATAAATTGCATCGTTTTGATCCTCCTGTGTACGAAATAGAATGTTTTAGAATTTGCCAATTAATACTGAAATCTTTATTGTTTTCTTTCAATGTCCAAATATATTTCGAAAGTTCGGTGTCATTTTCATGCTTTTTATGTTGAAAAGATTTAGTGTGGTTGGCCAATCGTTCTTTGAATGTGGTTGCAGTCATACCAATGTAGTGTTTTATTTCGTTTGTGATGTTTACTGTCACTGTTTACTGTCACTGCGAATCTTTACTGTGATGTTTACTGTCACTGCGAATCCGGAAAACTAAGCAAAGCTATTTTGGACAAAATTAATTCTAATTTGAGACAAAAACTGAATTTAAATCAATGGAGAAATACAAAACAAGTTATTGAGTGGTTTGGCAATATAAAAGATAAGGACAGACACAGTTTCATTTCATTTGACATTGTCGATTTCTACCCATCTATTTCTGAAAAACTATTGGACCAAGCTCTGTCCTGGGCTTCAAATTTGGCTACTATACCTCAAAACAACATTTCAATAATAAAACACGCTAGAAAATCTCTCCTTTTCAATAGCGGAATTTCATGGATAAAAAAAGATAGCAAGAATTTGTTCGACGTTACCATGGGCAGTTTCGACGGCGCGGAAATTTGTGAGCTCGTAGGCCTTTTCATTTTAAACCACCTAAGTAAGAAATTTGGCAAAGAAAGCATCGGCCTATATAGAGATGACGGTTTGGCTATCATAAAAAGTAAATCAGCACGTTTAGCAGACAAAACAAGAAAAGATCTCCACAAAATTTTCGAGCAATTTGACCTAAAAATCACCGCCGAATCAAATTTACGTATAGTAAACTTTTTAGATGTAACTTTCGACCTTAACAATGGAAACTATAGGCCCTATAGGAAGCCCAATGACGATCCGCTATACATAAATATGCACTCTAACCATCCACCAAGCATAACAAGGCAACTACCTGCATCAATTAACAAACGCATTAAACTCCTTTCGTCAGATGAGCAAACTTTTCAGGAATCTGCACCCTTATATCAGAACGCGCTTAGGCACAGCAACTTTAATCATGAACTTAGCTACACTCATGATACACCGCAACGACCACGTAGGAATAGGCAACGCAATATCATTTGGTTCAACCCACCATTTAGCAAGAGTGTCAGCACTAACATAGGACGTAATTTCCTTAGCCTAATTGACAAACATTTCCCTCCGCACCACAAGCTCCATAAGATTTTTAACAGAAATACAGTTAAAGTAAGTTACAGCTGCATGAACAACGTTAAGTCAATAATCACTAAGCACAATGCACGCATAGCTAGGAACATCAAACCGCAGGATAGGGACGCTACTAATTGCAGTTGTAGAGAGAACACCATTTGCCCGCTTCAAGAACAATGCATGACTAGAGACATAGTATACAAAGCAACAGTGACAGTAAACATCACAAACGAAATAAAACACTACATTGGTATGACTGCAACCACATTCAAAGAACGATTGGCCAACCACACTAAATCTTTTCAACATAAAAAGCATGAAAATGACACCGAACTTTCGAAATATATTTGGACATTGAAAGAAAACAATAAAGATTTCAGTATTAATTGGCAAATTCTAAAACATTCTATTTCGTACACAGGAGGATCAAAACGATGCAATTTATGTTTAGAAGAAAAATTTTGTATTTTAAAAGAAAAAAATAAGAATAGTTTACTCAACAAAAGAGCGGAAATAATTTCACAGTGTCGTCATCGTAATAAATTTCGCGTAAACAACGCAAACAAAGCCATGACCTCATGCTTTGTCCCCCACATACGCCCCCACTTTCCGGCAGAAAGCCTATAAATAAGCGGTCATCCCTTTCGATATTGTCACTGCCTGAAGATTCTTTTACAGATGAAACAAGTTGTAGCAGACCAGTTTTGAGGTAAGCGAAAATCTATATATATATATATATATATAACACACTCAACTATTACTGATATATAGTGACTGCCGCATGGCAGTACATATATCAATCGAACCAGTACATCATTTTAACCTTCGCTCTCCATCTGAGTCTCGGTGGCTCAATGGTTAGAGCGTCTCACTGGAAATCAGAAGGTTACAGGTTCAATTCCTGTCTGGAGACTTTCGCTCTCCATCTGAGTCTTGGTAGCTCAATGGTTAGAGCGTCTCACCAGCAATCAGCAGGTTACAGGTGCAATTCCTGTCCGGGACTCAGAAACATTTTCTGAGGATTTGAGTTTGACAACACTTTTCATCGGAGTTACCTACTGAGTTACCGCAGTAAAGCTCATCGACTGACCATGGTTAGTAGAGGGGGATGATTTGGAAGCTGCATTGTCTTTTAAAATGACGCAGTGGTCATGTTATTGTATTGGAGAAAGTGTTTGTTATTGGTTGGAGAACGGAAATTCTATGGACATGTGACGGCGAAGGACTCACTACACGTCATGACGATGAAGGACTACATTAATTAAATCCGAATGTTGTTATTGGATGACTGCTTCATTATACAGAAAATACAATACGTTCAGTGACCGTGAAAGTGAACAACAACATAGAACAATGACTTTTGCGGACCTTCCAAACCATCCATTCTACTAACTATCGACTGACTCACCAGACGTCATGAACTTTATTGATTTTTCAGCGATACTTGGTGTCAGTTGTCCAACAGTCTCCAGGTACGCCCGGATAAACATACTGGGGGCAAAGTTGATCATGTTCTGTTCTCCACAGCCGTACAGCATTTTGAGCAGATTTTCAATGCCACTGATTGATGATCCCATGATATCCCCTAACCACACAAAACCAAGTGTTATCCATATTATATCCATATCTATACAGTATACCACAATAATCTGTTTACTATGCGCATTCTCGCTGGTTGTTAGTCATGATCTATTAGAGGACAGATGCACATGCAGCTCTCGTCAGATTACTAATTAATCCCTTGAGACTCAAAGGACAAAGATCGTTTTCAACTTTTTGGTATAAAACAAATATAATTAATTTTGCCGTTGTTTGTTCAGTTACTATGGAGACTAAGTTTGACTTGAATAGAATAGCGTTGTGCATGGTTGCTATTTATAGAACTACAATTCCGACAAACGATCACTATTGTTGGGAATGCAAAAATGAAGGCAAACTCAGACAAAAGGGCACAAGCTACATCTAGTCAAACTAGCTTCCGACATTCGGTCGACTTCAGAAGTGTTGAGTACCGATTTAACAACTGCGCATGACCAGAGCAGTATTGGATGCAAAATAATATTCTGGGCTCACTTTTCGAGATGTCGTGGGTAACCAGGCCTTATCCAAAATGACAGCCAATATTAGGGTTAGAAAACTCGTTAGGTGGGGGTTAGGGTTGGGATCTTTGTTGTTTTGGGGTTAGTGGTTATTTACAAGGTTAAGTGACAAAATTCTGACGATTATATAGCTCCCCTTTTAGCTAATAATGGCGGCCATTTTGAATAAGGCCTGGTTACACAGGAAATTTCATATCGTATCTGGAAGTAGTACTTCACCTCCCTAATGAGCCAACGCATGAAATGTCGTGGCAATAATGATTCAAATCACAAGATCCATATTTAAGTGTTCGTATGCGCAAGCTGATCGTGTTGAAATGGAAGCGAAAGCTAAGTGTAAAATATTAGTATATTGGTATTGGAAATGAAGCTTAACCTCCCTCTAGATGCACAGAAGACGTCACAACGTTGTAAGAATATGAACGAACAGACAACGGCAAAATAAAATCTATTTGCTAATATATGTTTTAATATGTTCAGAATGAGATATTTCTATTCAAAGTTAAGAAATAGAAAATAGCCGACCGTGTTTAACATTTAAAAAAGACGCCCGGTAAGCGTTAACTCTGGCTACTATAACAATGGGCTGTTGTACGTCAGCAGTTTTCGCTATGCGATATTTGGAATGTGTTTGCATTGGGCCATTGACTTCATTTGGAGGGTAAAATCTTTTGGGGCGACCTGAAAAGTCTAAACCCCACTTACAAAACAACTTGGCATTCATTGTAAATTCATTGAGATCGCGGACCAACCCGTTTCGAAATCGCTCGTCATCTTTTAGTGTCGGTCTACCGCGATCGGCGTGTGCAATTGTAAGCATTTGAGAAACTTGCCAGCGACATAAGTAAAAAGTAGAGTGCTACGTAGGTAGTGTTTTGGATATATAGCAAAGCGAAAAGCTGGTAAACTACTAAGATTTTTAGTAACGAAATACTGACGTTTCGAGCGGAGCCCTTCATCAGAGTAAGTCTGATGCAAACACGAAAATTAATGGTAAACTTACTGACCAGCTGAATCACAGCGTACGGCAGACGTAATCTAGTTAATAAATAATAATCATTGATATAAGTTTTCCTACCAATAACAGAGATCGTTGCTTTAGCAGAACCATGAACAACATTTAAAGGAAGCGCAAGTTCCAATTCCTTGTAAATTTCTGTGGTCGTAAAAAAGATGCAAAAGCTGTAACATTGTGCAATAGAGGCTAAATTGCATTTCATTTCTAAACATGACACGTAAATGCCAGTTACACTTACTTGAATTTTCAAAATCTAGCAGTAAGCTGTACGAATATTCTTGTTGAATACCTTCGGGCTAAGAAATATAAAAAACAAAAACTCATTATAACTCTCAAATAACTCTCATTATTATCCAACTTCGCTTCGTTACGTCCAAATAACTTGATGTATACTGTAGTTTAAAACATGAGCAGCAGTGTTTTATCGGGTGTAAAACACTAGATTATAGCCGAGTGCATCTAAATAACCATGTAATTTACCAACTATTTCAGTGATTCAAGCCATTTTCGCCGAGAAAGTCGAAGGAAACGTTCATGTAAATCAGGACGAATCTTTATCACCGTATAAAGACACGATACGGTCATGATTTTCCTTTGTGTTTTCCTCATGAATTATTATGAGTTTTATAAGTACAAATATCCTCAGCGATATTTGGACAGTAGGTATTTGGACTCTGAAAAAAACGGTTTTAAACCTGTTTTTCCCGCGCTTTTCTGTGATAATTTTGAAAGCCTTGGCTTTGAGGTTTTTTGGGTAAAATTAGAAAGAGACCAAAGGCTTTTGTAGAGTTGGATAATAAATACCCAGTGTAGAGAACTGCTCGATATTTTACTCATCAATGGTATATTGACTTGCTCGTAGAGCTTGCCAAAATATAGCATGAGTCGCGCCGTACTGTATACTAAACTGTGTACATAATGCATCAGTCAATTCCAGCTGTGCCCAATTCCAGCTAATGCCCGGGGTTGGCCCAGGGGGATGGGCACAGCTGGAATTGACTGATACATAAGTTATATTATTCTACTTGATTGCGAGGCTTAGCTCAGCTATAGTTTCCAATTCATTCTTTCGTTACTTATATAATATCAAAGGTGCAACAAACCTCAACTGGAAGAATCCGTTTGACCGAATCGGTCGACGTAGTAGACAGGGCACTAATAGTGATTGGAATGTTTCCAAGCTTCACTGGAACTATGGGAAATGAAACCGCAGCGCCACTATTGGCCGATACCTTGATGACGCTAACGACGTCACGATTCACAGAGTTACCCTCGACGAGGTTTTTCCAGTCTTCGGAACTTTTCAAAGTAACAATGACCTAGAAATGGACGGCATTAGTTTCTATTTTTGAATGAAATTTTTGAATTTTCGAGGCAAAATTATTATTATTATTATTATTATTATTATTATTATCATCATTACTATTGTCTTCTTCGCACAACTTGATATTCGGTTGGTGTTTATCAGTGTCAGCTGTCTACACCCAGTAGAGTAAGGTGACACTGGGTTGTTTAGCTTTCTAATGTTTTTCTTAGTATCCTTGCTGTTCCAAGTAGCGTCGTTTTCTGGATTTGCTCAATCTTCACCTTGATATCAAAAAATCTTTTCTATCCACTGTTCAAACATTTTACTCATAGCTCCTAGAGCTCCAACTACAACTGGAACTATTTCTACTTTCCTCATCGACCACAGTCGTTTAACCTCTCGCTTCAATTCATCATATTTCTCTATCTTTTCTCCTTCCTTCTTTCCGACTCTCCCGGGGTATAGCAATATCAATTATCATGCATTTCCGTTATTTTTTGCATGTCTACTAGATTATATCTGGTCTACGATTATATCTCCCTTAAATGCATGCCTTTTATCTGAATGATTCAAAACCTTAAAGTGCCCATAACCTCAAAATGTTTTATTGTCTTGTTTGGAAGAACTTTTAAAATGATAAAGTAACTTCTTTTGAAGATTTTCGTTTCTTTGCTTTCTTTTTGAGATATATCAGTTTGTTTGATATGCAAATGTCTGGAATTTCGTCACACATGCATAACTTATTGGAGAAATGTGTATATCTCTTTCATTCTCGAACGAAATCCTTTAAAATCAAGAAGTTTGGTGTTGTGGGAGAAACGCACACACGTGTTATTCACACTTTAGTGTTTTTATTTCATGAACGCAAAGATATATAACATTCTCGGATAACTCATTATGCATGTGTGACGAAATTCCAGATATTTGCATATCAAACAAACTGATATATCTCACAAAGAAAGCGAAGAAGTGAAAATCTTCAAAAGAAGTTACTTTATCATTTTAAAAGTTCTTCCAAATAAGACGATAAAATTGTTTTAGGTGAGGGGCACTTTAACCTTAATCAAAAACGAATCCGAACCGTAAAATAAAAAAAAACATTGCGAAAACCAACGTTTCAGTGATTCAGTCATTTCAGCGGTATGCTGTGTCCGGTGCAAACGAAGAAAGGGAAACTAAATACCTCCATATCGGTTTTTTCATAATTATAAACAACTACTTTGATTGCCACTTGTTCTCCCTTGATGACAGAGTAAGGTAAATCCATGGAGACAAAGAATGGTTGAAAAACTTTAAGCTGGAAAAAGATAAGATTTATTGATCATGTAAATTTACAGAAAGGATAAATAATTAGGAATCTTTAAATCTTTTTTTAAATTTTTAAATCACTTTATTAAACCATGTAAATGATAAAAATGGTAGGTACAACAGGTTACCCCAATTACTGTACCCCCGAAGCTGCTATAAGCTCTAAAAAGAACTGAATATTGTATAAAAAGAGAAAGAGGAGAACTTCACGGGTATGTCGAAATACTTAAAGGACATTGGCAACAAAAATTAAGTTTTTCTAATATGAAAGAACTCGTAAAATGATAGAGTAACACCTTTTACAACTTTTCCGTATTTTACTTCGTTTTTTGAAATATTTCAGTTTGTTTGATATGTATATGAGATGGTGTCCGACGTCAGGTGTAGGGTAGAGAATTTTCACTAATTAAAATATTAGTTATATCAGTTCAAGTCTGTTCTACAAATTTACTTGAAAATGTGCGTATAATAACTCCTTATGATAATGAACGTTGTAAATTTAGCAATCACTGAGATATAAGACATTTCTTAAGAGTGAAAATTCTCTATCCTGCACCTGACGTCAGAGACCATCTCATTTAACGAAGTAAAATACGGAAAAGTTGTAAAAGGTGTTACTCCATCATTTTACGAGTTCTTTCATATTAGACAAACTTAATTTTTGTTGCCAATTTCCTTTAAAGCATATTTCACGTTATTACCTGTGGTTTCACATCACCCACTCCAAAACCAGTAACATTAGATACAGCAAAGCCACTCAGGACCCATGACGTAATCGTATCAGGTGACTTGGTTGAAAAGCTGGCCTGACCAAAGGCGCTAAAGAGAAATACTTTTTATGAAGGAAACGTCATGGTAAATTACTATAATCAGCGGCGTAACAGAGGTGGGTCCCATGAAGGCTCCACTATAACTTCTTTACTATCACTATACAGTACAATGTTAAACAATCGTGAATACCTAGACACCTATATATTCCTTCCTCCTCGGGTTAACGTTGGCAAATCGGTAAATCATGCAGCTCTTTCTTGTCAACTGAAGTCAATCTCCCACCCAGGACATTAATGATTCTTCACCACGAATCACAGATTCGCAAGAGACCCTGATTAATTCTATTGTTTTATTGTTAACCAATCACAAAACATATTCACTTAGGTAGGTTTTCGTTCATAGTTTGACGCTATTCTGCCTTTGAAAATTTTTTTGAACGTAACTTTAAAAGTTACTGTCCATGACCCAACGTTTCGACACTCCAATTTAGTGTCTTTGTCAGGAGTGATCATTGTAAAGTTAGGATCCCTATTTATACCCTCATAGAACCGATGATGACGTTATCTATTAACAAGATGCAAATAAGCTTCTGGTAATAAACCACCGTCATTGCGATTCAATGGGGCGTTAGCGCTATTGATATGCCAAGCCTCCAGACAACGTCTCTGATGGTACCACGGATTAGTGGTAATAATTTTGGAATTTTTCCACGAAATCTCATGGTAGGTTACGCACGCGTGCTCCGATAAAGCAGAATTTTCATTTTTGGAAAAGAAAACAGCTTTTTGGTGTTCTTTTAAACGCGAACGAAACTGACGTTTAGTCTGACCGATGACGGTGGTTTATTACCAGAAGCTTATTTGCATCTTGTTAATAGATAACGTCATCATCAGTTCTATGAAGGTATAAATAGGGATCCTAACTTTACAACGATCACCCCTGATGAAGACACTAGATTGGAGTGTCGAAACGTTGGATCATGGACAGTAACTTTTAAAGTTACGTTCAAAAAACTTTTTAAAGCCAGAGTAGCGTCAAACTATGTCTGATTTATCACCTGATTACCATTCATAACATATTACCATTATCAAGCTAACATATTCGCCAAACAATATTATAAGATATTTAGATTATATAAAGAATGAATTGAGGCCCATTTCCACTCAATAATTTATCCCTACAATTGTAATCGTGATGGCGAACCATTTGCAACGAAATAATGCATTGCAACATTTTCCAGCGAACCGTAGTCACTGATCTGACAAGAGACTGGATAATAGAAAACCTATTGTTCTGAGATTGAAGCCAAAAGTACCTTTGGAACCACTTTTTGGGACCACCTTGGACTAATCAAATACAGAACGGCTGTGGATCCGGGGTGCGGCAATGGTGTGTTTCTGCGCTTTGGCTGGGCTTTGGTTATCTCGATCCTTACCATCTGATGATGAGTTATTGATCATAACTAATCTTGGCGTGGTGTAGAAATGGAGTATTGCGGCCCTCCTGAGCTACAGTTATTGTATATTATTATTAAATTAACAGTAATTATTTATTATTATTATTTGTAAATATACTTTTAAATTTTTGGGGTCACCCTGCCATTGTTTTATTACTGTATGGTGTAATCTATGTTAGGTTTCTTTTTTGGTGTTTTTTTTGCACAATGGTGAAGCTAATAAAATAAAATAAAATTTTTCACAGTATCCAACAATAGGTTCCTCGATCCAGTCTCTTGGTCATAAGCAGGAAATGTACCCCGAAGAAACAAACGCTACGAACGCCACCAGAACGACAACTGCAAGGAACAATTGTAGAGCGAAGATGAGGCTTTTGGTATTTACTTTGTTTCGACATTTTTCCACAACCATGTCTCCGGAAAGAACTTTCTCACTTTCTCAACTTTCTTTAACGTAGGTCCTGTGCCTACAGTGAGCTTTCTATTTATGGCAAGTCGTTCAATATCATCTGTATCGTCTGAGAAGAAAAGGTAGCATTGTATCTAAATTTAATGGATGTGTCACATGGTGATGCATGCAGAACATTCATGTACCGCGGTAGAGAGAGAGAGCGAGAGCGAGAGCGAGAGAGAGAGAATTTGTAAAATACTTACACATAAACCTCCACAGTGGTGGACTTTTTTTGAAATCGTCGCAGTCTGTTACAACTACCACACCAGCACGCTATATAAAATTAACATAGTCAAAGTCATGGAGGTTACAGATCCTCAACTTAATACCCCATTTAAAGTTCCTATCTCACGTATGGGGATTTGTAATATTACAGCTGGAATTTTCAGCCGGAAATTTCATCTTCATGGACTTTTTTCATCTTCATGATCTTCATTTTTTTATCATCTTCATGATCTTCATCGTTGTTTACTTTTGATCGTTACACTGACTTTTTTGTTTCTCACAAGAGGCATTTTTGCGGCAAGTAACAAATGAAAACTGCTTTGGTTACCCTGCCATTGTTCTATGTAGTTATTGTAAAGTGTGGCAAAGCTAATAAAATAAAATAAAATAAAATAATTTTCAAGAGGGGAAAATCCTCACAATCCAAATTTTCAAAAACGCGTACCTCGAATATTTCCTGAGAGTTTTCTGCCGAAGGGTACCACGGGAAAAAAGATCTTTTTTTTCTCCTCCACGTCCACCAGGGAGGAAATGAATTGGATGAATCCGCACCATAACTATTTAGCTCTTGCATGACCTAAAAGTGCAAATAATCATCCATCATGTGAATGTATTTGTAAAGTGAGCATGTAGGGGTCTGTACCCTTAGACACACTTCCAATTGAGAAGAATGTCTTTACGAATGTTTTTTGTCTTTTAAAGACATTCGAAATACGAATGTATGTATACCATGTTCCCAAAAACTCTTTATTGTTATAGTGTATTAATATTAGTATTAGTATAACAAATAGTAATTTCCCAACGCAACCAAGTGATAAATCAGACATAGTTTGACGCTACTCTGGCTTTAAAAAGTTTTTGAACGTAACTTTAAAAGTTACTGTCCATGACCCAACGTTTCGACACTCCAATCTAGTGTCTTCATCAGGGAGTGATCGTTGTAAAGTTAAGGTCCATCTACACGATACGATTCATCGTATACGATTGTCATTCTGGCGTACATTGTCGAATACGATTGTCGTACTGGCGTATGGAATTGTTTGCACACGACATAATTCTTGTTTATGATTCGATGGCGAATGTTGACACGCGTGTACAGTTTGATCACATACACCAAGATCACAATCTTATACGACAAATCGTATCGTGTAGATAGGCCTTTACGATCCCTATTTATACCCTCATAGAACCGATGATGACGTTATCTATTAACAAGATGCAAATAAGCTTTTGGTAATAAACCACCGTCATCGCTATTCAATGGGGCGTGGGCGCTATTGATATGCCAAACCTCCAGACAACGTCTCTGATGGTACCGCGGATTAGTGGTAATAATTTTGGAATTTTCCCACGCAATCTCATGGTAGGTAACGCACGCATGCTCCGACAAAGCAGAATTTTCCTTTTTTCCTTATGAAGACACTAGATTGGAGTGTCGAAAAGTTGGTTCATGGACAGTAACTTTTAAAGTTACGTTCAAAAAACTTTTTAAAGCCAGAGTAGCGTCAAACTATGTCTAGTATCACTATATTAGTGTGCGACATTAGTGTATTAGTATTATTGGCGATTTATCAAGAAATGTCAATTTACTAGACCTCTTCATGAAAATATTTAACAAACCTTTCCAACTGAAAAATCATTGCCTTCATTCAAGAGAAGAACACTTTTATCAACAGCTAATAAACCAACTTGGGAATAGGGCGAGGCTTTAACCTTGATATGCACATCTTTACCTGGTTTGCTAACAGTAGTACTGAATTCAACTGACACCTAAAAAGGAAACGTATATCATCCTCCTCTTCCTCTTCCTGCTCCTCTTCCTCCTCCTCTTCCTCCTCTTCCTCCTCTTCTGCTTCCTCTTCCTCCTCTTCTTCTTCCTCCTCCTCTTCCTCCTCCTTCTCTTCTTCCTCCTCTTCTTCTTCCTCTTCTTCTTCCTCCTCTTCTTCTTCCTCCTCCTGTTCTTCCTCCTCCTCCTCCTGTTCTTCCCCCTCCTGTTCTTCCCCCTCCTGTTCTTCCCCCTCCTGTTCTTCCTCCTCTTCTTCCTCCTCTTCTTCCTCCTCTTCTTCTTCCTCCTCCTCTTCCTCCTCCTTCTCTTCTTCCTCCTCTTCTTCTTCCTCTTCTTCTTCCTCCTCCTTCTTCTTCCTCCTCCTGTTCTTCCTCCTCCTCCTCCTGTTCTTCCTCCTCCTGTTCTTCCCCCTCCTGTTCTTCCTCCTCTTCCTCTTCTTCTTCCTCCTCTTCTTCTTCCTCATCATCTTCCTCCTCCTCCTGTTTGTCCCCTTAAGGGGGCAGGGTCGTCTCGACACCGCTCTCCACTGTCTTCTGTCACCAACTCTACTCAGATCCACCACTTTCCATCCATCGCTTTCTCGGTCGCCCTCTCTTCCTTGTACCCGTCTCCCTACGCTCCACTGACCATCTAACAAACTCGTCCTCTTCTTTTCTTTTCACGTGTCGGTACCACCTCAATCTGCTTTCTCTTATCTTCTCTCTCAGTTCCGCCACCTTCACTTCCTGCCTTATGTCTTCATCCCACCTTCACTTCCTGCCTTATGTCTTCATCCCACCTTCACTTCCTGCCTTATGTCTTCATCCCACCTTCACTTCCTGCCATAAGTCTTCATTCCACCTTCACTTCCTGCCTTATGTCTTCATCCCACCTTCACTTCCTGCCAAATGCTTACATCATTCTCAAATGCACCGTTTACTTTGATCGTCACACTATCAGCAACTATCTCTCCAGTATCTCGTACGAAATATGAAATGATCTGAACAGAAGGGGACATAATGGTTGATGCGTGGAGCTTTAATCTTGTCGATTTTGCTCTTTGGGTAAGCGATACAGAATTACTAAAAATAATATTGCCTCTTGCAAGGACCTAGACAAAATGAAAGACGTCGTATATGAGACATTATAGATGAAAAAAAATATTATAGATGAAAAAAATAGTAAGAGTGGACGAGGAAAACACAAAGGAAAATCATAACCGAGACGTTGTTTGTAAATGTGGTAATAAACGTCCATCAATTAAGCCAACTTTTCCCTCAGATTTCTCTTAAAATACTGGTTAGTTTAAGAAGTTATATCATACACTCGAAAGGCGTTTATCTGAATTGAAAACACCTCGAAGTTATCGTCTCTATCGTGGCTATCGCCTCGTTTTTCAACACACTTCTCGGTGTTTCAAATCAGATAATAAATGCCTTCTCGAAACGCACAGTCTGTTTCTACCTGTGAACAGCCTAAAACATGGTTGATATCGGCTTGAATAGTTGAACAGGGTTGAGCTGGCGAGCTTGAACAGGGTTGTCAACAGGTCTGTCCATGGATGTTGAAACAGTATTGTTCATGGCTGATGATCGAACAGGCTTGAACAGTGTTGAACAACATTGTTCATACATGATACAACATGTTGTCAGAGCATGATGAAATAACAAGGATGAACAGCGTTGTTGATAGAACCAAGTCATTGGCTGTTGTAAGCTGGTTTTTGCGTGTTCTCACATGCATGAACAACTGCTGTCGATTCAACAAGCCTGTCACAACATGTTCAAACATGCTTGAACAGTGCTGTTATTTTAACAGTCCTGATCTATCATGTTGACAATGCTGCTACAGGCATATTGAACCAACAATCTTGTTACAACCTGTGAGATTTTTACGTGTGTATTACATGAAACACGAGTGTTTCATCAGGATATTCAAACACCGAGAAGTTTTTTGAAAATCGAGGAGAAGCCGAGGTTTTTTAACAAGCTTCGAGGTGTTTGGATATCCTGACGAAACACTCCGAGTGTTTCATATTAGATCTCAAAGAAATCACTATATTTTAAGAGAAATCGAGGTGAAAATTTATGAAATTTCTTCCCTCCGACATCTAAATTCCAAACCACCGTCTCGTGGTGCTGATTTCCTTTGTTTTCGACTCATGAATTATTAATATGACTTATGAGATATTAATTTTCAACACAACCTTCCGTTAACAATATTCCAATTACAGACTTAAGGCTGTTTTCCACTTCAACCGTAACGTAACGTAACGTAACGTAGCGTTTTCTTTTCTGTCAAAGTCATTAGTTTTGCTCTAGTGCTCACGAAACAAAGAAATACGCTATGTTTCGGTACGATGGAAGTGGAAAACGGCCTTAAGATGTTACGCTAAGTTGTAAGACGTTACACTACTTTGTAAGACGTTACACTAAGACAGTTGTAAGACGCTACGTTGTAAGACGTTACCCTACGTTGTAAGACGTTACACTACGTTGTAAGACGTTACGCTACGTTGTAAGAAGTTACACTACGTTGTAAGACGTTACGCTACGTTGTAAGACGATACACTAAGACAGTTGTAAGACGCTACGTTGTAAGACGTTACACTACGTTGTAAGACGTTACACTAAGACAGTTGTAAGACGCTACGTTGTAAGACGTTA
The DNA here is from genome assembly GCA_035772405.1 of Chrysogorgia sp. JL179-B06. Classification (NCBI taxonomy): domain Eukaryota; kingdom Metazoa; phylum Cnidaria; class Anthozoa; order Scleralcyonacea; family Chrysogorgiidae; genus Chrysogorgia; species Chrysogorgia sp. JL179-B06. The sequence continues at coordinate 393,733 of JAYKKM010000383.1, read as the reverse complement.
CCCTACGTTGTAAGACGTTACACTACGTTGTAAGACGTTACACGTTGTAAGACGTTACACGTTGTAAGACGTTACGCTACGTTGTAAGAAGTTACACTACGTTGTAAGACGTTACGCTACGTTGTAAGACGCTACGGTACGTTGTAAAACGTTACGCTACGTTGTAAGATGTTACACTACGTTGTAAGACGTTACGCTACGTTGTAAGAAGTTACACTACGTTGTAAGACGTTACGCTACGTTGTAAGACGCTACGGTACGTTGTAAAACGTTACGCTACGTTGTAAGATGTAAGACGTTACACTATATGTAAAGGCCGTTTTCCACTTCAACCGTAACGTAACGTAGCGTTTTCATTTGTGTCAACTAAGTCATTAGTTTTGCTCTAGTGCTCACGAAACAAAGAAATACGCTACGTTTCGGTACGATACGGTGGAAGTGGAAAACGGGCTTAAAGCATTTATTTAGCCGGCATGAAACACGGTTCAAAAAACATGCTCTTCAAAGTTCTAATATAGTGTGATGATTCATGAACCTCGTATCTTTTCCATTTCAAACACTCTTCAAACTTACCATGTAATTCAAAGATGAAAACACTTCACTTGCTACAACGTTAACAACAATAATTTCTTTGTCAGCCTAAAATTGGAAATATTTAACAGGATTATGAAAAAAAATAATAATAATAATAATGAGATACAAAGGAGATAGTTGTGAAAGCAGACAGTCCTATAACCAGTGATGTAACAGAGGTAGACGGGGCCCTTATACATGTCTTGGGTCTGGGGCCCCATGAAGGCTCGACTATAACTTCTATAGTTATCACTATACAGTACAATGTTAAACAATCGTGAATACCTAGACACCTATATATTCCTTCCTCCTCCAGTTAACGTTGGCAAATCGATAAATCAACTCTTTCTTATCAACTGAAGGTCAATCTCCCACCCAGGACATTAATGATTCTTCACCATAAATCACAGATTCGCACGAGGCGCCGGGGGTGATCCAGGAGAATCGATTATCGGGAGCCCCGTAAATTAGTTCTGACTAAATATGACGATGAAATATATGTCAGTAATGTGACTAATGTCGCTGTTAAGCCGTAATTTTTCATTATAATCTTCCACTCCATTTTTGGCAGGGGCCCCACTGTGTCGAGGGCCTTTAGTTCTCGACCTAAACCTACCTAATGAGCGTTACACCGATAGGGGTATCTAGTACGTATTCCTTATAAGGACGCGCAAATAGAAGGCATTGACGAGCAAATAGAGTGAATTAACGAGCAAATAGCTGACACGTTCAACCCTCGTACCAGCCTCCTTGTTAATTGGATTGTAACCGACCCCAAAACAACAAAGGTCCTAACCCTTTAGCAAACGTTTTCTTGAGAAATAAACCACCCCCAAAGCTATAGAATATATCAAAGGAAAGTTAAATGATCTATTTACAACATACGTACAGCTTTATCCCGGTAGCTAACTTAGTTCTCTTTAAAAGCGCGGATAATCGAACATGCCCAAAATATAATTTTCCTAATACGGATACCATTGTAAACAAAAACACGGCTGTCTTCAACGAACGTTTTCTTGAGAAATAATCAACTCCCAAAGCTACAATATATATTAAAACACAGATAAATTATCTGTTTACAATATGCGTACAGCTTATCCTGCTAGCGAACGTAGTTTTCTTAAAAAGAGCGGATCATCGAACATATCGTAACGTGTTAATAATCCCACATCCAGTGGGCTGGTACGAGTGCCATGTATTTGCTCGTCAATGCCTTCTATTTGCTCGTCGGTCACTTCCTTATATGGAATACGTACTAGAAGTACATATGGTTACACCACTGCCTGTAAACTTCTGATAGCCAAATGAGACGCTCCAAGCATGCAGGGTACAAAAGTAGTATGTATTCCTGCGCAACATACCTGTACTTCATAACTTTCTGCATATAGCGTCAAAAAAGTATCACTTTTGGATTCAAATTTCCGTAATGATTGAGTAAGAGACTCTTTTTGTCCATACTTATCCGTAACTTCAGCCTAAAAGAATTTCCACGAACAAAAATATTGACCCAACGATTCCCAAACGTCAAAAATTTTTATTAGGCTCTTATTTGGAAGAACTTTTAAAATGATAAAGTAACTTCTTTTGAAGATTTTTGCTTCTTCGCCTTGTTTTTGAAATATTTCAGTTTGTTTGATATGCAAATGTCTGGAATTTCGTCACACATGCATAACTTACCGGGGACGTTTGTGTATCTCTTTCATTCTCAAACGAAATCCTTTAAAACCAAGAAGTTTGGTGTTGTGGGAGAAACACGCACACATGTTATTCGCACTTTAGTGTTTTCATTTCATGAAGGCAAAGATACTGTATATAAAATTCTCTGATAAGTCATTACGCATGTGTAACGTAAATTCCAAACATTTGGATATCAAACAAACTGAAATATATCAAAAACAAAGCGAAGAAGCAAAAATCTTCAAAAGAAGTTACTTTATCATTTTAAAAGTTCTTCCAAATAAAACAATAAAACTTGTTGACGTTACAGTGTACCTTTATTACAAAATTCTTTACATCCTCGCCGATTGTTTGTCCAATTATAACGACGCCATTTTCATCAGGGGTATGTGTCACTTTTTGTGCATTCAATGAGTCATGATTAATTGTTATTGTAACATCAACTTTGAGTTTGGCGGGGTTATTCACAGGAGTGTCGTCTGGGTGGGTCAGCTCGATCTGCAAATGGTACACAGTACTAAAGTAAATGGTTTGAACCTAGGAGTATCATTAGATGTGTGAAGTTGATCGTCCAGGTTGTTGTAGTCTTGAGAAAGACTATTGTTGGTGACTGACGTTTCAACGGCCTCAGCGGCGGTCATCTTCAGAGTCAAGAAGGCTAATGCGATATATCGATATTTTCGATAAATATCGATATTTTGAAATATCGATAAGCTGAAATATCGATAAGCGATATTCAATTTTACGCATATCGAAAATATCGAAAGTTTCAACTTCACTAAACACCCAAGTCGATTTTTTAAAAATAATTTCGGCAATTATTGTCGTAATACGCTAATTGAGGTGACGAGATCTTATTGCGTTTAAAAACACGTAGTGCCGGGTCCGCAAAACAAAAGAGGAAGACAACTGAAATAGCGATGTAAACAAAGTATAATTACGCTAATTCGAATCAGTTAATGTATTTCTCAAACTAAAGGTCTCGGCTTGGTAACACTGTGAGAAAATAGGTGAGATAACTGTCAGCCACAAGACAAAGGACATACTCTTAATGATTTGAATCAATTGAATGGCGGCATTGAAATAAGATTTAAAATAAATTGTAGATTTTTTACATGCGCCTGCACTTATAACCGCGCGTGCACCGAGGTAAATTGAGTTTTCGTATTTGCTTCGATATTCGATATCGCCGATAATATCGAAAAAAATTTTCGATATCGATATATCGATATTTTTCAATATCGCATTAGCCTAGAGTCAAGTAAAGCGTGTTTGTCAGGTTTGCCTATATATATACGTCTGGTTCATTACGTCATCGTTTGGTTGTATCATAATCAATGTGAGTGGGTGTTGCGTCATGCGTTAAGCGCGGGTGTATTGTTTGTCGGTAGGTCTATTGTTCGTTGGTGCGTGCGAAGAAGTCTTTTGTATGGTGTTGGTAATTGTTGTGATCTGTTAAGTGGTTCATGTTCCAAGTTGGTATACCAACTTTCTGATGTAGTCGCTGTTTGTAGTTTGTGTTAAAGGCGATAGATTCAGCCGAGTCCCAGTCAATATCGTGTTTTGTTTGTACGTGGTGTTCAGCTATGTGATTAGTCCTGACCCAGTATCTAGTAGCTCGTTTGTGTTCAGCTAGTCTGATTTTTAGGTTTCTGCCGGTTTCACCAATACAAGTGTCCTGGCAGTCGGCGCATTTGATCTTGTAAACTGCACCCTGTCTTTCGTGAGGCCTTCGACGAGTATAATTCCTCGATAAGATATATAACTGTGATGCCCATTTACAAAATGAAAAGAAAAATATGAAAATATTAAAAATATCACCCTTACCATTCCATGGAAAGGAAAATTGGGCTTAAAAAATGTTGGACTGTAATCAGAATATTTCAGTACAATGCTATGTTGAAGAAGACTTATACTGGTATCTGCAAAATGGGTTTTCTGAGTGAGTTCATCAGTGACAGAGACATTGATCACAATTTTATGCCAGCCTTGATATGCATTATTATTGTTGGCAGAAAGGCTTCTAAATAAATTAAGAATCTTCTTCTTCGATATAGTAAATGAGTAGGTGCCATCAATCTAAAAGAAAAGTGTGTGATGTAAAGTGTAAATGTAAATGTAAATATGTATATGCATGTATATATATATATATGTTCTAAGGATTTATGGTGAAGGAAAATTTCGAGTGTTGGAATATGACCAAGACATGACCCAGTTACGAAAAATGCAACTTCAAGGCCTTCCAGCTGGAATTGAACCAGCGACCCTGCGATGCTAGTGCACTGACCACTGAGCTACGGAGGCCTTCGGAGGCCGTTGTCGAGAGCATAGTCACGAGTTCTGTATATATAGTGGTGGTAATGCATAATGTTTGAAGAGCGATCAGTAGATATCATGATTTAATAAGAATAATTTGAAACTGATCTAGATAAAAAACTTTATACAGAATTTTCGGCTGCAGACTGTCGCTGCCTTCCTCAATGACTAAAATATATGTGTTTCAGAGTAGTGTGGTATATTCCACATCCCATCTTTAAGATTGTGATGTTTATATATACCTATTTGGGTGTGCTAGGTCATCAGCTTCATCACGCTGATGAGCCCCAAATAGGGCGAAACAGCTGTCCGCGATTGCTGATTGACCTAGACACTGCTCATCGTAAGTCCACTCAGTTAAAACTGTTTTATACAGTACTGAGTGGATTATGATGTAAGACCCCTTGATGATATATGTGTTTCAGAGTAGTGTGGTATGTCCCACATCCCATCTTTGAGATTGTCATGTTTATATTATATTATATGCATGTATATTAGAAAAACACTGTAACCAATTCACCTCAAATTCTGAAATGACTTTCTGGCATAAGTCGCGGGAGGAGAGGTAGTAGGAGCATTCAAAGAATACTTGCATTTTGCCTTTTCCCTTTACACCTTTACCATAGGTATATCTGAAAATCAATAGACATTAATAAAGTCTTATTAACCTCGTTTGCTCAGTCTGTACGTAAAAGTATTTGCCTGAGGGAACTGGAAATCTTGACAGCATCTCTTTAACGTTATCGAACAAGTTGGACGCCTTGTGTCCAACAAGTTCTAAACGCGGGATGCAGTAGCCTGCGAGCCGGCTCTCTGCGGGTTGGGGGAGGGCGGGCGGCTTGCGGGGGGAGGCGTGAGAGGGTTAGGCGCCTCCTCCCAACAGGCAGAGAGCCGGCACGCAGGCTAGAGCCGTTGCTGCTACCAAGCCCTTGGAAATTCCACTGCCTCGTGTTACCACAGCATGATAAACAGCTGCTGCTACACAGCTGTTACACTAGCAATCAGTAACGTCTCCGAACGCGTGAAGGTCGATACTTGAATTTCTTCCGGGAATACCACCAGACGTCTTGGCACCGGTCACCTTGTTTAGAGTTAGTCCGCGTTCCCATTTCGACCACTTTGTCTGCATTATTAGGGACGATGGCAACCTAGGACGGGGACGTCGTTCAAACAAAATAATCTTTATGCGAAACAAAAAGAATGAATAATTTTTATTCCCAACAGTAATCTCAACGCCGTCCTCGTTCTGTTTACAACGCAACTGAGAACATTTTCACGTCTTTAGAACGACGGTAACTCGCGGAGATGAGAGCTGTTTCTTAAGACTGACTTAAACAAAGACACTACAATCGTTTTAGAAATATTGAAGCGTTTTGGAGACCATAAAACAAGCTTAGAGTGTCAAATATGCTAGTCAATCGACGTTAAGGTTTCATTCAAATGCTAAAATTTGTATTTCTTTCACTGCCGTCGCCGTCCTAGGTTGCCGTTGTAGATCATAAATTCCCTATTCAAGTATTATAATATACAACAGCTATATAAACTTACCTTGCAGACACAGAACCTTGGATATCTCCTTCCCCTTCTGATACATAAGACTTGGACAAAACGTCTACTTCAAACGTTGGAAGAACTGGGGATATAAAGAATTTAAATATTGCTAGTAGGAAAACGCATTTTCCATGGTGACTGGAAACGTTGGGTAGCTCTTACAAGAACTGCTCCGTGAAACTTAGCAGAGTCAGAGTTAAGAAAGAGGCAGAGTAAAATATGTAAACTAGAAAGAAGTACGATGCATTTCGGCAGACAACTTATCAAGCACTATACGGTACGTCTTCTGGGAAACAATTCTTGTAAGAACTATCCAACATTGCTATTCCGGCCATCGTGGTGAAAATCTTAAGATTGGGACAAACGACGTACTTTAATAATAATAATAATAATAATATTTATTCATGATACCACGTCACCGAAGTGTTTTTCAGTGGGGTCCTGTAATACTTCACAAGATTACGTTACGTTACGTTACGTTACGTTACGTTACGTTACGTTACGTTACGTTACGTTACGTTACGTTACGTTACGTTACGTTAACATAATACGTTAACGTTAACGTTAAAACGTTAACCTTAACCTACCTTGCATTGCATTGCATTGCATCACATCACGTTACGTTACGTTACGACTTTTCTTTTTTAAAATTAATAGCTTTTTTGTTCATTAGTGAAACTGTAATTAGTTTTTATAAGTAAAATTAAGAATATATTGTTGTAAGAGCATTATTATTATTACGTACGTTACGTTACGTTAAACAAAAACATTATACGAAAACTATCTATAATCGATTGAAAAATATTTTACCGGTGAAAACAATAGATTCTCACCCCTTGAAAAAGGAAAATATCTGCTATCGCCACATACCCTAAACTATGTTCTATGCTCTCAGTTCTAGATTTTCTGTCCAATTAATCACATCCTAAAATAACTAGTTAAAGTTTATATTTTACAAACCATATTCTTTGACTTCAAATGTTTTTTCTTCTTTTCTTCCCTAAAAAAGGATTTCACAAATACCAATAGGTTAGAGAAACTCAAATTTGGTGTCCTGGGCTCTGACGGTGTCTCAATGGCTTAGTGGTATTAAAGAGCGCTGTTACGTTAACCTGCAGAGACAGGTTTGAATTAATGCATTGTGATTCGCAAATTGCGACGCAATTTTTCGAAGTTGAGATGTAATTAAGCGTATTATACTGAAGAAATTGTGATAGAGGCAATAGGAAAATGTTAGTTTCCTGTTTTTTCATTAAAAAGCACTTAAAACTCTCGATTAGGTTACATCTTCAGGCAGCGATTAACTCTTTCCTGTCGGGCTGAAAAACATCCAAAATTGAACTACCTCTTTGTTCTATTGATATCTCGGGAAATATCCATAACTGTTGCGAAAGCTATACATTTTCTGAAAGCCCAATAAACTGGCTTTTACCAATGCTTTTAAATTTCCCAAACAAGACACATTATGTTAATATAAATTAGCATTAATTATCATAAATCAAGTTGAAAAACTTTCATTTTCCTAGAATTTTTTATGAAATCAAATCAAACTTGGCATGTGAGTGGGTCTCATGTGCCTGGGGGCTTCTCAATTTTCAATATTTAATCTTGCGTTACTCTGTGCCGTGTTTTTCGATTGACGACTTCATCAGTCTTCTCACGACCGATTTTGACTGGGTCAGACAGGAAATAGTGAATAATTGGATTTTGAAACCTTAATTAATTGACTTACAGGTAATTGCTTTTTTCAACTAAGTTGGTTTTTTTCAACTATTAAAATTGATTGTGCGTATTCAGTTTTACTCAAAACAGTTGAACTGCAAAAAATACTAGAAATACAAAGAAATAGGTACGCAATGCGTACATGTGTCCATTGGAACTTGTTGAAAATTATTACTATTATTAAAATTAATTGTACGCATTTTTTACTCAAAAGAGTTGATCAACTGCAAAAAGTACTAGGACTTACAAAAAATAGGTACGCAATGCGCACATGTGTCTACTGCATCTTAAATCAAACATTGAAACGAAGCTATTGCACACGTTAACATATATACCCTATAATCAGCCAATATAGTAAACACCATTATTTCGGTCACTGACTGGCATCTTGCATATGGTTCACAGACACAATAAATTGTATTACAAAATCATTGGAAAAAATTAATAAAACATTAAAAATATAGAGAGCTTTAAATTAAAAAGTTAAAGAATCTGACTTTCATACTTCATGACTAACCTTTAATTGTCTTAGTTATTTTTAACAGTCATCCACAGCCTACATATGCACATAGTATTTATAAAAGCATTGTTAAGTTAGAATCTGTTTAGAAAAACCGATTGTTGTGTTTAACTTTTGAATTGTTTACGTTGTGCTGTCGATTTACACTATTGAATCATGCCGTAGAATCGCGCTTGCAGTGCAAACATTTGAAGAAGTTATATAGTTATTAAATTCAAAGGTTTGGTTAATATTAAATTCAATGATGAGATGGACTAAAAAATAAGGTTTGTCATTGTTTATGATCTTAATGTTTCTGTTAAAACGTCCTTCAAAATGAAGGAAATAGCCCGGAATTCTCCCAATAAATGGCTGCACAATATTCTAGCACAAATGAATTCTCACAATGTAAGGGTTGCTGTATTCAGTAAATTCTAACAGACATCAAACAAATATTCAGCAAGCAAAGAAATACTAAATTACAAAATGTTTACCTTAATTTCAACTGATATTTTCCAGTCCCCCATGTTGGGTTGAGAGGATAATTCAAACTCTTTGGTCACCACACCTGAATTAAATAAAGTTAGTACACAACAAGGGGGCTTTTTGCCAATCCAAATTATAATTTATTATACAATTAATTTATACATTTTTATTGACTTTCTAGATAAATAGGATTACAGGTAATCGTAAATGTCTTTTTACAAGAGATTTTTAAGGCTTAATGTTAAGAATTTGCAGTTTCATGTAACTATGGGTGCACTGCTGAATTATCTGTGAATTTCACTATCCAGTATCTGGATGGATATTTTCTATTATGCTGTGTCCAAATTGGTATATCGACAATCTTGGTATCCCAAACATTTTGGTATATCGGAAAATCCTGATATACCAGAATTTGCTGAAAAATACTGCTATAAACTGATGTGATTTAACTTCTGTATATCAGCTTATCAAACATCCCGAATTCTTAGCTGAATTGGCCCTTTTTTGTCCTTCTGTAGAAGAAAAGAATCACTTCTAGGACTGCATCCAGATTTTCTTCAACTGTAGGGCAAGTATCTAGATGTAACCTTCTGATTGTTAGACTCAAAGTTATTTACAGCAATTGTACAGCAATAGCTAATCAATATTAATTGTCATTTAATTAATTAATCATTAATTAAATTATAATTATAATTAATTTTAATTAATTAATTAAAATTATATATTATAATTAAAATTATATATAATAATTATAATTAATTTTAATTAATTATTATAATTGTAATTATCTATTATAAATTAAATTATAATTAGTTTTAATTAATGAAAGTTATTGTATATCAAAATTATATTATAATTATAATTAATTTTAATTAATTATTGTAATGAATTATTAATTATTGTAATGAATTATTAATTAATAATTAATTAATCAATAATTAATTTATTACGGCAATTAAAATTGTTAATTAACAAGTTAAATTACATACATGATTTTTGCAATATTTGACTAAAAGTGAGGATGATTATGATTAAAATGAAACTAACCAGATGATGATTTTTCATCTTTCCAGTAAGCAAGTTGGTTTTGCAAAGGATCCTGAAGAAGGTATAAATTTACGGTTGTGATTTGTGCACAAGTATAAATTAAAATTAAAATTAATGAAATGTAAATTATATATTAATTAAATATGAGAATTCAAAATGTTTACTGAAAATGTAGTGATAATTCCATATACTTACAATTAACGTAACATGCATCTACACAAATGCAAAATAAATTACTATATTAATTTAGCAAACTGTGCGTGTAAGTCAAGGCCAACTTTTCAAGTTCATTCATGAGTATTAAATCATCATACTTCCAACCTCACCTTTCCCATGTAGACTTTCAAGTTAGGGTACACAGCAAGAATCCGCATGTGAACTGCAAAAATCCCACCAAAAATAAATCTTAATGTTGAAAAATCCTAAACCATTAGCAGCATGTTTAAGGCTCTTTGATAATTGATAATTGATTGTCACTTTTTGTTATGATTAGAGTTGGTAAACATGGGGTTGATAAATTTTAATTACAGTTGAGAAAAAAGACATTAAAACACCTTACCAGTTTGTCCTGGTTTGTAGATTCCTTTGTCAGTTTGCACATAAACTGAAAAACCTTTTTCATTGAAATTAATTTCATTTGATTCAGTCCGATTGAACGTTAGTCCACCAGACCCAGAGATGTGCAAATGCTTCTTTGAACTGTAAGAACCGGCTTTTTTTGGTAAGCCTTCGGTTGGGATCTGTTTTGAAATTTTAAATAAGTAAAAACAGTGGGCTATATACATATTTCTGAGCAACTGAAAATCTTTTTCTGAAAGTATTATTTAAACCAATGAAATCAGTTAAAAAGCTGAAAGTTGTTTTGCAGGGTAATCATACAGGAAGAAAGTACAACTGATATGCAGATTCAGTTAATTCACAGATTGGAGAAGTGATTCATGGAGCCACGGTGGCATTATACGGTATTATTAGATGTGTGAAGTTGATCGTCCAGGTTGTTGTAGTCTTGAGAAAGGCTATTGTTGGTGACTGACATTTTGATGGCCGCCGCCTCAGCGGTGGTCATCTTGACGAGGCCGTCTCTGAAGATGACCGCCGCTGAGGCCGCCGAAACTTCACAAATCTAATGATACCATTTACTTTATATACGGTATATGTTATATACGGAATTGTGTTTAATTGAAACTATAGCCACGACTGTGGGCATCTTTTGGTTTTTATTGCTTGACAATTTTCGAGAGCCGAGTGGGAAATGGCCCTGTTATTACAGCTGCATCGGCCCACCATTTGACAGAACCTTCTTATTTATTACATAAAAAACTTGAGTATACTTACTGTAAGTTGAAGAGAACTTGTTACTCCTATAAAAACATTAACACAGGCATACAGTAGACACAAAAAATATGGGACAGCTTAAGAAAGTGGCATTAATCCCACAGACCAGAGAAGACATGTGGCTCGGCACTGCTATTACAGACTGTCCAAGGTGATCACTATAAAACCCTTGGTTGGAATACCATATGTATAGTAATTATTTATTATTATTATTTGTAAATATACTTTTAAATTGTAGTTGTCTATGCTGTTACGGTCACCCTGCCATTGTTTTATTACTGTATAGTTTAATCTATGTTAAGTTTCTTTTTTGGTGGTTTTTTTGCACAATGATGAAGCTAATAAAATAAAATAAAATAGATCTCTTTCATAATGGCTCCCAAATTAAATATTATTTTATATTCATTTAAATTAGCCTTTCTGACCTCGTTTGTGTGTCTGTAATTCCAAAAGGTTGAAAAAACCTTTGCTTGGAATACCATGTGTATTAATATATATACTGTATATTCAAATATAATTGTCTGAAGATCATATTATTATGATCTGTAATATATATATATATATATATATATATATATATATATATATATATATATATATATATATATATATATATATATATATATATATATATATATATATATATATATACGTGTAGGTTTGGTCTACGAAATGCAAAGAGTGCTCAACAACATATAGTTAGAGCAAATAATAGATTTTCGCTTACCTCAAAACTGGTCTGCTACAACTTGTTTCATCTGTAAAAGAATGCCTGAAGATTCTTTTACAGATGAAACAAGTTGTAGCAGACCAGTTTTGAGGTAAGCGAAAATCTATATATATATATATATTTCCTCTGAGTTATAGAACAGTGGTAGATCCAAGGTTGTTCTGGGGGCATACTCCCCAGGAAAATTTTTAATTTTGCAAAGCCCAGAAGTGCTTTTCCGGCGATTATTTTTGCGAAATTAGGGCACCACGCCATTGCTAAAAATGCACGATTACAAAGGGCATCAAGATTATGAAACACTTTAATATAAACTCAGAAGTACTCAGAAAAACTATATATATAAAATATATATTAATGTGGTCCAAGTAACATTCTTACCAGCATGAAATTGTCCAATTGCATTGGAAATTGTGTCAGAGCCGATAACAAATGTTGCCTTAACATTGACTGGAATACCAGGAGGGACTGTTTTGAGGATCAGTACACTAATGTTGACCAACATGCCTGGTCGAAAGGTCTTAGGTACTGTGATGACATAGGAGCTAAACAAATTTTAAACACACGTTTAGTGTTTCACACATGTATAGGCAAATAAAAATATGGCATGGTTCTGGTTGCATTTTGAAAAAAATTAGGTTGGTGCATTAGTATTAATATTTTTAAGAAACATTTTGGAGAATAGCTGTCAACTAGCCAATTTCCCACATTATTGCAAAATAATTGGCATGTGGTATAACATGCTGTTTTGAGTAATTACCAAGTTAAAAACAAACTTTGCCAGATAGATAAGGTTGGGGGTTTCTTCTTCAGTGAAATGGCTATGCATGTCTCAGCATCAAAAAAAGTTTAGGGTTAGGTGGTCATTTTCATTTGGCCTTATGTCAATATGTTAAATTTGTGTTAAAGTGTCACAGTAGATTTGAACCCCTCTGCAGTTTTGTATTACTGTTGATAATAATAATAAAGACATGCATTATACAATAGTCTCAATGCTCTTACAACAATATATTCTTAATGTTTACTTATAAAACTAATTACAGTTTCATTATAAGACAAAGCCTACTACATATATATTACCACTATGAGCAACAAAAGTCAAAAAAGGTTAAACAGTCCAGACATCGAAACATTGAATACAAACAACATCACGTTTTTGCAGTTCAAAAATAATTTTACAAAAAGAGAAGGCAATATGTAACAAATTAAGCATGATATCAATAACACAGGGTGATACCTTGGCCCCATTTCTATTCATCATAACCCTAGACACAATCTCACTAATTGGCAACACGGCTTTTTCCCTGGACGTTCTAGTGTTACACAACTTACTCAAGTTGTTCACTTACTCGCTCAAGCATTGGATAACAAACAACAAGTTGACCTAGTATATCTTGACTTCTCTAAGGCCTTTGATCGTGTGCCCCATTCTAAACTTCTTTATAAGCTCAACGTTGTGGGTATTCGGGACCCATTGCTTTCTTGGTTCCGCAGCTACCTTTCTCAGAGGCGCCACCGTGTTCTTCTTGATGGATTTTCTTCTGAATGGCTGCCTGTAACATCTGGTGTTCCTCAAGGTTCGGTCCTCGGACCGCTTCTGTTTCTTATATACATCAACGATATGGCTGATGCAATCACTCAGGGATCGCACTTACCCTTATTCGCTGATGACTCGAAGTGTTTTCAAGTTATTTTCAGCAATACTGACCAAGATAAACTCCAGGAAGATCTTAATGCTCTGTACAATTGGTCTATCACCTGGGGCATGGAGTTTAATGTCGATAAGTGTAAGGTGCTGAGAGTTGTTAGAACTCGTACAATTTATGATCGTCAGTACTATTTGGGTTCTAAACAGCTGTCTGTTGTTCAGAGTGAGAAAGATCTTGGAGTATGGCTTACTACCACTCTCAACTGGAACACCCATACTGATCATGTAGTTGCTAAGGTCCAAAGGATGCTTGCAGTCTATTGTATCGGACTTCGAGAGACATTGATGATCACACCGTTAAGCGTTTACTATATTTCACCTGGGTGAGGTCAACACTTGAATATGCTAGTCCAGTATGGTCTCCATACAAGAAACGTAACATGAACAAAATTGAGCAGGTGCAGCGCCGCGCCTCTCGGCTTATTTTAGGTCGTGAAGTAGATTACAAGAACAGGCTTGAACAACTTCAGCTTCTTCCTCTGTACATGCGTAGGGAAATCACTGATCTTGTCTTCCTTTTTAAAATGATTCATGGCTTAGTAGACATGCCACGTGGTTTAATTTCTTGGAGAAGTACTGGTCGTTGTCTGCGTAATATTGATGACTTGACTCTTATAGTACCTTATGCCCGTACAGATGTCTTTAAGTGTTCTTATTTCGTTCGTGTCACTAGGCTCTGGAACTCTCTCCCATACTCTATACGTGGCATTAACACCTTGTCGTTTTTTAAGAGGCTACTTTCTCAGCATTATTTCAAACTTTTTCCTGTTGCTTTTAATCCATAGTTTTTGCTCTTTTCGTATATAATTTCGTTATGTCTTACTCTTTGATTTCATATTAATGTTATATGTTATTTGTATTTGTAAAGGGTGACCAATCCTGAGGGAATCTTGAATTCTGTTTTTGGTTTACCCTAATACATTCAATTTTTAGTTGTAATACTGTAATTGATATGTATTATAAATTCTAATAAATAGACTACGCCATGAGAACGGCGGCAGATGGACATGAAGATCTCGGATTCACACTAGAACAACGAAGGAGTAGCCGGTATCCGGCCAAGATAATCACTGACACTGACTTTGCCGATGACATTGCTTTGGTCTCTGATAACCTAGAGAAAGCACAGAAACTTCTACTTAGGGTGGAGAGAGCAGCACAGGAGGTTGGACTACACATAAATACCACCAAAACTGAGTTCATGGTCTATAACCAGCAAGGAGACCTTACGACACTAGACAACAGTAAACTTAAAAAGACTGAAGACTTTCAATATCTTGGCTCATGGATTGCTGAAAGTGTAAAGGATGTAAACATCAGAAAGGCGAAGGCGTGGATGTCGCTTAATAAACTGAAAGAAGTTTGGAAGTCTGAGCTTAGTAGACAACTTAAAGTACGCTTTTTCAGGGCATCAGTGGAAAGTATACTTTTATATGGAGCAGAGACTTGGACTCTAACAAAGACACTGGAGAAGAGACTGGACGGCTGTTATACAAGACTCCTTAGAGCAGCTTTAAATGTTACATGGTGATATACATCTATATGGTGATATACCACCAATCTCGGTAACACTCAGAGAACGAAGGCTCCGCTTCTGTGGCCATATCTTCAGAAACAAGGACGAGGTTGCCTCACAGCTCCTGTTTTGGGAACCCCGTCATGGCAAACGGTCTAGGGGACGCCCAGCAACAACATATATCAATCAGATAGAACATGATACCAACTTACCAAAAGCCGAACTTCCAAAGATCATGGAAAAGCGTGGAGACTGGAAAGAACTCATCAAAACTGTGCGAGTGCGCTCGACTTAGATCAATAACACTTTTGATCCTAATTGGCGTTCATGGAGAGCCGCTGCCGACACAGACATCAAGGCACCGTTTTCACGAATCATTGCTTTTTAATTAACGAGTCATTGCGTTGTTATTATGGTGCCATTTTCCCCAAATGTTTGAGAGCATGTAACTTATTATGTTACTTGACAAAGGCTTCGATTTTGATTCCAATTTACTACGTGGAAAGCAGGCTTATTAATAATGCTTCCAATTTTATCCACTTGTAAGTAAGAGGCTAACTTCTCCGAAACGAAACGTCGCGTCTATGAAATTTGAACTAACAAAAATATTTAATTATTAAAGAGTAATTACATTTAGTTTGCGACCGTCTCGACAAAAGTCACAAAACTAGATCAACGATAATATTCTATGATATCGAGTCAATTATGTCATAATGTCAATTATGTTAATATTTTCATGACACAGAAATATACCGCCATTTGCAATTGAGTGTGCAGTGGTGCACCGTGCGTTAATTAACTTTAGCCTCCTCCGCAGGCATCTCTCTCACGCGCGGGAGGGAAAAATGGCGGGCGGGGCAAAAATTGCGGGCGGGCGAAAAATAAAATGAGAGAGACAACCTCGTCCCCAGGGCCTTCGCGGTGCGATATGGTGTGTATTCCCCGCCAAAATTAACATCCAAATTTTATTCTGCAAAACAAAATTGTTGAAGGCAAATTTTCGGTAAGTCTAAATTTATAACACAACTATCGTGTACACTTAAATCCTGAAACGTCAAATTACGTTCTTTAACATCAAATTGTGAAACATCAAATTGTGAAACATCAAATTGTGAAACATCAAATTCTGGATCATCAAATTCTGGAACATCAAATTGTGAAACACAAATTGTGAAACATCAAATTGTGAAACATCAAATTGTGAAACATCAAATTGTGGAACCCAGTTTTAATAATCATGGCCGAGTTAGTCATTGGATCCAAAATGGCGGAAGAACAAATGCTTGGTTTTGTTAGGCAGACTGTGTTAAATCTTATAACGCAACTGGAGAACAGTTATGGTGGAACCAATAATCTAGACAGCATTTTATACTGTCTGCCAGACAAAAGAAATCGCGCGTCCATGTTTCTTTTTATATGACGAAAGAAGTGATCTTTCTTGCTCGCTTTTTCGGGGGAGCTGGCAAGGCTCTTGGCCTCCCTTGTCCCAGTGAAGCTGAAGCCGGTAACGAAACTGATCTATTTATACCACTATACTGCCAAACATAACATTTGGCGAAAATTGTTTAGCGCCCGATGAAGCAACCGGGGCCGAATGTGGTGTTGTTATTACTGAACTTGTTTACGTTGTAGACCCAGGATTTGTATGCATTGATCGATCTTCAGGCGATGGAGATTCCGTTTGGGTAGATAGAAGCGTTTCAGCTTGACGTAAAAGAGATACGACCGCTGTAAAATCTGGTGTTGAAGACCCGGTTAAAGAGTTGTTGTCAGCCATTTTCGAAAAGGAGGATAGAGAGCCTAGCTAGAGATGGCGGAAACAATTGAATACATTATTTTTGGCTTCGAGAATTTGATGTTTCACAATTTGATGTTTCACAATTTGATGTTCCAGAATTTGATGTTTCACAATTTGATGTTTTCACAATTTGATGTTTCACAATTTGATGTTTCACAATTTGATGTTTCGGAAAGAATTTGATGTTTCACAATTTGATGTTTCACAATTTGATGTTTCACAATTTGATGTTTCAGAAAGAATTTGATGTTTCACAATTTGATGTTAAATAATTTATGTTTCACAATTTGATGTTAAAGAACGTAATTTGACGTTTCAGGATTTAAGTGTACACGATAGTTGTGTTATAAATTTAGACTTTCCGAACATTTGCCTTTCAACAATTTTGTTTTGCAGAATAAAATTTGGATGTTAATTTTGGCGGGGAATACACGCCATAGTTTCGCGAGGCAAGATTTGTGAGAGAGATGCCTGCCAAAACTCGAAGAAAAGTGCCCACCGGATGTAACCTTTTGGACCAGCACCTGGACCCGGGGTGGGAAAGTAGGTTTTGTCAATGAATAGATTACTTACGAGGGTTACCCAAAGCTGTGTTTTGATATCGAGCATGGAGGATAAACAAGATCGAAAGACCACTACAACATATTGTTTCTAAAATTCCGGCGGTATGTGAAAACGGCCTTGCGAATTGTCAGCGATAGTTCTAAAGCAACTTTGTTAAAAGTTAAAAAGCCAAATCTTTGGTAAACGATTTTGATGAAAGAAAACTCAGGTGTGTTAATGCCTGGGTCAAATATTTCCTCGAACCAGTGCTTTGTGCACGCGGCCACGTCGTCATTTTTGCGACTTATCAATTTCATTCGAATAAAATGGCGCCTTTCAGGAGCGAGCGTTCAGAGACAGATATCCCATAATCCTGTAATCACAGTTAACCTTTGGTAATATGTTGTGTTCGTTTTTACTAAGCAAGTTTTGTTCCTAGTTCCCGGCCCATTCGGAAACTTGCATATGTAAGAACTGAATGCTGATATTTAAAGAACGTGAAACAAAATTATGCTGCCGCTGCGGAAGGTCTGCTAGCCGCGGCGGGCTCCTTAATCTCATTTCAAGACAAACTTGCCAAATAAATGTATTGGCTACTGTGTTAAAATCCAGTTCCCCTTAGTATAGATCTCAGAAAAATATTGGAGTTTTTATATCGCCACTTGCATGCTCAACCGAGCTTTATCAATACGCGTTCGGTTTGTTGTTGTTTCGACTGACCATTATTACCTGCACGCCGAACTCTATTCTTGTAGAGAATTTATGTTTTACAGCCGCTTGTGACTTGTAACCGAAAATGTATATATGTGCATGGATGCGTATAAGACTAGAATCAATCCCGATCGAATTCATTCGATGATTCATCGTATGACAATAATGACAAATAAAATGGAATTTTTGCGCAATTTACGCAAGACTCAAGTGGTAGGATATATTTCAAAACGCGTAATATTGAATATCGAAATTAGCATTATACTGCACTTTCGAAGGGAAACGTGCAACTGGTTACCTTCCTTATCACATATTTGTCATTTACCAGTGAATTTTGTGTTTGCCGTGTCATTTTGGCAGCGGATTTTTGTCTTTGTTGACATGAAATTGTTCTACCGCTGTGACGAGTACCTCAAAAATGGCGCATTTGGAAAATGTGTTTAGACTCTAAATTGTGAATTTCAATTGCTTCGCCGGGAAGGTTGTCGCAGTCTACCATTCACCGATTTCAAATATGTTGCTACACATTGTATTCAACTTCAAGGATCAAACCGTAAAAGTTACATTTACTCTTCGTAAATAACTTAAAATTAAGGAAATTCTAAGGAATGCAGCGCGCATTATTTTCAATGTCATTTATCATAATCATTACTAAAAATATTCCTACTTTCCAACTTTGAACATTGAAGAACAACCTTAGAACTTACAAAACGCACTGAAAGGTAATTGCGAGAGAGTGATTTTCCTACCCGGCAGACCGCGTTTGTAAATGCGCTATTTTTATCGATGAATTAATGCTTTTAACTGATCACACGAGCTACTGCTACAAAACGTAAATGCTTCAAAAAATAGTTAAAATGGATACGAAGAACATTAACTGCCATGCAGAAACAATACAATTTGTGTAGTAGCCAGCGTAAAATAATATTTATTTTTATTTTCCTTGATTTATTATCGCAAATGAAATTTGACCCAGGCATTAATGTACCTGAGAAGTCCTTTTATAAAGTCGGACTGTGACCAACGAATAAAGGACGTCAAGTCACAATTACATTCGTCGCGATCTACGATCTCTAATTCCTCAACGTAAGTCACAGGAAAGACACGGAACTTTAACCCTTGTAGACCTTGTAATCGTTACTGAATACCTTCAAATATTCTTTCGTTTGACTAGCTGAAAGTCTGAAACATGATATCTTATTTACCTTTCACCACTTGTATTTTTAAATTTCAAATTTGTTATCCTACTTTGACCGTTTGTAATCTAAAAACTGTTTAACAATTTGGCAAAACACAGTGAACAATTCCGCTTTCAATTGTCCTTCACTTGAGTTGAAATACGAGATTGTCGCGAAAAATCGACTGTCTTTGACAAGGTGACAGCATAACGGTAAGAGCTTTGAGCAATTCAGTTTAACGGCCAAATGTTTAAATACATTTTTTTGTGATATTCGTCAAAAACTATCCTTTCGATGAGATAGTTTTCAGACAAAGATTTGATTTTTTCTGCTTAGCGCTTGTTGAATGAACAAGAACTTCAGGCGTGCAGCCGTTTGTATAATTGTATCACTTCATCAATCGTGCCATTGCCAGGCAAAACAAACTCCTACGCGGGTCTGTTGCGCTTGGGCTCTAATTTGTTCCTATAGCGCCGCTGTTTGCGTCTTCGGAATCGTTGACAATCATGCTGTTCAGTGTGACTTAAGGTTTCCATCAAGCAAAGAGAATCCACGCTAAATTGTACTTTCGCCATTTGTATCTGTTGACAGTTAGTGAAAGGGTCAAATTACGGAAAGTTTTAATTTCTATTTTAAAACCCCATTTAATTTGATGTTAACAATCAACAACTACACACAATATAAACCTTTGACATTATATTTAAAGACATTTTAGACCATCCTGGTTTGTATTTCTACCTTTAAATGCGGTTTCAAAAAGTGGACGGGTATTCTATAATGTGTACATTAATTGGGAAATCGTCGAGGCGAGTGATTTAACAGAATCTTGGACAACTTTTTTGCTGCTTTGAAAAACATTCCCCTTTGACTTTCCATAATATCTGCGACACGACGACACTGTAACAGCTTTGACTTTCCTTTTGACTATTATATAGATCAGTGCTATTATCTACACACTGCATATCTTCTACCTGAGGGGTCCCTTGTTAGAAGAAAATATTACATCTTGCTACCCATCCCTCAATTATGAAAATTGTCATGCGTGAGTCCACACGCGTGGGAAAATTTACATGTCGAGTTTTGGCTACCCTGGGAACGGGGGCACGCGAGGATGAGAGGCGGCAAAAATGGGCGGGGCGAAACTGGGGAACAGTTCGCCGTGTTTTACTGTTTTGATTGACATTCAGAGGAGGGTGGACAGCTGTCACGTGCATATCTCGACCAATGAAATTGCTTTATTTTCTCATCGTTTGCGCGGAGTTGATCGGCTGAAAAATTTGCATTGGACGCAGAAATACCGAATATTTTACTATTGTTATTCAAATTTTCCTTTTAAAAGGCAGCAATACTGTTTAAACTATTATTGGGCTATCGATATCTGCAGGATTTTGTTAGGTAAATGTCTTTTTTCTACCTTGTTTTGATCATTTATGTAGGTCGTGTCGTCGCCGCATGATGACCCGAGTCCGTG
Source organism: Chrysogorgia sp. JL179-B06 (assembly GCA_035772405.1). Lineage (NCBI taxonomy): Eukaryota > Metazoa > Cnidaria > Anthozoa > Scleralcyonacea > Chrysogorgiidae > Chrysogorgia > Chrysogorgia sp. JL179-B06. The sequence goes on along the minus strand of JAYKKM010000383.1, from coordinate 372,875 downwards.
TTTGTCAACAATATTCAAAGTAAAAAATCTCGAATTCCCATGGTTCGATTTCTCTAATTTTTGCATAATGAGTTAAACAAATGTCTAATCTTTGATTCTATCCGAGCGACCCCCCTTGACCCCTCGACCGTTTTCATGTTATTCGCCTTTGAATCGGTCGCAGTTATTTCAGCTTTTACCGAGATGGCGCCTCGTATTTGAGGGGACATTGCACCTATAAAAATTTATTTTTTTAAGAATTTCGGAAGTCCCTAGCTTTATTCTTTAGGGTAAATGTTAACTGAGTTTTAGAAGAATATTCAACGTGTGAAGTTTGTTATTTGGCTATTTTTATATATTTAAATTTGGATTTTGGGATGGTATCGGTTGTCTTCGAGGATCTGAAGATGTGTAAACATAAGAATTTTTGCTTCTTGAGGTTAGTTTCTTTTCTAGGCTTATAGATTGATATATCTGATGGCACAAAAAGGGATCATGCTCCACAAATTTGTCAAACACCTGGGAAAAAATACCAAAACGAAGACTATCTCGCACCTATTTCGCACCTATTTCTATTTTCTATGCTTGGCATACTGAAAAGGCCTTAGCTGCCTTATAGCATGAAAAGCATTAACAATTATGTACAATAATTATAGTAAAGCAACATATACAAAATGTTGAACCAATTTTTGTACTTTACTTACCAGTATACCTTTAGAAAGGCAAGCAAAATTATATTATGTTTGGTATACTAGCAGCAAGTTATATTAAACTATAGGCATAACTCATAAGTGCATACTATTATTGTGCCAACTCTTACATTGCAGGAATTATCTGCACTTCAGGATTTTCAAAAGAGGATTTTAGAGTAACAAGTTAACAAACTAATATATACATAGAGGACATGATTAGAGCAAGTATTGCTTACAAAACAATTACAAATTAATAAAGTGCATTTAATATTACTTTTTATGCAACATTTAATTAAGAAATACAGGTACATTACTACATATAAATCACCTGCGGTTGGGATGTACCACAATGATTAGATACCAATTATAAACAAGACTATCATAATACTTGTTCATAATCAACACATTTTTTAAGCCAGAGTATATACAAGTATTATAGTACAGAACTAGAGTCCAGATAGTTCCTACCATTTTTATTTAGGAATACAATTTAATTTGAAAATGCTAAAAATAATACACTTGTTTCACTTTGAATAACACACATTTAATAACACACTTGAATAACATACTTGTTTTATATACATTCGCTATTTCGCTGTATATAAACGCTCGATATAAACACACATTCGTCTCTCAGACAGAATTTAGAAAACTAAAATGTTGACAGAAATGCCCGTTCAAACTTTAAAATGGCGAACTACGCATAGTGAAAGAGAATTCGTAAGCAGAATCGCAACAATAGAGGTATATCACGCTCTCTTCAGCAAAAATTCCAGCCTGACATCCTTGAGTATCAAAAGCGTCCATCTTCGGGAGATGTTACCTTCGAAACAGTCCAAGCACAAATGACAACCGCGCGGAAAAACAAGCCCGCTCACCGTGATCCTTTGCGCGTTGCTGTCCAACCTCCTCTGTCTATCAGTCATTAGTATAAATTGACAAGTTTATATCACAAATCCTCAATTTTGATTGGCTATCGCAGGAGTTACTATCCGCTGATATAAACCTCTGGGGAAAAAGTCGCCTGATTTCGAAAGAATATTTACTTTTTTCCCATGAAAAATGCGAAATAAAAGTTATTTCTTGGGTTAGAAAGTTGTAAATTTATACTAAAACAATTAGACAACTCGCCCTTGTTTTCTATGAGCGATAGTCAACTCGGCTCCGCCTCGTTGACTATCTGCTCATAGAAAACGCGGGCTCGTTGTCTAATTGTTAATTAGTAGAAATTGACAGGTGACTATAGAGTTTCTCGTGCCGTGCTCAGGCATATTAATGCCTGGCTCCCTACACGTTCCAGTCAGCGTACGTCGCGCGAGAGACGCGCGCGTTGCAACAACAATAGATATTTCACATCGATTAATATATTGCTGGAAAGTGTATCAACTGGTTAGAATCTTTTAAACGATTTCGCGTCTGTAACGATTCTGTTGGCGCAAACAGCGCGCTAAATCTACATTATTATGTATGGCTCTGTGATTGTCTGGCCGATAGCCCCGCGAATTATCAGGTTTCAAAAATGTTAAATATGCGCGTCACATCGCCTAAGTTTTGTAGTCTGTGGTTACATGTAGCTAGTAATGCCGAATGTACGATACAATCAATTGGAAACCCACATGTTGTACATTTAGCATTTGAAAGAATCCCTAATTTACTGAAGTAACTTCACTTGAAGCAGACTGGAGTAGAACGATTCGAGTTATGCGGAATATGATACTGTCAAATCTGTATGAAAATGAGACCCGCTGGGTCGGGGAAGTTGCTCTTGAGCAGGCAATGCAAACATTAATTTTATACAGGGTTTTGTTTGTTGGCGACGCAGGCTGCTGTTCAGACAGCTGATGAGTTGGGAGGAGAGCAACTCGACAGTATGTATAGGATGGGGCAGTGCAGGCAGTGTTTACATCATGTTTACTTCGTTATATGTTGAACCCGCTGTATTATTGCTTGCTGGCTCATCAAAAATGGCGCACTTTGCTTCTCTCTTGCGTGTAGAAAACACGTTCCCTTCGGAGACCGCGATTTCTCGTTTAATGCTCCCATTAAATGAATTAATGTTGTAGAAAAAGCATCCACCTTTATGAAACAAATTAGAACCATGTTGCCACAAGCCTTACTTGAAAGTTATTATTAATAAATCAACCCAACATTTATGTTCTTCGTGTTCTATCATTAATATCTTGTCCACCAAATCAGCTAGTACATCAGTCTAATTTGTTTCATAAACTACAATTGCTATAGTAGTTTCTTGCTTAAAACGAAAACATTTGAATGCGCTTATGCGGGTCTCCCACGACGATATATTCTGCCAAATCATTCCGAAGCATCTTCCGATCACGTGGACGTTTCCATAGCAACATAGATGTTAATGATCAGCGTCCTGCAATACCACATCTACATAAACTTTTACCTCCTTCGTACCTACTATTCTAAATTTTTTATTGAATTTAGTCTATTTTCGGCGATATATGACTAGGGAGCCAGGCATTAATGTACCTGAGTGATTGGTCGAGATGGACGGCCTATTTAACAATTAGACAACGAGCCCGCGTTTTCTATGAGCAGATAGTCAACGAGGCGGAGCCTCATAGAAAACAAGGGCGAGTTGTCTAATTGTTTTAGTATAAATTTACAACTTTCTAACCCAAGAAATAACTTTTATTTCGCATTTTTCATGGGAAAAAAGTAAATATTCTTTCGAAATCACGCGACTTTTACCCCAGAGGTTTATATCAGCGGATAGTAGGGAGCTTTAGCATCTCAAAAATTGGCGATGACGGCAACGGCATAGACGGAGAGGGACTGGGTATACATCAGCCGTCCCCGCCAAAATTAAAACAGCTTTAGCAAATACTGAAACGCCGTCGCAACATTTTGTGTATTGCTTTTATATTTAAAAATAATTATCTCCATGAATGGCTACATTTAAAGAATGTAGAGATATGCTATTGCTTTCATACACTAACAATTTTATTTCGGATGAAGAGTTTATCGTTTTATACAACAATTTCCAATCAACAAATCCAGATTTTAATTATGAGCAATATAATGCATTTCAACTCGACAACATTGAAGAAGCTGAGTGTAAAGCGGAGTTCCGTGTAGAAAAAACGCGACCTACCTCGACTTGTGGAAGCCTTGCAACTGCCTGCCACACTTAAATGCGAGCAAAGAAGCACTTGTGGAGCCATGGAAGGCCTTTGCATGCTACTAAAACGTTTAGCATATCCATGTCGTTACAGTGACATGATACCGAGATTTGGAAGGCCAGTATCAGTCTTGAGTCTCATAACAAACCATGTCATTGACAAGATTTATGACACCAATGCTCATCGCATAACTGAATGGAACAACTTCCTTCTAAATCCTTTGATGCTAGAACGCTATGCGAATGCCATTTCAAGACAGGGGGCAGCGCTCGATAATTGTTTTGGCTTTATTGATGGAACAGTACGAGCAATATCGAGACCTGGTCAAGGACAAAGGATTGTATACAATGGCCACAAAAGGGTCCACGCTTTTAAATTTCAATCCATTGCACTGCCAAATGGATTAATTGGAAACATATATGGACCAGTGGGTAATTATTTTATCTCCATTGCATGAATGGTAAAATAGAATCACATTGCATTAATTGATGTAATAGTATAAATTGATAGTAAAAAACATTTTTATCAACAGAAACATTTTTGATGGCCTTCTTTGTATCTCCAAAAAAATATATAATGTTTTAATCTAATTAGTAATTATGCATTACTATATATATATTTAAAAAACTCATTAATAATTCATGAAGAAAACACAAAGGAAAATCACCACCGTGTCGTATCTTTATATGTGATAAAGATTCATCCTAATTTACATAAACTTCAGCTTTGATTTTCTCGGCTTATAGACAACGTTATTTTTCAAAATTACTACGCCAATGAACTTACCAAATGCTGGTCGTTTTTTAAGACGTTTAAAACACTCGCAGCCGCCTCGTGTTTTATATCTGATAAAACACTGCTGCTCGTGTTTTAACCATATACTTTTTGATATTCATATATACCTTGTTTTTATTGCAGAAGGCAGAAAACATGACGCCGGGATGTTGGCCGATTCAGGGCTACTAAATGACCTACAGCAATTTGCCTTTTCCTCAACGGGTCAGCCTATGTGTATATATGGGGATATGGCATACCCTTTAAGAATACATCTGCAAACCCCATTTCGGCATGTACCACTTGTACCTCCAATGGGTGATTTCAATACATCCATGAGTGCTGTCAGGATTTCAGTAGAATGGCTATTTGGGGATGTCATAAATTCATTTAAATTCTTAGATTATAAGAAAAATTTAAAAGTTGGTCTCAGTAGCATTGGGAAAATGTATGTTACCAGTGCACTGCTTCGAAATGCCTTAACTTGCCTGTATGGCAATCAAACCTCAATTTATTTTAAGCTTGATCCTCCTTCTCTTGAAGAGTATTTTCAGTGATAAAAACTCTTGCCTGTATGGCAATCAAACCTCAATTTATTTTAAGCTTGATCCTCCTTCTCTTGAAGAGTATTTTCAGTGATAAAAACTGGACAGTTAATATACTTTAGCTAATGTTCATAACATGTTACAGCAGAGTTTCAGTTTTCCATATCTTGGTATTTCATGTCATATATATATCATGACTGATATATATATATATATATATATATATATATATATATATATATATATCAGTTTTAATCCATGTGTATGAAAAATATCATTACGAATACACATTTGATAATGGGCATGAATAATAATATGTTTGTATAATAACATTGAAGTGACACGAATTATAAATACATCTGAAGACTAGCTTTTTCAATAACTTTTATTTGTATATTTTAATTGTACTCTTAACTCCAGCAAATACAAATACAAACATAAACAATATTAATTTGCTTGGTGAAAATTAAAAGTCAGTGAAAAATATAGTAAACGGAACAATAATTAACTTGAGAAAATAATTAACATGATATCATGAAAAGAGCTTGCAATAAAAGATTATATATAATAGAAAAAATAACAGTCCAAACAAGTGCTCAATTTTGAAGAAGTTTGTTTACAACAGAGAGAAATGCTTCGCTCATCTGCTGTTGTCCTTGCAGCACAGACATCATAAGACTTTGGTTCTTTTCTTGCTCTTCTCTTCTTAATTCCAATTCTTGCTGGCGAAGTTCTCGATCAGACTTAGCTTTTTCTTGTAGAAACTCTATCAACGGTTTTGTACTCTTCTTTGGACGTTTTGCCTTGTCCTTGCTCTCATCATTATTTGGTGATGCATTTCGTCTCTTGGTTTGGCTCAGCCTTTCTAACGCTTTCATCCTCATATCGTCTGCTTTACCTTTGTCTTCCATTTGCTTGTTGTATTCGTTTACAACAACACTATTCTCTTTTTCGACCAGTTGTTCAAGCAAGACGTCTTTCTCGGTGGGCTCTTCGACAGCGATTCCACTGGCAGCTTCTTCTAAACGTATTTTGCTCTTAAATTTCTTTTGCAGCAAAACCCAACGGTCTCTTACACCTCGTTTATCTTTAATGACAAACTTTGGGTGGTCAGCTTGATTTAAACTTTCTGTTATTGCTTCCCATCTTTCTCCTCGAGCTACGCTTCCTTTTTTGAACGAGAAAACCTCGCTTGTTATGATTTCGCGAAGCAAATACAGGTCGTGTTCTTCCGTCCATTCCATCGGCCTTATAAACGTTTAAGAAAACAAAGAAACAAAGTTAGCGAAATTTTAACGATTTTCCTTGGAAAGAAAATTAAATTTAACTTTTTGGGTCATTCTGTCAGTACTTACTTCGGTTTTCCATCACTAGCCGCCATATTTTCCTGTCTGCCTTCACCTATAACAGACTAAAACAAACAATAATACATTTGTTTTTATCAAAAGCTCAAATAATTATTAAAAATACCACTCATACGTTTTCACAAAATATATTAAAACAATAACGAATTGATTAAAGCATAAAATTCATGACTAAGAAGCGAAATTGTACTCACGTTTTCTACACAACGGCAAAATGGGGTTTCTCACGTTCGCGCCAAGGTACACACGTAAAAATCTCACAGGCTGTAACAAGGTTGTTGGCTCAACAACCTTGTTACAGCCTGTTAACATGCTGTTCCAACAGGCAAGGACAAGCCTGTCAACAGGCAAGAACAAGCCTGTCAACAGCCATGTTCTTGCTGGCCAGCTCAAGCATGTTCTAGCCTGTCGATAACAGGCTTGTTTTTGCCTGTTGACAGGCAAAAACAAGCTGTGCGTTTTTACGTGTGTAGGACGGTAAGCAGGAGATATGGAAGACGTCTACCGGAAGTAAATTTCATTTCCGGCAGCCGTTGCCGTCGCCAATTTTCGAGATGCTAAAGCTCCCTAGTAACTCCTACGATAGCCAATGAAAATTGAGGATTTGTGATATAAACTTGTCAATTTATACTATCACATTTTCAGCGATTTAAAAATGGCGGCTTCTCGATTTATCGATATTACGTACGAAAAAGCGAATGAAACTAAAGAAAATGCTATTCAAAAACAAACTAAAGAAACAACTAAATATAGAGTTAAACGTTTTCGAGGTAAGATATAAGAATTTTTCTAATTTCATAGCTATAAACTCTTGATGGTGGTGTCGACGGCAATCGGCGACACGATCAAAACAACAAGTAATTTTGTGTAAAAAACTTTATTTAACAGAATACTTTGAACAACAAACATTTAAGACAACATTTAAAAGCTTATTAGCATGGTTGTCGAAGATATAAACAAATGCTTTTCAATATTTTACGTTTCTGCCCGAAAAAAGACGGCAGACTGTTTTAAAAAACAAATCAGTTGTTGTCAGTCCGAGCTGCAGTCTTGACCGTCATCCTACGTACAACAAACAAATGCCAATCTGTGACAGTATTAATTATTCAATGAGGCTAATAAAACACTAAGTTTTAGTTCCTACCTCAAGCAGCTCCGTCAGTGAAGGAAAAATAGCGGACGGTGATACGGTTCAGAAAAAACATTGACAGCCGTGAAACTATATCCAAAAATTGTACGAGACAGAATGCTGATATATACACAGAATTATCCCCGAGTTTTACTCGGAAATCGGCCAAGAGCTCGGGCCAAGAAACACCAATTAAACCAAATCTGCTGAAAAATTCATTGCTTCACCTGGTTGAATCCTAACACGAGTCAAGTACACGGCTGCACAACCAAAATGCTAGTGAACCGCACAAACAGAAAAAAACTATGTATTAAAGTGGCATTAAGGTTATGCTTGCGGGGACTTGTGCTTGCGTATTTCGGTTATGCTTACGTTGTCACTCGCATAATAAATCCACTATTGCATCCAGTGGACGCAAATAAAGCCGACAAGCACAGGAAATAATATATAAGATGGAGTTAAAAGAGTAGAGTATAAGCAAACGAACTCCCGGTTTACACTGACATTTTGGTATCAGTGTGCTTGCGCGTCCCTCTATAGTTGCTTCACTATACGCCGTCTTCGAAGAAAATAGTCGCTTTTTCTGAACCAGAAGAACAAGTTCACTTACCGTATATAACAATAACTTTATTAGTACAGTTTTTTTGCAGAAAATGCAATTAACAGAATGTGTACTGCAGACTACAGTCTCTCAAAGAGCTTGATGAGTTGAGTACGTGTATTAACTAAGTAAAACCCGAAGAAACAAGATCTCACAAAATTTACCCGTCAATATTTGCAATATTTGTTCCAGTGGATGTCGACAGCACCACATTTTCTTTATTGTTGGCGGCTTCCAAAGAGAGTGAACGTCGGGCTTGTATTTGGCTACGCGAAACATCAGTCAGGTTGTTGTCAGATCTTGTTGTTGTCAAATTTTGTGAGATCTTGTTTCTACGCGCTATTTTAATTTCTTGCAGATAAGGTCAGATCCCGTTGATTCTGTAACTTTACTTTCGAACAGCTTGCAAGTCGAGGCTGTTCTGACTTTTCGCTGAAGATATTGAAGTAACTACTGTGTAATAAAACCTCACCACAAACTCGGCAATATTTATTATCTACAAATCGTTTTTGTTTATTTAGTTGAAATTGAAATACTTTTCTCTAAATACCATCACTCAAATGTTTCATTAATGTGTTAGCAAAAATTTTATTGGCTAATTAACAATTAGTCACCTCAGTCGAGGTGATTATCGGTGATATTTACCTCGCCGCACATACGAACCTAACGAACGTGCTATACTCTTGCAAGTCCAGAATGTGCTTAAGAAAAAGCGATTTTGCTGTCAGATCAAGCAGAACTACAGAGTGTAAGACTGAGTTAAAGATTGAGTTAACATAAACGAGCAACTGTTGAAAGATGCAGACGGAACTTGTTTTTGCTTGTTAATGTTAGTACAAAACCGGCTTTGTCCAGCTCAAAGTTCCCTTGTCAATCAGCATTTTTTACCAGGTGTATATTATGCAGATATACATTTCACATCAGTACTGTTGCAGTATTGCACAGTATACACACAACAATTGCATTGAACATGACAAATCACTGGGAAAAATATATCTTCATAATCTGTAATTTTCTGTAGCGGTGTTGAGGAGACAAAACTAATATGCCGCTAGCAAAATCAATGAAGCCAGTCGGCTAAATTATAATAATACGGCCGGTCGCGACAAAGCAATTGATGTGTTTGTCTCAATTGAAAATCAAATTTGGCTCGCTATTTACACCTTTTTCATTGTCTTCTCGATCACAATAGATTTCATTTTATTGCACGCAAGGTGGATATAGTCATAAGATATATATGTTATTTACCGGCTGGGAGGTCCGTACTGGAAAAATATTTTCCCGAAGTCTCAGAAGCGGCCCGAGACCGAAGGTCGAGGGCCGCTTCTGAGACAGAGGGAAAATATTTTTCCAGTACGGACCGACCAAAACGGTAAATAACGTGTTTATTTTTTTCGAGCAAAGTCAAAAAAATTGCAATTTTTTGGCGCGAAAAGTTGCGAGAGGTCCGTACTGGTGTGATACGGACCTCGTACTCAGCCAATCAAAAGGCTCTATTTTAGTTACGGACCTGAGTTACGGACCTCAAAAAAAATAATGATCAGTATTCCTTGAGCCGTTTTTGTGCAACTTGGGTAGTCCATAGTCTGGATTTTTCTCGTGAGTCGTTGCGAGAAAAATACACACCGAGAGTCTTCCCTTTCACAAACCTTCCAACAATATAATTATCTTCACCCAGTGATCTTTCTATAATACATGTACATGTCCCGGCCATCTCAACCTGTTCTGCCGGTAAAAAGGTCACAAATAATAAAGGTCACAAATAATAAAGGTCACAAATCACCCCTGGCAGTTAAAAGGGTGTTAGTATCTCCATTAACCTTTTCACTTGCAGAGTTACAGACATCCTTTTCTAAGATATTTTACCCTCTAATTTTACTTGTCAAGGGGAAAGATATTGTGAGTTTATATTAACTTATGAGAATTAAATATTTGAATTATCTGTGTACATCCTCAAATAGACTGCCTTCTGCATGTCTAGCTTCTTGTAAATTTTACTATTTGAAAGTACATACATGTAATTATAAAACATACAGCAAATCAAAAACTTCTTTGTCTTAGACAAAATATATAATCTGTTTACATAAAGGAAAATAGCTGTAGATAAGGTCATCAGATGAAAACAAGACTCATACAGCCACGTTTTAATACGCCCTTGACAACGTCGAATTTCATTGAGTAAACATCAAGTTAATTAACGCACGGTGCACACTCAATTGCAAATGGCGGTATATTTATTTCGTTCTAAACGATTTGCAAGTGCACTGTTTGAACTTTAGTTATAGCTTTTAACGTTAACTAGCAGCAAAACGTTATAATCTTTTATACAAAGCACGAATAAGCTATATCTTTTATACTTAATGCGCTGCGTAATTTGCAAGCAAGCTCGGTGGAAAGTGCTTGTACAGCAAAATACACATAACACAAACACGAAGATATCTACGATTTCCAAGGTTGCACTATCTCTACCAATCAACTTCGCAGAAAGTGTTTGACAGTTTGTCACTTTTGACCTTAGTAACGTCACGTTACGCCCTTGACAACGTCGAATTTCATTGAGTAAACATCAAGTTAATTAACGCATGCACGGTGCACACTCAATTGCAAATGGTGATATATTTATTTCGTTCTAAACGATTTGCAAGTGCACTGTTTGAACTTTAGTTATAGCTTTTAACGTTAACTAGCAGCAAAACGTTATAATCTTTTATACAAAGCACGAATAAGCTATATCTTTTATACTTAATGCGCTGCGTAATTTGCAAGCAAGCTCGGCGGAAAGTGCTTGTACAGCAAAATACACATAACACAAACACGAAGATATCTACGATTTCCAAGGTTGCACTATCTCTACCAATCAACTTACTTATTTATCGATGACACTTGAACGGGAAGTAACAACAGAAGAACGGCTGACAAAAATACCCTCTCCATCAGAAGGTTGACAAAAAAAGAACAAAACTTTTCAATTCCGTACTCTACTTTGAAAAGATATCTTGTCGCCATGCCAGACACGCAGAAAGTGTTTGACAGTTTGTCACTTTTGACCTTAGTAACGTCACGTTACGCCCTTGACAACGTCGAATTTCATTGAGTAAACATCAAGTTAATTAACGCATGCACGGTGCACACTCAAAGGTGATATATTTATTTCGTTCTAAACGATTTGCAAGTGCACTGTTTGAACTTTAGTTATAGCTTTTAACGTTAACTAGCAGCAAAACGTTATAATCTTTTATACAAAGCACGAATAAGCTATATCTTTTATACTTAATGCGCTGCGTAATTTGCAAGCAAGCTCGGTGGAAAGTGCTTGTACAGCAAAATACACATAACACAAACACGAAGATATCTACGATTTCCAAGGTTGCACTATCTCTACCAATCAACTTCGCAGAAAGTGTTTGACAGTTTGTCACTTTTGACCTTAGTAACGTCACGTTACGCCCTTGACAACGTCGAATTTCATTGAGTAAACATCAAGTTAATTAACGCATGCACGGTGCACACTCAATTGCAAATGGTGATATATTTATTTCGTTCTAAACGATTTGCAAGTGCACTGTTTGAACTTTAGTTATAGCTTTTAACGTTAACTAGCAGCAAAACGTTATAATCTTTTATACAAAGCACGAATAAGCTATATCTTTTATACTTAATGCGCTGCGTAATTTGCAAGCAAGCTCGGCGGAAAGTGCTTGTACAGCAAAATACACATAACACAAACACGAAGATATCTACGATTTCCAAGGTTGCACTATCTCTACCAATCAACTTACTTATTTATCGATGACACTTGAACGGGAAGTAACAACAGAAGAACGGCTGACAAAAATACCCTCTCCATCAGAAGGTTGACAAAAAAAGAACAAAACTTTTCAATTCCGTACTCTACTTTGAAAAGATATCTTGTCGCCATGCCAGACACGCAGAAAGTGTTTGACAGTTTGTCACTTTTGACCTTAGTAACGTCACGTTACGCCCTTGACAACGTCGAATTTCATTGAGTAAACATCAAGTTAATTAACGCATGCACGGTGCACACTCAAAGGTGATATATTTATTTCGTTCTAAACGATTTGCAAGTGCACTGTTTGAACTTTAGTTATAGCTTTTAACGTTAACTAGCAGCAAAACGTTATAATCTTTTATACAAAGCACGAATAAGCTATGTCTTTTATACTTAATGCGCTGCGTAATTTGCAAGCAAGCTCGGCGGAAAGTGCTTGTACAGCAAAATACACATAACACAAACACGAAGATATCTACGATTTCCAAGGTTGCACTATCTCTACCAATCAACTTACTTATTTATCGATGACACTTGAACGGGAAGTAACAACAGAAGAACGGCTGACAAAAATACCCTCTCCATCTTCCCAAAACTCTAAAAGCTGGCGAACCGCCTCGTTCACGGTTGAAAATGAATCATGGGTAATCCGAGCAACGATTTTGCTGCAAAAGTCACATTAGGGGCGGATCTAGCTGCGGGAGGGGCGCGGGCGGGAGAAAAAAAATTGTTCGCGCGCCCGCAATTTTTTCCGCCAGCGCCCCTCCCCCCAAAAACGTCTGCATCTAGCATAAAATCTGACTGTGCGAAAACTGTGACGACACCTATCTAGGGGGGTACGGGGGGATTCTCCCCTGGAAAATTTTGAAATTTTAAACCCTGGAAACACCATTTCCTGCATTTTGAGCAATATTTCCAATGTATCCAACACCAAGCATGAACCAAAAATTTTGGGAAAAATATGGCACAAAACAATAAAAAACTAAACCAAAAATTTTGCATTAGCTGTTCCACTCCTCACCATCATGTACTTACCTTAATATTTTTCGTTTCTGAAATCAAAAGGGTTATATTCAAAGTGGATGCTTAATAATGCAGTTCTTCTGTACAAAACAGAAAAACTGCATTAAATACTGAATAGACATAGTTATACTCTGCATATTCTTGCACATGAAAAATGGTTGGCAAATGTCAGTATAATGTACACATAAAATATGTGATTGGATTTCTGGCACTGTCAATATCAGCTGTCGATACAGAGCCTTAAATTGTTCATTGAATGGCTGCTGTACAAATAAATTCAACAGCTCATTAGTTTATTACATACTGTAAGTGGTCACAACACTTTTAAAACAAGTAAAATAGTACCCTGTACCTGTCCTACCCCTTCATGGGTTAACCATCAGCATACTTAACCCACTAAGAGACAGGCACTCTCATACATCGTCTCAAAAGCATATTCGCCTCATCACAGTTTATAGACCTCCATCTCGTAAGAACAAGCTTACGACATCCATGTTCTTCAATGATTTTTCAACGATTTTAGAAGAGTTAGTTGTTGTTCCGGGTTATTTGTTAATTGCTGGGGATTTCAATTTCCATATGGATGTTGTTAATGATGACGATGCTACTAGGTTTACGGAACTCCTGGATTCAGCAGGTTTACAACAAAGAGTTACTGGTACGACTCATCGTTGTGGTCACACACTGGACCTTATTATTGATCGTCAGCTGGAGGATAGTTTGCTGTCTACTGCTATGGAGATCGTCTCTGATTTACCTTCAGATCACAGTGCTGTTGTTTGCACCCTGGATTTTCCGAGACCCCAATCCTCTAAAAAAGTTATTAATCATCGTGATTTACGTCGTATAGACTTACAGGCATGGCGAAAAGATATCCTTGAGTCGCAATTGGATTGTTCATCCGTATCTAATGCTACTGAACAGTTCAATTGTGTATTGTCTGAGCTTTTGGACAAACACGCACCCAAACGTACACGCACAATTACCCTACGCCCAAATGCTCCATGGTTTAATGATAGCTTAAGAGTTATGAAGAAACAAAAACGACAGTTTGAGCGTAAATTTCGGCTCTCTACACGCCTTCAGGTTCATCATCAATTGTACAAGGAACAATGTCGTAAATACGCAAAGGCAATTGATTTTGCAAAAACAGATTATTATAAGGCTAAGATATCTAACTCTAATCAGAATCAGCTATTTCACATGATTGAGGGGATGTTCCGAGTAAAATCTATTCCTTTATTGCCATCACATGATTCTTCGTATGACCTGGCTGATACTTTTAGTTGTTATTTTTCAACTAAGATTATGCAGTTACTTCGAGATAAACTTACTAGTACACATGGGTCAGTTAAGAAGTTATCTATAGCGGTTGACTCTCCTTGTTGTAAAAGCTCTCTCAGTGAATTACTACTGTATCTGAAAGCTTTGTCTGTAACACAATCAAACAGTACTCATCTAAATCCTGTGCCTTAGATCCTGTACCTACACATCTGCTAAAGGAATCTCTTGACGTGTTAGCTGCCCCAATTACTGACATTATCAATTCATCTTTATCCTCAGGAGTATTTCCTCTATCACTTAAGAAAGGTCTCATCTGCCCATCTATTAAAAAACCAACAAGTGATAAAGAGCAATTCCCTAACTATAGACCTATTACAAACGTGGCTTTCTTGTCAAAAGTATTAGAGCGAAATGCTGCCAGACAGACAACAGACTATCTTATTGAGAATAACCTCCTTGCAAAAATGCAATCTGCTTATAGACTCTTTCATAGTACAGAGACAGCAGAGTTCTGCGTGTTTTCAATGACATCCTTAATGCACTTGATGAAAATCAGGAAGTAGTGTTGGTACTGTTGGACTTATCATCTGCGTTCGACACCATTGACCACACTGTTCTATTGGAGAGACTTAAACATCGTTATGGGTTTAGTGGAACTGTACTAGCCTGGTATCGCTCATACCTTTCTGATCGGGTACAGTCAGTTATGGTGAAGAATACGCATTCCTCAAATAAACCATTGCAATATGGTGTACCTCAGGGTTCTGTACTGGGTCCACTTCTGTTTTCACTCTTCTTTGCGCCATTGGAAGATGTGATCAAAGCCCACGGCCTTGATTGCATAATGTACGCTGATGCCTATAAAATCTCCATGTGATCGACCTGCTGCTCTAGCTAAACTTGAGTTATGTATTAAGGACATCACCATCTGGTGTACTATGAATGGTCTTATATGCAATCCAAGTAAAACCGAGATTGTCCATCTATCATCACGTTTTATGCATTGTGAACCAATGCCAGAAATATGTGTCAATGATGTGATAATCCAACCAACTCCGGTTGCACGTGATCTCGGTGTTGCTGTTGATAGACATTATTTAAAATTAAATACTCATGTAAATAACATTTGTAAATCGGCCACTTTGGCTATAAGAAATATTGGCAAGATCAGGAAATATTTGAGTAAAAAGGACTGTGAGAAGTTGGTGCATGCATTCATAACATCAAAACTTGACAGCTGTAATAGCATCCTATATGGCTTACCAGATACTGAATTGAGCAAGTTACAGCGAATTCAAAATACAGCTGCTAGACTTGTTGCAGGGGTTAAAAAATCGGAGCATATCTCCCCTGCGCTACGTAATCTTCACTGGTTGCCGGTGAGATCACGGATTGTTTTTAAGATACTAATAATTACTTTCAAGGCTTTGCATGGCCAGGCGCCTGTTTATATTACTGATTTGCTAACTAAATATAAACCTACTCGTACTTTGAGATCATCTGACCAAAATCTGCTACTCGAGCCAAAATCCAAAACGGTGACTCATGGAGACAGAGCATTCTCGGTTGCAGCGCCAAAACTGTGGAATTCATTACCACAAGAAATTAGAAGCTTTGAAATGTTAAGTAATTTTAAGTCTGCAGTTAAGACTTTTCTTTTTTAAAATTAATAGTTATTGTTCATAGTGTTAATATATATATGTAGTAGGCTTTATCTTATAATGAAACTGTAATTAGTTTTAAAAGTAACTTTAAGAATATATATATTGTTGTAAGAGCATTGAGACTATTGTATAATGCTCCTAATACGTCTTTATTATTATTATACAATTGCCTGGTGCTCTCTTAGGCACAGCAGTGAAATGAACCAATGCATTGGCCACAACCCATTTCATGAGGGGTTGTAGGTTTCACAATTCATTAAATATCAAATATAGTGATATAGTGCTTTCTATTATTATTTTCTATTATTATTTTCCAGCATAGTGCTTTCTATTCTCTAAAACAAGTGAAATTGTCTGTTGTGAGGCAACAGACATTATAGTCTTATAGGCCAATCATATTATTATATCTATTCTGTTAGCAGAGATTCTCTGCTAACACTTGGTCAAGTGCAATCATTTCTTCTGTGGCAGCTTGTTTATACAGTATACTGTATTAGTATATTCTTCAAAGGCTTGTGTGCCTATTAACTCATTAAGGCCAGCTACTACGTCGCTCTGGCTGCGCGGGAACTTCGCGAAGTTGCACAGATAAACACTTTCTTCTCCTCTGGAGAGTAATTCCATCCAAGACACGCGCAACAGTTCTTCCAAAACGTTGTTGAACGCCATGGTGATAGAGATCGAAATTCGAAAGAACGAGCCCTCGCAATCTTATTATTAGATCACATCATAGTCCAAATGTAGATTGACGATCGGAAAATGTTTGGCTACAGTCAACTGTAGCGGAAGTGTAGCGAAATGGAGCAAAACGTGATCAAAATCCAACATTTTGATTGGTTGGCTACAGTCAGTGAACTCTATAAAGACTGGAACGCTAACGCCATTAACCCGGCCGGTAGCCTGCGAACGCAGCCGCCTGTTTCCGCCCTCCCGCGGAAAAGAGCGTCTGCGGACCCGAGCCAAGATTCAATTTCCGTGACGCATGTCTTTTGTCTCGGGTTAGCCAATCAAAAGAAATGTTATATTTTAGCTAAATTGGCCACGCGTGGATGCGGGACTGCGAAAGAAGGCGGTATATAGTCGAAGGTTCCAAATATATTAGCAACAGAACGATGGATGAAATTCAATATGAAATACAACGGGATTTTAATATGAAGGTCCCACTTTCTGTCAAAAGAATGGCTAAAGAATCGAGCACAACGCCAGAAGCAAAGAAGAGTTTGACGTTTCGAAAGCAAGCCATACCAGTGAATCAGCACAAGATGGAAAGACGACGAAAAACATCGTTCAGTCAAGTTTTACTCCAAGCCCGACTATGTTTGTCTCTCCGATCACTGTTGGTGGTGTTAACCCAATACCTGTACCACAAACACTGAAAATGTTTCTCAAAACGCCTTCAGAAGTTCAGATGGCAGCCGAATTTTGACCTCAACGCCGCCCAGTGGATCAGAATATAGAGATATTCAAAAGGAAAAAGTATCCAAGCAAAACAATCCGTAAAGAAATGAAAAATGATTTTGCAGTCCTCGGCAAAGCAATTGCCCACGGTTCTCATCAGAGAATTGCTAGAGCGGTGTTGAAGAATATTAAACGCGATTAGAAAATGTGTTCTGGAAAAGGTTCTTAAACTTTTAATTGTGCAAATATTAAAATGGCCTATGTTCAAGGAGAGAGTCTTGATGCTGCAAGTTTCGACTTCGAAATATTATTCCTCGAGTGGAAAGAGAGCCCCTCTTTTCTATGCGTTTTTGATGACGATTGCTTCTTCAAAGTTTAAATTTCTGGCCAAGGAAACGCTGCTTGTGTGTATTGTCAACACTTTTTCATTGACAAGTTTTATTTGTTGTGCATCGACTGAAAAAAGTGAACAATGTTTTCTTGACAAAATATTGTCCTTGACAAGTTTTATTTGCTCATGTGCTAGACTATAAACAACTTCCTGGCATACACAAACATCAAAACTGCATGGGTGTGAAAATTTGTAACGGTGCACTTGACACATTTGTGTGTAGGTCATACCGTTTCTGACACGGACAAGTTTTTCATGTCAACACGATAAAATAATTGTACTTTCAAAAGGAATCTTTTTGACACATCTCAGCAGTTTTTATCTATAGTTTTAATAGTGGAGAAATTATATTAAATGTGATAGTTTGAAATAAGCAAATCCGTTTTGTTGAAATTTACATACTTTTGTTTAGAAATCGACACAGTGATCAGGTTTCTACTTTCGTTATGTAAATTTGCAAAACGTCTATACGGAATATAGTAGGAAACATTTTTCAAAATTCCTGTTTAACCAATAATAAATATCAAAGATGGAACAGTTTTGTGTCTGTCCTTTGAATACTTGTATGCATGTTTCACAGGCTAGAATAAAATGTGCAAATTATCTTTTCATTAGGCAACTCTGGATCGCCTTGCTAGATCTTAAGGAGAAGTTGTCATTACATCATCAACTTGTTGCAGATATGGAAGCAAAAGTCACAATGCTTTCACAAAATTGTAAGACACATGGGCATATCTGTACTGAAGTGTGTGACAAAGAAAAGGAGCAAAATAATCACATTTTTAATAAGACACACTGGCACTTTTGCATATAGTGCACAACATAAGAAATGTTTTCCTTATTTGGACTTTCCATGATCATGTGTGGCTCGTTCATTACCAGAACATCAAAAATTACTGCTCTAGTATCACTTGTGGCTGTAGCTGTAAGAGCAATAAAAGGAATACCAGGAAAGAGTGATCTGAACTTGTGAAGTCTTGAAAACCACACTCTAAAAGCTGCATGTTTGTTGCTTTTTGATTGCCCCCTTAAAACAAAGAAATACATAGAAAATTTTATAAGGGTCTGGATATTCTAAGGAAGGGGTTGTATCTCAATTTATACCAAGGCACCAGTTGGGTAATAAACTCAAGAAAATAATTTCCCCACAACATTTTTGTGTTTAACTGATATTATCATGAGGGGAAAATGGATATATATGTTATGACAGACTATACTATATAGGTCTATATCTTTAAGTAATAGAACAATGATTTTATTGTGGCGACAAACTTAAATGCGTATACTTCTTTAGGCAGTTGATTTCATTTGAGAACCTATTTCCATAGTTTTGCCACACACTATGGCGTGTACGTTCATGAAAGCTATATTTTTCAGGCCTATATCTACATACCAAGGTAAAATGGGATACTAGCAATATTATGCAGCATTAAAATATAGAAAATTGAACCATATTATTGGATATACTTCATGGTAACATTACATATAGTCTCCCACCATATTTTACGGTTATTATTAGGGTTATGGTTAGGATTAGTTACGGTTATGGTTAGGATTAGTTACGGTTAGGGTTAGGGGTATAAAAAACAGATGGAAACCCGGTCTAGTGTTACCATGAAGTATATACTATATTATTGCCCCCAGTATTAAAATATAGTAAATAATTGCCACATAATATTTTGGTGTTTTACTGATATAATTGAGTGGAAATGGTCAAATGGATATATCAATTATGGGAGACTAGTTATAGATCTACGACTACAAGCTATGAGTAGTTTAAGAGAAATTTACATTTTATAGCATGCAAAGTTAATATCCTATTTACTGTAGTATGTTAACTACTGCATTTTATTGACTATCGTACATTAAAGAAAATCTCTTCAATCATAAACCAATACTATTAAAAACATTGAGACGTACCAGTGGCAAAAACGTGGGCTTCAATCTTCATCTACTGCATGCCACAGCTCTCACGGCCTTCTTATAAATGTCACTGCTAACCATTTTCCGCCATGTTTTATCGCTCAACCACATGCAGCTCTGGTGATATAGATATAGCATCCTCCTGATGTTTGTTTAACTTTTCAATGTTAAAAGCTCTACACACAATGATAAATATGCGTTCTTGTCACAGAACAACGCGTCGCGTGTTTATCTCGCACAAATCCTGCGCGTTAGTTCTGGGTTTTTATGAGGTAAATTGTGATTGGATAAAAAGACATTGCGTCACGGAAATCGAATCTTGGCTCGGTCCGCAGATCGGACGCTCTTTTCCGCGGGAGGGCGGAAACAGGCGGCTGCGTTCGCAGGCTACCCGGCCGGGGCTGACATGGTATAAAACACGCGTGTTGACCGCGTGTAGTGTACGAAACAGCCACTCGACGACGTTGTAGGTATAAAACACGCGTGTTGAGTTGCGTGTAGTGCACGAAACGGTAGCAGCTGAACGGCAAATTTCAACTTTTTTTGGAGCTAGGCTGTTTCCCAGTTGCTTTTTAAAAGGGGAAAATGCAATACGTTGGTTGAGCTTTCTTTTCAAGAATTTCTAGCGATGGATGTGGCTTAACAAATAAAATATCCGTCAAATACAAAAGGGAAATGTGCACCGAAATTTGAAAAAATACAGGTTTCTCATGATTTTTTTTGCTGTCTTTTGAACTTTTGAAGACTTTTATGACAATGATTTATTAAGATAAACGTCAAA
Source organism: Chrysogorgia sp. JL179-B06 (assembly GCA_035772405.1). Lineage (NCBI taxonomy): Eukaryota > Metazoa > Cnidaria > Anthozoa > Scleralcyonacea > Chrysogorgiidae > Chrysogorgia > Chrysogorgia sp. JL179-B06. Next base: position 352,388 of record JAYKKM010000383.1, on the reverse strand, counting down.
ACACAATTTAAGGTTACTTCTTGTGTGTGTTACTGCTAAATCTAATATTTTACGACACGAAAAATGACTCAGTACCTCCAGTAACTACCTCAGTTTATGTAAAACACATTTTCTCTGAGTTTTTCGCAACAGATATTTGACAATGCTCTTCTGTTATTGTTCCTCTACAATGTCTTTCAGTTTGAAAATGTGTCAATGTGAATCTCAATGTTTTTCCTCTAATTATTCTTGATAAAAAAAGAAGTTGTGACCTTGCATTATTTACATTTCTTTGTGGGTTAATCTTTCCTATATTTCTTGCTTTTACTGGCTATTTCACCATTGAAATTACATACTGTGAACTAGCAATAAATCTAAGCTTGAAATAGTGTGATATTATTTTATCTTTTTGCCATAATGTTGTTTTTTACAACCTATATTTCATCAAATTTAACTTCTTTATCACACGGTCAACTAAAAAAGGACTAGGGCATCTCCATGAATGGCTTCAAAATTCAACCCCGAGTTATCGTTCCAGTCCTTATAGAGTTCACTGGCTACAGTCAACTGTAGCGACTACAGTCTAAATTTAGCACAACTGTAGCCGTCGTAGCTTTATCGTGAATACATCGCCTCCTAGCAACGTGACCGAGAGCGCCTTGTGCGCGATACTACAACATTTCACACCAGAAAACCTTTGCTGGCGGGCAAAACTTGCGGGTTCGTGCGCAGAAACTAATCCGCGCCGCGGAACGGTTCGTTGCACGGAAACTCACGAAAAACGAGCTAAAAACGTCGGCAGATTTAAGAAAATGATGATCGAGCTCATCGACAACTGTTTTATATTTTTGAAATTTTAATTAAATTCAAAAAATATTATTTTGCTGGAAAATCTGACTGTAGCATACGCTACAGTTGCTACAGTCTAGATCCGCCTCTACGTGACCGGAACCCGCAAGGTTCAAGTATTTCTAGACCTTCCCATTTTCAAGAACTAGACCAATCCTAATCGCAATCGTAACCCGATAATATCCTTCTATGCTTAAACGTAACCGTACTAGAACCCTAACCTAACCAAAAATATAGACCAGAAGTCCAGAAGTCATCTCTTTTAGCCATATAGAGCCAATTCTAATAGGAGAACGCATGTCACGCGCTAAAAACTTTACCCTTTTTGAATAAATTACCGGAATAAATAATGTATTATATTAGTGTGAAAGCGTATCCGTATCTTGACTGAAATCCTTAGAGTTTTCGACTTATATACGTATATACGATCATTTTAACACAATGAATAATGCTATTTTATTTTGGTTCTCATTTTTGTTGCTCATACCCTTATAGCATAATTAAATATAAGACTAGACTGCCTCGGGACTGACACAGGAGTCAGGACTGACACAGGACTTAGGAGCAGTGGCCAAGCGACACTTTTGCCAAATCGAACATCACGTTGAATTGACAAGCGAACGGGAATCCATTCTAATATTAAAATAACATACGGAAATCATGCGGGACCGATGCCGTGTTCCACTCGATAACAATCTAAACCATGTAGGCAAGGCGATCATCATCATATGGCCCATTATAGCCTTCTAATAGTTAAAATAACATATGGTAATCATAATAATATATGGCGCGTTTATATGTCAAAATTCAATATGACCATTTGAACGCCATACATCTAATTCGAACAACAATACAACATTTACTCGAAACGAGCAAGCCTCGCGAAATTATAAATTTCCATTCAAGCGACACTTTTGCCAAATCGAACTTCACGTTTGTAATATTTCTGAATTGAACGACTTATCTATTCTACCGGTCCGCAAGCAGTCATATTTCAATATTAAAATAACATACAGAAATCATGCGGGATGTCACCGTTGTCAAAAACATTGAGCCACGAAAAAGTTCACGTGGTCTTGTCTTAAGCGCGAGTATAAGCCAGTTCGTGATGTCGACTGTGCATCAAAATGACGTGTTCTGCGTCGGGATAAAACTCATTTCAATTCATAACATCAGGCTAAAACCACAATATATATTTGTACAGCAAAAATACACAAACACGCGAGATATCTAAGATACAAGGCTGCACTACCAATCAACTTACTTATTTATCGATGACACTTGAACGGGAAGTTAGTAACAACAGAAGAACGGCTGACAAAAATACTCTCTCCATCTTCCCAAAACTCTAAAAGCAGGCGAATCCGCCTCGTTCACGGTTGAAAATGAATCATGGGTAATCCGAGCAACGATTTTGCTGCAAAAGTCACAATACGTGACCGGAACCCGCAAGGTTCAAATATTTCTAGACCTTCCCATTTTCAAGAACTAGACCAATATATCCTAATCGCAATCGTAACCCGATAACAAAAACAGAAAGGTCCTTTTGAGTCATCTCTTTTAGCCATATAGAGCCTGCATTGCTTTTTATATTAATCCTATCGACGAAGGAGAACGCATGTCACGCGTTACAATGCTTTACAGCTAAAATAAATCAAGATAAAATCTTTACCCGTTTTGAAAAATTACCGGAATAAATTATGGTATATATAATAGTGTGAAAGCGTATCCGTATCTTGATCTGAAATCCTTAGAGTTTTCGACTTATATACGTATATACGATCATTTTAACACAATGAATAATGCTATTTTATTTTGGTTCTCATTTTGCAACTTTGATTTTTGTTGCTCGTGCCCAGCTTATAGCATAATTAAATATAAGACTAGACTGCCTCGGGACAGGACTGAGGAGCAATACGTGGCCAAGCGACACTTAATTTTGCCAAATCGAACATCACGTTGAATTGAAAGCGAACGGGAATACCTTTTAATATTAAAATAACATACGGAAATCATGCGGGATCCGATGCCGTGTTGCACTCGATAACAATCTAAACCATGTATCAAGGCGATCATCATCATGTGGCCCATTATAGCCTTTTCTAATATTAAAATAACATACGGTAATCATAATATATGTTGCGTTTATAATGACCATTTGAACGCCATACATCTAATTCGAACAACATTTACTCGAAACGAGCAAGCCTCGCGAAATTATAATTTTCCATTCATATTTCTGAATTGAACGACTTATCTATTCTGGCGGTCCGCAAGCAGTCATATTTCAATATTAAAATAACATACGGAAATCATGCGGGATGTCATCCTTGAATTAAGACGCTGTGATATATTTAATGAGGTTAGTCATAACCAAGGTTAAACCAAAGGAGACGTGCTACGATGCATACGCCCCAGGATATCGATGACGCACAAGAGTGTGACACTCGAATGCAACGCAACCGTAATCCGATAGCATTCGAAGTTATTGTCACGCAATAAGCGCAGACGACGCAGTGCACAGTGCTCAACGCGGACAAATTACGCAACCATCTGGTGTAAAACGAGCTCACGCCGCAACGCTCATGGTTGAACACGCGATTACGCGACCATCATGTGAAAACGAGCTGATGGTTGAACACGCAAATTATGCGACCATCGTGTGGAAAACGAGCTCATGGTTGAACACGACCATCGCGTGTAAAACGAGCCCATGTCGCAACGCTCATGGTTGAACACGAAAATTCCGCGAGCATCGTGTGTAAAACGATCTCAGGGCGCAACACGCAAATACGCAATTCTCGCGTATATTACGCAATTGGTAGCGCCCATTGTCAAACACATAACGCTCGTAGTCGGAACCACGGAGCTAAAGCGGAAACCGGTTGGGTAACATCGCCTATAAGTAGTCCAGAGAGTTGCGGACTTAGTATTTAGAGATGCTTGGAAACTGAGATCTCAAACCAGTGATCTCTCAGTTTGGTAAGCGGATCAGGATCAATAGGACCAATCAATCTGATCCTATTCCAAGCACCACGGAACCAATCAAACAGGAGCCAATCGGACCGCCTGTTACCCAACCAACTGGCAAACAGGTAAGTTAAAAGGATGAATATATTGATAACACTTCGACAAACTGATTTAGTCGAGGTATGGTTTAAATGAGGTTAGTCATAACCAAGGTTAAACCAAAGGAGACGTGCTACGATGCATACGCCCCAGGATATCGATGACGCACAAGAGTATGACACTCGAATGCAACGCAACCGTAATCCTATAGCATTGGAAGTTATTGTCACGCAATAAGCGCAGACGACGCAGTGCACAGTGCTCAACGCGGACGAAATACGCACCCACCATCCCACCTCTTTAACAATACTGAATTACTCCATCAGTTCCGCAACTGATGTTTGAAGGGTACAGGTAAGCTCCGATTGGTAAGCGGATCAGGATTCAGGATCAATAGGACCAATCAATCTGATCCTATTCCAAGCACCACGGAACCAATCAAACAGGAGCCAATCGGACCGCCTGTTATCCAACCAACCAAACAGGTAAGTTAAAAGGATGAATATATTGGTAACACTTCGACAAACTGATTTAGTCGAGGTATTCGTTACAGCATAATTTATGTCGTGGCCGTGTACATGTATGGAACCTGGGATCGACAGTGAGATAAATAACGCAAGATGGCCGTTTCGGGAAAGGTCGAAACGGGTTCAGAAAGCGACGCTATTTCTCGGTTATATCCAAGAGTAGATGAATCAGAAACACCTTTACCAAGATCTTGGAGTCCTAAAGACAAGTGCTCCTTCATTGGACTGTCACAAAGCAATCTTAGAGTACATTATAAAGGTGAGTATCGAAGAATAATAATGATTCGCGTTTTAATATTTCTTGATGATGACATCGACGGGCCCACTCTTAGAGCCATTCTGTATCGATCAACCTCACTGTTAGTACTCTTCAAAATTCACTTTATGTTTCATAGAGAAAGAGCAGTCTTTTTAATGGCGATTACGACTTTAATATTGTAAAGTTCGGTCAATATAGGAAAGCTGCATAAACAGAGACAGACGTCTACATTTAAAAATTTAAACTGTATAATGTTATACTGTATAGTCTATATTCGTTTATAATTCGTATTTCGTCAATTAAAACTATCGCTGTAATCATTAACTTAGACATTCGAGATGATGTTATACAACCTACTAGGCAGGTATCTTCTACAGGTTAACCTATAATTACATAAGTATGTTTTGAAAATTCAAAGGACTTTATAGCCAGAAGTGGAGAAGCTCTTCAATTCAGACCGCAGAGTTGGGTAGATTTTTTCAAGATCTCGGGGGAATTTTGCCAAGATCTCGAATGTATCTCACCAAGATCTCGGGTGCGGCAAAGCCTTAAAATGTCAAATGTAAAGCCGCAGAATGTCTCCCAAGGGGCATGCTTAGGCGACTGTAAACATAAATCATGCTTTAATATTTCAGGAGATAAACTTATTTTGGGAGTGCAGCAACGACGTCACAACGCTGTCACCCCATCATACTTATAGCCTGAAAAATCCTAGGGGTGCCGAAATTCACCACAACACAATTCTCAGGGGCGCCATTCTTCACGTCTTGGGTGCACCATTACCCAATTCTAATTTTTACGTTTTTGATGTTTCTTACAGGTGTTGGTAGAACTCATAAAGATGCGGCATCAGTTCGAACAAGTCATCCTATCCCAGCTGCTTGTGGCTTGTACTATTTTGAAATAAAAATCATCAGCAAGGGCAGAGATGGGTATCTAACTAACATGATTTTAAAAATTGAATTGATTTATAAATTGTAGATGAGAAATTTACAAAATTCCAAATTTGGTTTAGTGCCATTATAATATTTAGAAAGACAGTAGAAAAGACATTCAGAAATATGAAAACACTGGTGTATTGCCCAAATATAGTGAATGGGAAGTCTAATATTTTGCGTGAAAGTGCTGCATTTGCAACAACACCAGCAAATAGTTTTTCGGGTCTTCTTGGAAAATAACCTTAAATCGTAGGCCCTTGGAATCTCTATCAGTTGGGTTTTCCGTTCACCAAAGAGTGATAAACTGAATAGTCGAGTGCTTAAAACATGAGCCTCTGGTTCGGATAAAAATAGGGTAACCTTATCCTGCGTGATCGACTCACAAAGACCTCAATATATAGTAATGATGCTGTTATCTACCTAGATATATGGGAATTGGTTTATCAGCACAAGGAGTAAATCTAAATCGTCTCCCAGGTGAGTTATTATAATTTTCAAAAATACAGTTTATCAATGTCAAGTATAACTTTTCTTTATTAATTATTTGGTTTTAAACCACATGTAGTATAAGACCACTACTGTTGTTAGAGATAAATTCAGATAAAGTTACCTATTTCAGGATGGGAGAAGCATTCCTATGGTTACCATGGTGATGATGGAAATTCATTTTCTTCATCGGGAACCGGCAAGTCATATGGTCCTACTTTTACAACTGGTGACGTCATTGGCTGCGGTGTGAATATGATTGACAATACTGCATTCTATACCAAAAATGGTATTAAACTTGGTAAGAATTGACAACAAGGACTGCATTAGAGCCCTATTTTAAATTGAAATTTGATTTTATTGTTTGAAAATTAATTTTCCTTTTTTCCACATAGGTACAGCATTCAGTGACCTACCTGTAAGTAATGACATTGTATGCGAAAATGTTTTATGACACAAGCTTTACTGTACATTGACATTCTATAACGATTTGTTTGTACAAAATGCTAATGATGTAACGTCAAATCAGTCAGGCCAAGTAAAAAAATTATTTGGTTCTGGTTATATGTTGAAAAAAATTAGGGTAGGTAGGTCGGGATTTTTTTTTTTTTGAGAAATGTTTTTGGTCAATTGCCACACAGGCCGTCATCTTGTTCCATTATATTGTTGTGCAAGAATGACGGCCTGGGAACTGATTTAGCAAAATGGCAATTGTTACAAAACCAGCGACGGTGGCAGTTCACAGCAAGGCTCGAAATAACTCTTGAAAATCTACTGGTCAACTTGACCGGATTTTCAAAAATGTGCCGGTCACAGAGGATTTTTTACCGGTCAATGCGGTCATATTTGTCGTTTCCCTTTATTGCCTATCAACGCTTCAATGCGAGTGCAAGTTAGTTTATATTTATTAACAAGTAACAAAATGTCCATTTTTAAGAAATTATGCTATATTTGCCTATTTCCACATAACTAAGATACAATCATACAAGACATGTAAATATCTAAGTGATAACATTTTATAATTCCATTATCCTATAGCTAAAAAGTAACTGATTAAAACTTAAAAGTGTTTAGTGTTTCGCATCACTATCAGTAAAGCATTCATTAAAAACTCAAGTTAAAAGTTGATCTTTTAGCTCGGAGAATCGGAGTCAGACTCTGAAAGCGATTCGTTTTCGCTGTTGGTAGGTCTCTTTGCTCGTTGCTTGTAGGTGCGCGACGCTTTTTGATTTGGCCGACGCATTTTATCTTCACGCCAAGATTGAAGAGCTGGCAAAGCGTTGAATTCTTCGACATGTGGTCCTTCCTCTCCAATGCGCAGCAGATTCTCCAGGCGCTCCTGGCCGAGCGAAGTGCGTGATGTGTCTTTGACACGTTTCATACTCTATAACAGCCTTTCCAATTTGGAAGTCAATATATTATAATATTACTATATTTTCTAGCGTTCAAAAAGCGCCTCACTTTCGGCGTAACTTTGCGTAACGTGAGATCGAGTGTTTCCGTTGTTTTATTGTTTACAACCAAAAATCTACCGGTCATATTTGACCGGTAAAAGACGAAATTTGCCGGTCAAACATGGTAATTTTACCGGTCAATGACCGGTGACCGGCACTTATTTCGAGCCTTGGTTCACAGTGATCTTATTTTACGATTTTACCAGGGTGAAACTTATTTTATCATTAAAGTCTATGTAAAAACTATAAAACCTACCTTTTTATGGCTAATAGTCCTTTGGCGCAAAAATATGTCACAAAATTTACAGGGTAGGCCGAGCTGAGCTAGGGTCGGTCGGGTAACCGGTACCACACAATTTATTTTATTTGGCCTCATCTTAAATTCGGCTAAAAAATTCTGCTGCTTGATGATATACTTGAACATTGTATTAGAGATTTTATCAACTTTCTCACTCAAATCCTCAAAGCAGTCTATCGTGTGAAAAGCAGAAAAGAATGCCTAGCATTTCGGACAAACAACCCTTTATAGAAATCCAAAATGGTGACTCATGGAGACAGAACATTCTCAGTTGCAGCACCAAAACTCTGGAATTCATTACCACAGGAAATTAGAAGCATTGATATTTTAAAGTGCATATAACATCTGTGGGGATTTAACATATTTGTAATCTATGGATTCTCCTGAGATAAATTGTAATATATCTTGTCAGCTGAAAATTTCATCTTCATAGACTTTTTTGCTGTTAACGGAAATGACGTCAAATCGGGCATCTGTAAAGAGGTTTTCATGTGGACAGATTGCCGATTTGACGTCATTTCCGTCAACTTTAACAGCAAAAAAATCTATGAAGATGATATTTTTAGCTGACAAGATATATTACAATTCATCTCAGGAGAATGTATATTACAAATATGTTAAATCCCCACAGATGTATTGTTATAGCCACTTTAAGTCAGCACTTAAGACTTTTCTTTTTTAAAATTAATAGTTTTTTGTTCATAGTGGTAATGTACATGTATGTACTAGGCTTTATCTTATAATGAAAATGTAATTAGTTTTATAAGTAACATTAAGAATATATTGTTGTAAGAGCATTGAGACTATTGTATAATGCTCCTAATACGTCATTATTATTATTATTATTTATAGAACATAATGCAAAGCTCAAATCATAATTAACATTTTAGTCAGTAATATTGTATTTGGAGTGATAGGCACTGCAGTTGCCATGAGTTTTATAAGTAGTTAGCCAACACAAAATCTAATCACAGACATCTTAATTTCCCTTCAGCCCAATTTATATCCAACAGTTGGCCTTCAAACCCCTGGTGAAGTCGTTGATGCCAATTTTGGACAAAATCCGTTTGTTTATGACATTGCAGAAGATTACAAGGTAATGTTGTGACCAAACTACACCAAACTAAGCAGGCGAAACTGACAGCACTTCTCTCTCTTCTGTAGCTAGATAAACTTACAGTACAGTGCAAACACGTGATTATTTTATTGTTATTTTTGACAGGAATTGCAAGCCAAAATTCATAATACCATAGAGACATTTCAAGTTCGTGATAAGCAAGGTTGTTGGCAAGCTTCTATGCACAGGTAGCAATATGTTTAGCCTATGTGTAGATGCTTGTTTGTGTAGTATGTTATGTAGTCCAGGACCAGAGCCTCGATGGTGAATACACAAGGATTTTCCTATACAGCATTCCTTTTAGTTTGACACCTGTGATCACACATGCTGCATGCACGCATCTCTGTTGGCACACACACCAACCCAACTGTGTGTACTTAAAACTTGTCCCACATGTAAAAAGACTGTTAAAGAGAGAGTTGAAATTATCAAGAGAGCACTCAATATTTATCTAGCGAAAAGAAACTAAATTTGAACTATTGGTACTGCGAAAAGTTGTGTTCAGAAGAGGCAAGCGATCAGTGCTTCTACCTGCCCAGCTCAGATAATGAGTCTAAAGTTTCATTATACTGTATCTTTTTGTCATAACGGATATAAAGTTTAGGCATCTGTGTGATTCACATGTGCAGTTTTACAAACAAAAAGGACTTAAGTCTTACTGCATATAGTGTAGTAGATAGTACAGTACAGTGCATGTTTTGTCTTCGTACAGGTTGGTATCCACATACCTTGTTCATCATGGATACTCTGCCACAGCTGAAGTGTTTGCCCAAACTACAGGACAACCGATATCAGAAGACTTATCATCAATTAAAAATAGACAAAGTACGCACAAATATGTTTCCCTTATGTTGTTGCTAAGTTAAATTGCCATGATTTGTAAGTTTTATAAGTATTAATGTACAAACTCTTGAGCTTATGTACTGAGAAAAATTTCACAAGTTTTTGATGGCAATGATGAACCCTTAAACTTAACCTTTTCATTGATCGTAATCTTAAAAGGATTCTATTTAAACAAAACCTTTAATAGTAAGGATGGAGTAACCAGTCATTACTCAATGGCAAGTGGCAACCTTATCATCAACTCAACCTTATCAATGGCAAGTGGCAACCATATTTTTTCCCTTTTTCTAGGAATTCAGAAGTTAGTTCTTGCAGGACGAATAGGGGAGGCAATTGACACCACTCAAAAACTATACCCTGGCTTACTAGAGAGAAATCAAAACCTTCTTTTTCTACTAAAATGTCGTCAATTTGTGGAAATGGTCAGTGGTCACGACAGTGAAGTCCGAGGGCTTGGGGTACATAGTCCATCAAGGAGCAACAAATCCAGTCCTTGCTCTAGTCCCACGCACCCACATAGCAGTGGAAATGGTGTTAGTACGTTGGTGCATTCTAGCAATGGTTTTGTATCAAATGGCGTGCAAAATGGGGTTCGAGGTGAAGATGTCTTGATGGAAGTTGAAGAGGAGAATGGCAGCGAAGTGTCAGCCAATGGAGTGTTGAATGGCAATGCATCACAAGAAGAGATATCATGTAGTAGTCCAAGAAGAGGTAATAGCTAGTCGAGCATTTTTATAAATGTAGTAGAACATCATTCTACTTTAGGACATTAGCCAAGAAACACGATAAATGAAATTCATGAATTCAGTAGTGAAATATGAATCACCAGGTTTGGGCCTCCTTTGGTGAAGATTCTCCTAACTCCTAAGCGACCACCTGGTCCATCTCCCACGAGTGACCACTTACTCCTGACCCTGAGGTGGTTGCTTACAAGAGAGACAACAGTATTTTCATTAGGTTCAAGTCTGGATATTAGCGGTCGGTCACGGACATTGCCCGGTACAAATATCCCATTTCTAGAGATTTGACAGTTACATTACAATATTAATTGTTTCTGTCATTTTGTCCGATGTTCATCTTGTCCGAAGATTATACTCAACTTTTTGTGAAAGTAAACCATTTTTGTACAATCTCAGATGAGAGACATTGCGCTAAGTTTTGCGACATTGCGCTAAATTATGAGACGTTACGCTAAGTTTGGAGACATTGCGCTATGTTAAGACATTGCGCTAAGTTATGAGACGTTATACGCTAAGTTATGAGACATTGCGCTAAGTTTTGAGACATTATTCTAACTTTGGAGACATTGCGCTAAGTTTAGAGACATTATGCTAACTTGGAGACATTGAGCTAAGTTGTGAGACGTTACGCTAAGTTTGGAGACATTGCGCTATGTTAAGACATTGCGCTATGTTAAGACATTGCGCTATGTTAAGACATTGCGCTAAGTTGTGAAACGTTACGCTAAGTTTTGAGACATTGCGCTAAGTTTGGAGACATTGAGCTATGTTATGACTATGAGACATTACGCTAAGTTTGGAGACATTGCGCTAAGTTACGAGACGTTACGCTAAGTTTGAGACATTGCATTAAGTTTGAGAAATTACGCTAGGTTTAGAGACGTTACGCTAACCGTTACAAATTCATTTGAGCTGGTCATTCTGACAGGTACAGCAAAAATAATTATTTCCAGGTTTGATTAGGCTACAAGTTTCTATTAATTTTTCATAGACTTGACTCAGAAGAAATCTTGTGTGTTAGCCAACATTGAGTTAACTGAAAAAATCTTAGCATATGGTCGAGAACTAAAAGCACTGAGCATGGAGCTTAAACAAGAACACGGGACAAATCCTGTTAACAAGAGAGCTCTGCAGGTATGCTTTCTTGATCTGTTAAAATATCAAAGGGATACTGCAGCCAAAATACAAATGTAGTTCATATGAAAGATCTTACTGACTTTAGTTTATTTCCAAAGTTTCAGCATTCCTATCAATTTAGTTAAGAAGATATGGCTAGTTGAACAGTTTGAGGATTTTGATGCCATATTGGTTTTGAAAATATTTACATCATTGAGTGATTCTTTGGATGAAAGTTGTGAAAGCTCTTTGGATGAAAATTGCAGGAAAGTAGAATGACGTCATATTTGAGAAACAAATATGGTGTCAAAATTGGACAAACTCTCCAACTTCAACTAGCCATATCTTCTTAACTAAATTGATAGGAATACTGAAACTTTGGAAATAAACTAAAGTCAGTAAGATCTTTCATATGAACTACATTTGTATTTTGGCTGGAGTATCCCTTTAAATATCTAAAAACAATTAGTGTTGGCAAATGGAACATTATTGTTTCTCTTGAGGAATTCATATAGTTCATATAATTTATCATGTTCAACAAGAGTTATGGTTTTCTTTTATTTGAATTTATAGGATGCATTTAGTTTGTTAGCTTATAATGACCCACACAATAGTCCTGTTGGCTACTTGCTAGATCCAATTCAAAGGGAACCAGTTTGTTCTTCATTAAACAGTGCTATATTAGGTAAGTACAGATCTTTAAGTACACTCCAGGACTACTGATTGAATGTGCTGGTTATAACAACAGCATTCAAAACAATCTGTTTAAGGGCCTATCTCAGGTTTGGGTATTTTACATATCCATAATATTTGGATCTTCCCGAGTGAAATCATAATATATATTGTCAGCCGAAAATTTCATCTTCATGGAGTTTTTCGCTGTTAAAGTTACTGGATGTGATGTCACAAGAGGCATTCCAAACCAGTTTTGTTTTGTTACTTGCCACAAAAATGCCTCTTGTGACATTTGATAACTTTAATAGCAAAAAATTGTTAATGAAGATGAAATTTTCGGATATTTTGATTTTGCTCAAGAAGACTCCCAAATATTACGAATCCCCAAATGTGAGATAGCCATTTTAAATTTATTTATTAATATACTTATTTCTTCATTTTAGAATCACAACATTTACCACGACAACCGCCACTAGAACTATGCCTTGGTCAATCAATGGAGTGTATTAAGTTAATGGCAAAGGCTGGCCTGGGAGCATGTGCATATGCTAGTTTAGAAGGGATACTTCAGGACCAATAGTATTCACTAGATTTTAACAGAATGATGCTAATTTAAGTAAAATAATATGGTATAGTTTACTAACAAAGACTATTGGTAATTTGAAAGGTCTTGCAAGGTGGATACTGGGCTTGTGCATTCAAGGGTGTGGTAACAGAAGATAGACCCTCTTCTCTGCAGAGGCTTAGAGGGGGTAATAGGTTGGGATAAGATTTCAACCCATCAGTGGCAGCACTACGTGGGTGTGGGCCCCGGTGCGATAATTTTTTTGGCCCCCTCCCCACAAAGTGACGACATATGTAGGGTACCGGGTGGATTTTCAGCCAGAAAATTTTTGATCTCGAAATGGCATTTCGTGCATTTTGAGAGCACTTTTGAGTAAAATCTAAAGGCTACAAATCACTTTTTTGTAGTGTATCTATTATTTTTAAGAAAATATTATTAATAATAGTATATACCATCAATAAAAAGAGGCTGTTTGCCGGATAGGCTGATGGGCCCTGGTGCAGCACACCGTTTGCACACCCGTAGTGCCGCAACCCATTACCCCCTCTACTGCATTGGAAGTCTCTACGGAGGAGAGAGGAAGATAGAGTTATGTTTGAGAACACAGATTCATATTTTGAATATCACAATTGTCAGGATAACATCTTTCATATTCCTTTTTATTCAGACAGTGTAAAAGGCACAGCTAGCTTGCTTGGTAGCTAGTCAACTGAAGGGTGGTAATTCACACAACACTGGCCTTTTTACACCATGGAGACTTTTATCCCAGGTGTCCCACACACACATATATATATATATTTATAGGTTATTACAGTGTATAATGGCAGATAAGAGAACAGAGTTAAAATAGTTTAGATTCGAACATAGTACACCATATTATAGAAGTGATGTACATTCTGTTATAACAGCCTTATTTAAAATTGTTGTGTGGCTGTGCCTATACATAGAAACAATGTTTTTTTACAATTTTCCATTTCTGCTATGTTGTCAATTGTGTCAGGAAAGCATTTTTAGGAAAACAAAAATTAAAAAATGACAGGCCACATTCCCTTATTGCTGACACTCTTGGGCCCTGGTATTCCCGTTCGGGGCTGCCGAGAGCCAAGATAGGCCCAGGGAAAGGTGGGGTTATGGTCTTTCATGACCCCTAAATGCCTTAGAAGCTTCATTTTATGTGTAGGATTTGCACGATGGTTATAGTTTCTTCTGCAATAATGTGAGTGTCATCAAATCATAAATTTAATTTTGTGGGTCAATCATTAGTTATAATATTATACCTCGACTATAAATTGTCCAATCAAAGAGCTAGATTTGTACCATGTGACCAATCAATTTAAACTCAAATTCCCCACTATTTCTCCGGGGCATGATATTTGACCTTGAATCACCCGCTGGTCACGAATACACCGGGTGATTCAGGTTTGAAATGAATCACCCGTTGATCACAAATAAACAAGACACTAGGAACAACAAGACATTTCAAGACAGTATTCGAGATTGTTTCGGTATAATATATAATTTATAGACGCTCGGGTAATTCGTCGAAATATTACCCCTCAGGATGATATATCCCGCTGGGTAATATTTTGTCGAATTCCCCTCGCTCTGCGTCTATAAATGATAAAAATCTGTGACATATGGCAGGCAATCTTTCTCAATTTATTTCACATTATCTGCACCATTACTCATACAAAGTTCAATTAATTAAAGAAAATGTTTATATACTTTTAGCTTAATACACTACAACTACTGACAACAACTATTTTTTTCCTTTGTACACAAGCATTTCCATCACATACTCCATTTTTAAGTTATATTCAACTGGTATGCCAAGCACCGAGACTTAATTTCTCTTAGATTATATCTCAGTCTTACAACTGTTACCAAATATTAATTGCTCTGGAACATGTAGCATCTCTTATTAGCCTGAATTTCAGCAGACGGTTGGTGGCCGAGATTCAGGCTAACATCTAAGATGAAATTTAATTCTTAAAAGGAGGTTACATAATATTCTAAAAGAGTTACATATTTTTAACTTGTTCTTTGTTCTTCTGCAGCAATACAGTTTTGTATTCTAGAGTCAACATAAAAAGATAACATAGTACATAGGGAAAGGGAGATCGGGGGCAGGGTAGATCAGATCATGGTTCAAAGATTGGATTTTTGGCTCTTTGTGTTACCAGATACAGAATCATCACATTGAAATGTGTTTTTATTTGGGTTATGGTTAGACAGTTTTTGTTCATGTAAAGCTTTTGAATCCTTTCAGAAAACAACCTGGTTACCATAAATAATATTTACCTATTTGGTTTTCCCATAACTGAGCAGCATGGGTGTTCAAAGGGCTGTCATTGTTTGGTGCTATAAAGTAAAAAAAAAACACTACTGTGAAGAATTACTTCAAAACTATAATACAGTTGAAGTGCTCTTAACAGACACCTCTATCAAACACCTCTTTTAAGCAGACTGCACTTATCTGTGGTCCTGGCCATTTCTTTAGTAAAACACTATATTTTATATTATTTTATAAGCAGCCACCTGCGAAAGTAGACTCTGTCTGCTTTTGCAGACTGTTGTGAGCCTTCAAGCAAACATTTATCAAGTTTTCCTTTAAACTTTCATTACTTTCTTATGAAATGCTTTTACTGGACTTAAAATCACTGTTAATGTTTTGTCCATATTTTAAGAAGAAACCAAATTCTAATGATATTACATTTCATATAAATTGGACAGATTTTTTAAATAGTTAATATATGTACAACAATATACATATCTTTTTACCTGATAAAAGAACTTGAATTGACAACAAGATGGTTCTAACATCCATAAGAGCTGACCATTTTTCCTACGAAGAACATGTTTCATTTATCAATCACTGTGTCAGCTGCCATTCAAAAATGGATAGGTATCAGGTAATATTATTTTCTGTTACCTTTAAGATATCTAGGCATATATTTCCAGCTTGATCGATATTGGGATGATAACAAGGTGTGATGAATTTCACAGTTGGAGCAATGTATGGATACTGGTCAGGAAATTCTAGTGAGAGCTTGTACTCCAATCCCTCGTAAACCTAATTATTAAATAATAAAGAGGTTTGATTTTTCATTTTTGAGTTCACAATGATATGGGCAACTTCGTATAACCAAAACAATTGTTCTTCACAGTCTATTTTATCAAATTCACAGGCTACCTTTTTAACCTAATGAAAACCCTGAATAATCATGGCTGGATCTGAATTGATAAAAAAGTTGCTAAGCCCAAATCATACCGTTCCTTCAGCTCCACTTATAGTTGCTTTCCAGTGAAATAAATTATCGCCATCAGGGAAAGCAGACACTGTCTTCTCCCCACTCATCTAGTGTTAAATAGAAAATTATAAGCTTGCTACCAATTTGAGTGACACTGGCAGTATTTTTAAAAGAAATGCCGATATTTATAATCTTTTATAAATTACAGTTTATACCATGGATAATTGCTTACCATTAATGTCATAAGATCACGTTGTAGTCTAAAATACAAACAAAATTTGAGCGAGGTACAAATCTGGATGAACGTTAAAATTCAAAAATAAACGCTAGTTCGGGTTAGTGAAAGCTAAAAAGCGTTACAGACCTTTGTGTAACCGAGTGTAAACTACCTGAAACAGTTTCAGTAGTCTCTCTCTTTTTTTCTTGCGTTGAATTCACTCTTGCTGGATCAATATTTTGCGACGCCATTGCTTGGGACGATCTAATTTCAACAGGTTTATCACGCACTCAAAGCGTACATTTTCTTTACAAAAAGGACTTCGAATATGCTTTGGCAAAAATTTAAAATACTATTCAGTCGGAGTTAACCAATCAGATTTCACGTTTTGATGAGTTGACCAATGAGAAAACGATTAAACTCGGTTAATGGAGATTCTTGGTACCGAGTAGTGCCAGGCCTTGACTTGATCCCACAGTCACAATTTTCAAGACTTTTAAAACAATACCAATATGCCTTACGCAAATCAGCCTGTTGTAAAAATCAACGAGTTAACAGAGGAAAACATAAAGTTTATTATTGAAAACACAGACCTTAGGTAGGTGAAATGGCATTTGTGTAAAATTTATATAAAATCACTATTGACTGATTAGAAGTTGCTTGTGACTGATAAAAAATTGCTGCTAAAAATATATGAGAAATTTAAAAACCTTTCTAGCTTTTAATTATGCATAGTCCTTACGAACGGTCTAACATATTGTAGTCTGTATTAGCATCTAGTCAAGGCATGTAAAGGGTTTATTATTACTGCTATGTTTATTGTTTAGTGGAACCAAGAGACTGGGGAGAGTGCCAAAGCAAATAGTATACATTGCCAAACATAATATAATGTTCATGATTTCCAATAGAATTTCTATCAGAAGGTGTTTGACATTATTACAGGTGGCACAATGCGGTCATAACAATATATAAAACTAGTATTCTTGGAAAAATTTCTCAAAGTAGACGGTGGTGAATTTGGCGTACAGCTATTGGTTTTCTGCTGGCTTCTATTAGAAACCCTGTATGTTGACTTGACAAGCAAATGCATTGCACTAGTACCATTTTCCCCCAAATATAAGCACATCCATTATAAAGATATATGTACTAATATATCTGGATATTGGCACATGCACTTTTAATAGACATGAACAGAATACCATACTTTTATTTACATGTATACGCCACACTTGTTACAGTAAACCATCAGTGGCGGCACTACGGGTATGCAAACGGTGCGCCGCACCGCGGCCCATCCGACAAACTGCCTCTTTTTATTAATGGTGCTATTATTAATAATATTTTCTTAAAAATAATGTTTATTAATAATATTTTCTTAAAAATAAGGTTTTACTGAAAACTGCTCTCAAAATGCAGGAAATGCCATTTGAGAGACCATAAATTCAAAAAATTTCCAGCGGAGAATTCCTTGGACCCTTACATATGTCGTCACTGTGGGAGGGAGCCCAAATTTTTTTCTCGCCCCAGGGCCCACACCCACGTAGTGCCGCCACTGTAAACCATTGAACATTGTCTGTTATAAATTGTATTGTCACAGTGATAATGTTTGTTATATATACAGTAATGATATCCAATAATTATTGCTTTTGCTTAATTCGTCTAAGATATTGTTGTATAACACACACTGTTTGGCTAGCTAATTTAGACTTTACGTGGTATTGGCATGGAATGTCAAGTCCATTGTTTCTTTCATTCTTGCGGAGTTAGGTTAGGGGTGCGTGTGCTTCTTTCTAAATGACCATTTTGACTCCATATTTACAAACAAGAGATTTTCTGTACTTAGTTACAATTTGGCAGCCATCTTGAAAACTACTATAGCAATATATTTGCTTGTCAGGGCAACAGATGTGTTCTTTACGGCTAACATTTTGGTCAAAGATCCTTTAAGTGCCGATAACGTCTGTGGGGATTTAACATAATTGTAAATCTATGGATTCTCCTAAGATAAATTATAATATATCTTGTCAGCTGAAAATTTCATCTTCATAGACTTTTTGCTGTTAAAGTTGACGGAAATGACGTCAAATCGGGCATCTGTAAAGAGGTTTTCATGTAGACAGATTCCCGATTTGACGTCATTTCTGTCAACTTTAACAGCAAAAAAGTCTATGAAGATGACATTTTCAGCTGACAAGATATATTACAATTTATCTCGGGATAATCCATAGATTACAAATATGTTAAATTCCCACAGACGTTATCGGCACTTTAATGTCAGAGTGAAATCAAATGCAAAGGGAGCTGTGCTGTTACACATACATTGTATTGCTTTATGTTGTGTATGACTAATCAATGTGCTGTTCTATATTCATTTTAGCATGGCAAATGCGTTAAGAAGAATATTCATTGCCGAGACACCAACAATTGGTAATTGAAATAAGAAAGCTACTATCATTATGTATATGTCATCATGGTAACTGAATTTATAGTACTGTACTGTATGTTAATTGTTTTTAACTGTACCGTACTGTGTTTTTTTTTGTTGCAGCTATTGACTGGGTACAAATTGAAAATAACACTTCTGTTCTTCATGATGAATTTATTGCTCACAGATTAGGTAACTAGCAACCTCATACCCAGGGCATTTTGCCTCCACAGCAGAAGGTCTGCGAAAATGGCCCTGGGATCGGCTGGTCCATTCTATAATGTGATTGGCTTGTCATAAAACTCAATTAATTCAGCCGAGTATAATTTATTCATCTAAATCTGAATGCTGTATTCAAATTTTACAGCAAATTAGAAGTGATTAGCTTTCGCTAAATTGGATATATGCTTCTTCATACCTTTTGTAAGAGGTAACCATGAATGTATGGTGGATTATTAAGCTTTTTAGCTGCTTTTATGCCGACGAATGCTGACATGAACAACTCTGAAGAGCATTGAATATTTCTCAATTATTCAGGTCAACGAAGTAGACAAAGGCAATGGAACAAAGGCCATAAAAATTATCATATCTAAACACCCAGAAATTCTGGGTGTCATGTGACCAGCCGATCCCAGGGCCATTTTCGCCGACCTTCCACCGTGGAGGCAAAATGCCCTAGGTTTTATTTCATGTGTACAGTACTTTAATTATTGAAATAATAATACAATATTAAAATACCATTGAAGGATAAGGCCACACCAATTTAATTTGGTGTTTCACGGGCAGAAACCCATTTTTTTCAGGATCGGAGGCGGGGAAAAAAATAAAAATAAAATTGTATTGACGAGTCATGAATGTTCAAATTCATCCGAAGAAATTTATATACTGTACTTATATTATACAACATACTGTATTTAAAATAAGCATATGTTCTGCCGGCCACGCGAAAAGGAATCTGAACAATTACAAGTCATTTCAATATACTACAGACGCATTCTGAGCACTATTGAAGAGATCATTACAGCTATATATACATACAATGTTAAATGTCACTTTAAAAGAGCGAGCTACAGTTTGAAAGTGATCAGAACTTGAAAGCGATCAGTACTTGTAAGCCATTGCTTCAGACATGTTTAAGAGCACACAGATCGTCTTGCAGAACAGTGCGCATAATTGTAAAGAGGACTGGAGCCTACAGGCTACCGGTTCATGAACATTGCTCAATGCGATCCAAACAAGATGTGCAAAACCTCAGGATTTTTAGCGTGTCTTTAAAATTCGATTTTGCCAGAAGAATTAGCTTCGGCAAACACGGAACTATAGATTTTTATTATTTTGGACTCTTGACTTATTTATTCTTTTATTTAAAAAATAAAAGGTAAGTTTTCAATTTTATTTTTATTCTGTTTTTCGGATTTTTAGCGTCGGCGGGCCCGTGAAACACAAAATAAAATTGGTGTGGCCTAAGGGATGTATTGCACAATTGCGATTTCATTGCTCATTGACAGCCATTTTTCAGGCCACATTACGTTATTTTGTTGGAAACTCATTAAATATCTTATATTATAAACAATAACACAAGAATGAGGTTATTAAGACTTACTTGCCAGTGAATTCTTACCGGTATTCAATATTTATTGCAGGTTTGGTTCCGTTGACAAGTGATGAAAGTGCTGATGGAATGAATTATTGTAGGGTATGGCAGTTTGACATTTAAATCCATAATTTCCAGAAACTATCAGGGTCCGAATTAGCGCTCCAAAACAGCTTCACATTTTTCTTTGGTGTCACAACGTAGCGTAACATCTCCCAACGTTGCGTAACGTCTTACAACTTAGTGTAACGTCTTACAACGTAGTGTAACGTCTTACAACGTAGCGTAACGTCTTACAACGTAGCGTAACGTCT
The DNA here is from genome assembly GCA_035772405.1 of Chrysogorgia sp. JL179-B06. Lineage (NCBI taxonomy): Eukaryota > Metazoa > Cnidaria > Anthozoa > Scleralcyonacea > Chrysogorgiidae > Chrysogorgia > Chrysogorgia sp. JL179-B06. The sequence goes on along the minus strand of JAYKKM010000383.1, from coordinate 331,672 downwards.
TACAACTTAGCGTAACGTCTTACAACGTAGCGTAACGTCTTACAACGTAGCGTAACGTCTTACAACTTAGCGTAACGTCTTACAACGTAGTGTAACGTCTTACAACGTAGCGTAACATCTCCCAACGTAGCGTAACATCTCCCAACGTAGCGTAACGTCTTACAACTTAGTGTAACATCTTACAACTTAGTGTAACGTATTACAATTTAGTGTAACGTCTTACAACTTAGTGTAACGTCTTATACAACTTAGTGTAACGTCGTGCAACCTAGCGTAACGTCTTACAACCTAGCGTAACGTCTTACAACTTAGTGTGAGATCTCCCAACGTTGCATAACGCCTTGCAACTTAGCGTAACGCCTTTCGTTCACGAGTTATTTCACTATTCACACATGCAGTTAAAATATAAAACAAGAAAACTAGTCTGGAAAAAATTGTTTGTACGAGAAATAAAACTATGTCAAGGGAAATTTGGTGGTAGTGTTTTAGTTTTTGAAATGTTTCATGAAACGTTTGGCTTCTGAACATGAAACTTTTGTTGATGTTTTAGGATTGCGTTTGTGAGGAATTTTGTACTGAATGTTCAGTGGAATTAACATTAGATGTGAGGTGTATTGATGAGCAGACAAGACATGTTACCACTCGTGATCTTGTTTCCTCTAATCCTAAAGTCATTCCCGTAAGTATAATACACTGTAACTAAGACTATGTGCACACGGTGTCGTTTTCAAGCGTTTTTATCTGAAACGCGTTTCAAAAAGTATCGTTTTCACGGGGTGTTCACACGAAAACGGATGAAAACGACGTCAACTGACGAAAACGTTTTCAATAACGAAACCGTTTTCGCTATTGAAAACGTTTTCAAAACGTTTTGCCTTTTGTTCTCGTGTGAACAGGGGAAAACCTTGGGAAAACCCTGAAATGCTAAAAATTCAAAATGGCGGATATTATTTTTGTTCGCTGGGAACTTGGTCTTTCAGCTGGCAACCCGGGTTGTGAACTCGTTATTAATAACAATGACAACGAATAAAAGAAAAAAAGCAGCCATTCAATTATTTAATGAGTCAAAAAAGCGATTAAAACGGCATTTAAAAAGGCTTAACAGACGACAGGCCAAACTGTAAACAATGCGATGGATATTGCGAAAACACTTCGTGTGAACGGAGCGCCAAAACGACAAAATTGAAAACGACAAAATTAAAAACGACAAACAAAAACGCTTGAAAACGACACCGTGTGCACATTGTCTAAGTATTACACTGGTATATACTGTATATACTATATACTGTATATACTATATACAGTATATATATGTTATTTACCGGCTGGGAGGTCCGTACTGGAAAAATATTTTCCCGAAGTCTCAGAAGCGGCCCGAGACCGAAGTCTCGGGCCGCTTCTGAGACTTCGGGAAAATATTTTTCCAGTACGGACCGACCAAAACGGTAACTGAATAACGTGTTTATTTTTTTCGAGCAAAGTCAAAAAAATTGCAATTTTTTGGCGCGAAAAGTTGCGAGAGGTCCGTACTGGTGTGATACGGACCTCGTACTCAGCCAATCAAAAGGCTCTATTTTAGTTACGGACCTGAGTTACGGACCTCAAAAAAAAAAATACTGGTAATGAAAATTTTAAGAAAATTTATTTAGAGTAACGTTTCGTCACTTAACCAGTAACATCTTCAGAGTAACTAATTATATTTACATGTCTCAGCTTATATAACTATGCTATTACAATATAGGATCAAGTAACAATAATAAAAGAATGTAAAGGAAAAGGAAGTGCGATCATGTCAAAAGTGACAAATCAAAATAGCATCAAAAGAAAAGATCTGATATTGGCATTTAGAGAAGGATTAAATTTACTTATAAGTAAACTTTCACGAAGGAGAAGATGGAATTGTGAATCACCAGAGGATATAATGGTAAAATCGTCAAAAGAAATAGGGTGATCTGTTTGTCTTATGGACGGAAAAATGTTATTGAAAAAAAAATTTGTCTTATTTGGACGGAAAAATTTTATTGAAAAAAAAATTTGTCTTATGGACGGAAAAATTTTATTGAAAAAACAATGTTATTCAGGCTTTCATTTGATGTATAACATGATTGCTATTTGCATAGAGCCAGTAGTTCACAAGATATCGTCGTCGGAATATCTAATATATTTATCAGAGTTTGTGAACCCAATCCGAGCGTCATGAAGAAATACTAGACAAAGAAGATTGAGAGATAGCGTTTCCCGTGTATGGCGAAATACCCATATGTTCCGAAGCTCTTATGTGTAAAATACGGCAAGTCTCGCCAATATACAACGAATTACATCGTTGGCACGTAAATTTATATACAACATGAGATCTTAATCGCATAGGAATCTGGTCTTTGAAGCGGAAGAAACTAGAGAGAGACGGCAAACAGGTCGAAATACAACACGAAGGTTAATGCCAGTGAAGGGTAGAGCAAAAGAAATCTGTAATTTAGGTACACTGGCAGGTTTTATTCTTGTTCGTAATAAAGGCGAGAGTTGACTCAACGTCAGCAACGTCCTGAGGCACTTTAATTTGATTTTAGAGCACGTTTGGAGATCATGATAACGAAGCAAATGCATTCGCTAAAGAAGGTAGGAAATCTTCACTAAGTGACAAAAAAATTTCAGTTTAAAAATGTTTTGATATATATCTCAAAACATTTTCCCCATTTTTCTCTTTAGATATCCTGATTGTAAAACTTCGGAAAGGACAGGTAAGGCTTTGTTTGGCTTTCTTACAAAAATATTCACATTTTAATATTATTTATTTTAATATATATTTTAATATAATTTAAATATTATTTATGATAGAAAGATGAACACAGAAAACCTGTAGGAAGAGTAACGACTCATTGTAAAAAGCTCTTTTGTTTTCGTATTTTTTTGCAGGAGTTAAAGCTTCATGCATTTGCTAAAAAAGTAAGTGTTGTAAAGATTGTGTGGGTTCAATTTTAAAATTATTACCACCAATCAGGGTTCGAATTAACGCATCGCGATTTTTGAAATGTTTTAGCCGCTAAATAACTTTGAGCCCTTAGTTGCAGGTTATTAGTCAGCGTGACGAGTTGAGGTCTGTCATGTAAACCTCATCTTTTTTTTTGAATTTTCAAGGGATTCGCCAAGGAGCATGCGAAATGGAACCCAACGGCTGGCGTTGCATTCGAGTACGATCCCGATAACTCGCTGAGACACACAACGTACCCTAAAGCAGAAGAATGGTAAGATACTAAAATTAGGATGGGGTCACGCTCCTCCATAGAGACTTCTTGCTCTGCTGACGTAGTCAGCAAACACTTTGGATTCTCACCAAAGTTCGTAAAAATCTGTCTTCAGTACCGATAACTTCTAATAAGTATGTAGCAGTTTTAGGCTGGTCAGCGGTAGACACATGTACGCATCGCGGGCCTATTTTTTATAATATTAACAAGACACCCGCTAAGCGTTAACTCGGGCTACTAGTACGCTTAAAACACGATGAAATCGGTTTTCTTTGTTCTTTTGAGGGTTCTATCTGACGAAGTAACCTGCCAAGAACAAAAGCGCATTTTCAAAAGCTGGCGGCGGCTTTTGAATAGTCCCGGGGAAAATAGGGGTTAACAATGAAATGATTAGCTGATTGACATACGTGGCAGGGATTGTATATACAATCCCTATGAATTATTATACCCAAATTCATAGGATCCCTGCCACAACTTTCCCGAGTTGAGTACGCTGGTAGCGATCCCAAACAAGAAGGAGAGCAAGGTTTCGCCTATCTCAGGTAGCGACGCTGGTAATACAAGAGACAAGCGATTTCGTTTCTTGAAAAATTGTTGGTTTAGTCAGTGCTTTATGACACCGACCGTTCAATATAAAATGTGGGAGTGATACTAAATCAATGCGCATGCGTAAGAATCTCGAACATTATTTATACACATTATTCATGCTAATCATTCAAACAAACTTGTAGAAGTCCGTACATATGTTCACCTTACTTCTGAAGTTCTGTAATAAACTTTTATTCAAACGTTGCTTTGGAGTCTTTTTATTTCATAAAATCCCGTGCATTCGACCTAAGAATATCCTCGTTCGCTTCACAACAGAACCACTGCACCAAACAAGAAAATTTCATACCTATTATGAATATATCGATAATCTTTTCCCTTGGGGCTTCAAAACCTCTTTCAATCGTGTTTTAAGTTGCCCTCGGGATTTATCTGGCGTAAAGCCGACGTTCGAGGTATTTATCCTATACATAAACATCGGCCACAAGTATTTTAACGAACTTGTAAAATGAGTGGAATATAGAATGCATACTTTGTTTGGAAGTTGTAGAAACGGTACAAACAAATTATTTTAACTCCGAAAAAGCTCAATTTGAGCAAGTTAACTTTGATAAAACATTGATGTTTTATTAGTCAATGTTTTATCCTGTGTTAAAGATGCTGATTAAATATTAATGAATTTTCTTCATGAATTATTAATGATTTAGGTGATAAATCAGATTACCATTTATCCCCGTGGTACCATCATTGAATCGCGATGACGGTGGTTTATTACCAGAAGCTTATTTGCATCTTGTTAATAGATAACGTCATCATCGGTTCCATGAGGGTATAAATAGGGATCCTAACTTTACAACGATCACCCCTGATGAAGACACTAGATTGGAGTGTCGAAACGTTGGGTCATGGACAGTAACTTTTAAGTTACGTTCAAAAAACTTTTTAAAGCCAGAGTAGCGTCAAACTATGTCTGAGTACAAACATGAAAAATAGCACTTTTAATATTATATTTTGATTGTTTAACATAGGCCAAAAAGTGAATTCACGCAACTTGAGGAAGATCAGTGTAAGTGCCGTGTGTTTAAATTAGCATTTAAAAATATTTTTGTGTTTTGATAAGATGAAAGTTTTTCTCCATAATATAATCACACTAACGTATTTTCAGATCAAGCTGCGTTCGATGCGATGGGGAAACCAGAAAAATTTTTCTTTAATGTGGAGGTTAGTTTGGTGGTGTCAAGGACCTTTCTGTTTTTAGGGCCTAGTTATTATTTATGGCCGAGGTGGGGGCTAAATAGAAAATGGTTGGATAACTGAAAATTCTAAGACCAAATATAATGGTTGGGGGGGGGGGGGGGTCACTTATCTGAAGAGTTGGCTAGCAAAATTTTCGTGACTATTTACATAAAATTGGAATCTCATCATCAGTTCTCCTTAGTCATCATTGCACATTAGCTTTTATTATTGTATTCCTCTCCTTGTTTTCCTTGGATTCCTGCTCTGTTTATAGATAGATGATAATCTGAATATTACAGTAGGATCTGTCTGTATATCTATTTGGCTTTGTTATTAAAACTCGTATCGTATTTACCCATAAATGGTTTGGACGGTTAAATTTCTGATCTTAATTTGGTTGGGTAAAATTTTTTTTCAGGATCAAATCTATTTCTCTTTGGCCCCCACCCCCACCCCGATCTCTTATCTCGTCTTTATTTTTGGTTAGTTACGGGTAGGGTCAAGGTTAGTTCTTAATCTTGAAAATGGGAAGGTCGCTTTTAGCCTTCAGACAACTGGAAAAAGTGGGGGTGGGAAAGGTGCTTTATCACCCTAGACCCGAAATTAAATCGTGAATATTTTTTTACAATTTAGACTTGTGGATCTCTACGACCCGAGAGCATTATCTTGTCTGGCTTATCTATTCTTAAAAAGAAACTAAGTGATCTTCAAACGCAACACAGTCATGAAATTGCTGCAGATGTGCTCACCATCACTCACTAAAATCAACTGGCGTAAAGAAGAACTTAAAATTACATTATTTTAGAAGTACTTAAACGCGATAACAGCGCACCAAGTAAAAATAGCATTAGGTGCGCTTGACGCACACTTGAAGTCCAAGTTGAAGTGTAATATATTAGGCAATATACTGTATCGTGTTTTTTATTTCATTAAAGACTTCAGCATATTACAGTCATCTCCTTCAACCAGGCGTGTGGTCGGGATGTGTTGTACAATAGATTTCCACACTGTGCGATCCTTCATTACTGTGTTCAAGTCTTGAATCACGGGCGATGATGTCGGGGACCCGGGGTAGGTCAGTTTCCTTGAGCGGACAGTTCCACTTGGTCTCTAGAGGAGAGGACTTCTCCTTCAGCTCTACTACAGCGTTTTATTACAGTAAACAGCGTAACGAAAAAGGTTATTAGGTTTAGTGTGCAGATAAAAAGTAAATATATTGTATGCAACTATACTTTTTATTTTATTGGATTTGCCACTGGTAAATTACAAGAATGATAACAAAAACAATGTCAAAAAGGTAGAAAAGGGCAGGGTGGCCGCCAATTATAGCAGTCCCAGTAAGAATAAAAATAAAAGATCTTCCAGAGGAACCACAGCAGCAGAGAGCACCAGCCAAACTCCAGGCTGAGCCAGGGGCGTAGGAAGCTTGGTAAACTTGGGGGACAAAAGCAACATTTTCGTTGTACCTGTCAGTGGCTAAGCTAGTCCCAAATGGGTGGTCATGCTAACTAATAATATCCGAACGCTGTAGGCGCGAGGCTTTCTAGGAGGGTTTCCGGAGACATGCCCCCCTCGAAAATTTTTGAAACCTAGATTCCCGAAAATGGTATTTGCTGCATTCTGAGCGGTGGTTTTTCAGCTCAGAAGTTTATAAAATGTCATATTTTGGACTGTTTCGCTCTATATCAGAGCTCATCAGCAATTGTCAGTGAGTCCGACATGGACATTCAGGACGTTTTTTTTGCAACCGGGGCACCTTAATCATTCCGCGATTAACGCCCTTCTGCTTAGTTAAAAAAGAAAGCCTACTAGAGTAGAGCTGTGTAAACTAGAGAAATATTAGTACTTTAGTTTAGTAAAACGCTCGGGTTAACATGCAAAGATATTGTGATTATTTTTTTAATTACTTCTGACAGTTTAACGAAACATTAATAGGAAGATGTTGTTTTCGAATTTGTTGGAAATATACATTCATACTATTCGAACACAGATTAATTATGTACGATTTCAAATACTTCTATTTTTGAATGCAATTTTTCTTTCAAATTCAATTATTTTTGGGGGGGCCGAAAGCTATTCCGGCCCCCCTTTTTATAATATTGGGGGGGTCACAGCCCCCCTGCTTCCTACGCCCCTTGGGCTGAGCCACACTTTGGACAAACTGTTCTCCATGTCCTGGGGTCGTCTGCGTCAGAGCCCCTCTGATCTACTGCTGCCATGTAGTAAAGCAGCAGGTGCCATTTGAACTCCACCATGGTGACACGAATTAACCGCATCTCAATCGGTAGGACGTTCTACTTATTGTGCTGTGATCATTGAACCATATTTAAAAAGGTTTTATTAAAACGAAGATAACATATTTTTCTATGGTATAACACTTTAAAATCTTTGTAACCACTCCACAAATAAGGTAGTCCATTTTATAGGTACCAGTTCGCATCCAAGTTTTTTTTGTTCAAAATGGCACCAAAAAGCTGAAGAACAGTAGCCTGACCCAATTATTTTTCTATTTGTGATAATATATACACTGCTGTAGTGAATGTGGGAGAGCTTGGAGTAGACAGACGATACATGGACGATCGTCAAGCTCGTACCCTTTTCCTGAGGATATGAGCTTGACAATTGTCCATGTATCATGTTTCGATTGTTACTATTTTGCAACATTTGTATCAGTTATTCAATGCAGGCATTTAAAACTTAATAAAAGTTATTTTTATTTTGTCTTGCATTATCAAGCATTTATGGATTTAATCAATTATCATGTCTGATGTTCTTGACAAAAATTAGTAACGAAACCTACACAATAGCTAAAATAAACAGCAGCTAACAGAAATCAAGAAAAACATTAAAAATGGGGAAACCTGTAAGTTATTGTTTGAGGAAAATATTTTATTTAAGCATGGCCAATCAAAATCTGATTTTTCAAAAGTGGCCACCTGGCTAGCCTGTCTGCGACATAATCTCATGACATAGTGCCTACTGCTAGCCTGCGTCGCATCCGGTCGTTTGAAACCCGATGCCAGATACATAGTGAACACAAAATTTTTCAAAACAAAAAGAAACATTGTATAGTGGTAGAGATTTATTAGCCATATTGCAATACAATCATTTTGATTCTTGCTTTAGTTTCTTTATCTCGGCTTTCAAGATCCTTGATTTCTAAACAATGAAATAGTAAAAATACATAGTTGTGTCAAAACTGGACCTCAATTGAAACAGAATAGAACATGGTTTACTAACCCTTTGTTTGGCCAATTTCAACTTGAATCGGTCGAAATCTGTCAGACTAGCCCGCTTTTTCCTGGCAGATAGCTTTTTTGCCCACGCAGTCTTCTCCCATTTCTCAGAAACCTCTCCAGCAATGAAAGCCTTTTTTATCACTCCACTATGAGCACTTCTAGGAACTTTAATCTTAATGTCTGTCAGTGAAAGATGTTTGAAACCCAGAGCCTGTCGGCTCACACCAGTACAGGGGCCATCGACAAGAGCCTACGGCAAGAAGAAAACAATCATCAACATGAGAGGAAAAGCTCAACTAAGAACAAACCTTGTGAATGTACAGGGAATAAGCTGCACTTAGGCCTAAGCTTAAAGTGCAAATGAATCGAAAATTAAGTTTATCTTATTTGAAAAATCTCTTAAAACAATGAGGAATAACAACTTACAGCTCTTGCATATTTCACTCAGTTCTTGAGATATTTAGACTTATGTGATATTTAAATGAGCTGATCTATGACGTAGCAAGTTGTACACAACATTAGAAAATCATGTATATATTTTTTCCAATATTATATTATTATTAAAAGAAATCACTCAAAACTTTGTAATTGCTACAGCTCATGAAACAAAACATTAAAGACAAGCTTCAAGTGATTTCATTCAATAATCTTTAAGATATACAGGATTTTGCAATGTTGTATACAACTTGCTGCGTTATAGATTATCTCATTTGAATATCACCTAAGTCTAAATATGTCAAGAAGTAAGTTAAATATGGAAGAGCTGTAAATTGTTATTCCTCGTTGTTTTAAGAGTTCTTTCAAATAAGACAAACTTAATTTTCGATTGTAATTTTTAAAATAATAAAGATATTATGTCAATTAATAATTGTACAAAGTTTGAAGTTGTAACGTGTCGAGTTTTGGAGAACACTCCTTTTATATACAAATTCTTAAACGTACATGCGACCTTCGCTCTCTGCCCCCACATATACACGGCCTGGTCTAACACCAAGGCAATTACTATCTTAGGCTTCGTCCGGAAACTCCACCGTACATTGTCCTTTGTCTTAATAGTTCCATTAACATTCCATTAACATATAACATTCCATTGTCTAAGATCTAAGCTTACATAACTTGTTCCAAACTGATTTTTGAAGAATTGAATGATTGTTGTCATTGTACAGTGTCTTATGTGAAACTTTTGCATTTTAGGACCCACCATTAAAATGGCCGAGCAGAGACGTGTTTGACGTCATAGCCTCAACAAGCTTTGCTATGATTTGTTGCTCTTGAGGCCATGATTTCATAACGTTTTTGGCAGTGGCTCGTGTTTATTTATGCTTTTCTCCAGTCTAGCAACTTCCCACGTGTTTGGATCACAGTATCCGAACACGGAGACCATTAAGGATTTCTTTAATATGATGATTAGTGACCAATAGGCAATAGCCAATCAAAAATTAGCTTCTACTAGCTATGAAATGACTTTTCATCAGCCCAAACACCAAGAAGTGTGCCTATTTTGATCAACCTTCAGATCAACCTTTTCAATTTGTAATAATCTTGAGAATTGGCATTTAAACAGCACAGGAAACTGGTAAATTAGTTAAATCATTCTTCAAAGATGTGTTAATATTAACAACGAAATTATGTCCCTGTATGTGGTACTTATGCCAATTCGTAAGATTATTACTGTAAATATTAGCTGGATGTAACTAAACTACATCAGTTCACATGCAGAAAGAACCACAAACCCGATTTTGATCGACTACGTCGAGTATAACACACAGTTGTCCTTCGTTGGGACCAGAATTTACCAAGGCAATACGGCCAATCTCTACAAAGCGGTTGAAAACCTGGAGAGAAGTGCATATACTATTAATTGAACGGGTGCATGTGTCTAAATCTCGACTTATTTTCACTGTAAAACAGCATTTTTAATGTGCTAATGTTCACGTGTTTCACCTACCATTTTGAAGCAGATCAAAGAGGAACGTGACACCAATGCATGCTGGGATGTTAGGGTAATTCAATGACCAGAATCCTTTGCTCGATCTCTGTTTCCACCCTGATTCTCGACGCAGGCTATCACCCATCCGACCCCCCCTGTTTTTTTCATAAACCCACAGCCACTTCAATAACGGCTAGAAAAATTTGTTTTCTTTTTTATTATACAAGTATGTTACAGTGCTTCCAAATAGCAAATATTTGTTTAGCCTATAAAGCGCAGAATGTCACTTAATACTCAATCCCGGGATTGGCGTATTTGTTTGTTTGGAAGTAAAAGATTGTGACTTTCAAATTTCTATGAAATTATCACCTCATCGAAATTGAGAGCGAATGCGTAAGTCAGCTCACGTCGAATACGCGAGAATTTGAGAGGTTTTTCAGCGAGAAGTGTCCAGAATTTTCCGTATGACGTATGACGGCGGTCTCCGACTGCCGTAATCACATTTAATTCCAATGGAACAATAGACCGGACGAAGATATTAAACAATTAAAATATTATTAAAACATTGTCGCAGGGTTATTCAAAATCACAACAAATTTGTGTCAGTTCGCTTAATGTTCCGTGTGGCAGTAAAGGTTCAACGTAATAACGACGCAAATTGCATAAAATAAGGTTCGGAACAAAAATTAGTGACAAGTTTTTGGCTCCTTGCTCTATTCCGAGGACGTTCCGAGGCTTTCCGACAATGCCGTGACGTGTGATGCGTGACGTTTGACATTATCGACATACCTGTTGTTCGAACCGAGCATGATACACGCAAAGCTGCGTTGTTGAAAAAACGCAAAAATATGTTCGCTGCTGAGATCGAAAGACGAAAGTGTCAGCTTTCATCTTGTTTGTTGAAACGTAGGGTCTCCGATGCGCTCTACGCAGGTAAACTGGATAAGGTCTGGCAGCAGTTGAATGGCAAGTCGGACTCGTGCCTGAATAAAAATTGGGAAGGCTTGGCGTATTCTCTCATTAAACCATCGCCCGACATGTTGACCATCGATCGTATATTAAAGTGCGAAAACAAAGGTTTTAATGTGTGTGAAACATGGCTTGAAACCGACGAAGAAGGATCGTTCGATGAACTACTGCAAGCGATGGTCGATTGTCAAGTGTATTCGGCCGCTGACGAATTGCTCATTTATTTGGAATCAGTTCAAGTTGACCTCCATGATGACGAAATGAGTTTATCTGAGGACAACGACGAGATCAACGTTAGTCCCGAAGACAACGACGAGATCAACGTTAGTCCCGAACCGAATCAACAATGTCGAAACCAGCAACCTGATGAAGACGAGCATGACAAAATGAGTATAACTGAGGCCAACGAAGAGAATATACATGAGATTAAGGATTGTCCTGAAGCAAATCCCTCAACGTCAAATCATCAAGGCAAGCGAGATATGTACACAGAGTCAAAGAAGCCCTACAAACGCTCAACATCATGGCAACAAAGGATTAAAAATCGTTTCAGGAGACTCAGGAGGTCAGACAGCTGGCCACAACGTAATCCCCCGCGCCTGATCCTTCGAACCATTTCACCATTCCACCAGAACCTGAAAAGAAGAAAGATGGTATCTTTATTGTCAGCGCAAATGAGGACAGTCAAACGTTACAAATGCAGAAACTTCTTAATTTTGTTAAGCGTGTGAAAATGAGAGAATGGCGTGTGAGTACAATACACGATTTGCCTGGAGGCCCAATGGCAACAACTTGGCTTGAAGATCAAATTGAAACGGCTGTCTATGTGTTGATTTGCTTCAGCAAGAACATGAAGGCGGTTTTTAAAAACAGCAATGCATCCCCTGCACAGTCAGATCAAAACCTGAGGTTTACTTTGGATTGTTTGGTCAAGGGAACACTCTACCACAACATGTGTTACAATGATGGTGGAAAGTTTTTGCCCATTTTGCTGTGTGGAAACGATCCTTCGTGCATCATGCAGTCGCTTAAGTTATATAAGATTTTCAAGTGGCCGAATGAGCAGAACAGTATCGAAAAATATCTGCTTAACTTGCCTGAACGTACTCCACCACCTTTGGGTCCACGGATACCACTTGTATCAAGAAGACTTCCAAGCCCACAGTTGTCATAACTTCACACTGCCACGGAGTGGTAAAGAATCGGTTGAAATGATCACCACAAGTTCATCTCTTAATGGCATTCAAACATTGCTAAATGTATTCATAAGAAACATATGTTGGACTGGTGGTTCATGTACTGTAATAATATCCCAAACTCTAAACATTGTTTTGTTAGAAACACCTTTTTGTATTATAGTATCAAAAGTTAGTGTGAAATTTTGTGAACTTGTGTGAAAATTCACCCATGTTTGAACATTTAATTTCAAATAAGACAGGTTCTTCAATAAAACTTAGTGGTTTACTCTTAAAATTATGTAACAATCTTGTTTAGAAAACTTGTTAGGTGGGACAAGGCAATCTCATTCGGCAAAGGCTCTGGGAACAAGATTGGTTACAATCAGGGTTTTTTCCACATGAAATCAAAGTAGGTTACTGTACAATGACAATGCTATTACAATCCCAGTCCTCTCCACATTTCAACCTTTTAGGTATACTAAAGAGCCACAACCATTTATCTACTCCAAGCTCTCCCACACTCACTACACTGCATATATCAACATATCCAAGTATTACTGATATATAGCGACTGCTGTGTGTATGTGATCAAACTGTACACGCGTGTCAACATTCGCCATCAAATCATAAACAAGAATTGTCGTGTGCAAACAATTGCATACGCCAGTACAACAATCATATACAACGACATATGCCAGAATGACAGTCGTTAGGAAATACTATATCAATCATACCAGTACATTGTAACCTTTTCTCTCCAGCTATTAGTAGGGTTTGTTCTAGTGATCAAGGCAATAAGGTAAACTCGCTTTAGACAATATTGCTGCATCGCTTTCTCGTTATCGTGACGGTTTCTTTTATTGACACTTTAATTACTTTTAGTGCAGTACACTGAATTCAGTGAACAATGTGTTTATATTCACTATATTAATATTAATAAGACATCTATTCAACAGGCCAGCTAAAGACCTCCAATGAAAAGACCTGATATGATTAATAAATGTGGTACTGTTTTTGGTATATAAATATGTAGTATTAATTAATTAATAAAATAAGTAGATAAATAATTAAGTTGAAGCAACAAAATGAAAATGTGAGTTTTTTAGTTTTTGTATATGCAGAATGATATTGCTGGTAGCTCACTTCATCATATGCACCAGTATTAGCTAAAAGGTCACTAAAGAAAGTCGAACTCAATCCGGGTAACATTGAGATTGCCTGTGCGACAACCAAGTTTCAATGACAATTGGATACTTTGTTTTCTTCTTTTTCTTATATAGTAGCGAGCTATTAAGTACTGTTTGTCGTATTGTACACCCAAAATATCCATCTGGTAGTATGATACCAACATTTTTTGTAAAATTTTACATGTTATGTCATTTTCTGACCATCAGAATTCTGTAAAATCTTTCCCCAGAGTGCATGAAATGGCATTTCAGACCCTAGATTCCAAAATTTTCTGGGGAATGCCCCCGGACCCCCCCCCCCCCCCGGGCCCCTGTGCGGACAAAGACGATAAACTCTATATTTTTACATGGCCTTTACCAACACTACAATTTAATGGATAATGTGCAGTGGTTTACGTAAGTATGCATGTAAATAAATTAAATATATGGGATTTTGTTCCTCTATCACTCGCAGAATTTGGCGACTTTCACATGAAATATCCGATAATCTGACGAATTTCGTGATTTATGCGGAAACTGGGTACTACACAAGAAACCTCGAGGGAACCACTCCAATGTTGCAACAATACATGAACAATACGAATTGAAAGTAAGCCCAGAAAAGCTTTGGTTTGTATGTTAAATATGGTTTGTAAAAGCCGTTTCTGATGCGAAACCCTTTAGATTTAACCCTAAGCTACTCGGGGGAGCCGAGGAATGAACAGAACCGAAGCAGGGTTATTCAAGATCACATCAAATTTGTATCAGTTCGCTTAATGTTCCGTGTGGCAGTAAAGGTTCAACGTAATAACTATGCAAATTGCATAAAATAAGGTTCGGAACAAAAATTAGTGACAAGTTTTTGGCTCCTTGCTCTTCTCCGAGGACTTTCCGAGGCATTCCGACAATTGCCGTGAAATGTCATGACGCGTGATGCGTGACGTTCGACATTATCGACATACCTGCGTTGTTGAAAAAACGCAAAAATATGTTCGCTGCTGAGATCGAAAGACGAAAGCGTCAGCTTTCATCTTGTTTGTTGAAACGTAGGGTCTCCGATGTGCTCTACTCAGGTAAACTGGATAAGGTCTGGCAGCAGTTGAATGGCAAGTCGTGCCTGAATAGAAATTGGGAAGGCTTGGCGTATTCTCTCATTAAACCATCGCCCGACATGTTGACCATCGATCGTATATCAAAGTGCGAAAACAAAGGTTTTAATGTGTGTGAAACATGGCTTGAAACCGACGAAGAAGGATCGTTCGATGAACTACTGCAAGCGATGGTCGATTGTCAAGTGTATTCAGCCACCGACGAATTGCTCATTTATTTGGAATCGGTTCAAGTTGACCTCCATGATGACGAAATGAGTTTATCTGAAGACAACGACGAGATCAACGTTAGTCCCGAAGACAACGACGAGATCAACGTTAGTCCCGAACCGAATCAACAATGTCGAAACCAGCAACCTGATGAAGACGAGCATGACAAAATGAGTATAACTGAGGCCAACGAAGAGAATATACATGAGATTAAGGATTGTCCTGAAGCAAATCCCTCAACGTCAAATCATCAAGGCGAGCGAGATATGTACACAGAGTCAAAGAAGCCCTACAAACGCTCAAAATCATGGCAACAAAAGATTAAAAATCGTTTCAGGAGACTCAGGAGGTCACGCAGCTGGCCA
The DNA here is from genome assembly GCA_035772405.1 of Chrysogorgia sp. JL179-B06. Classification (NCBI taxonomy): domain Eukaryota; kingdom Metazoa; phylum Cnidaria; class Anthozoa; order Scleralcyonacea; family Chrysogorgiidae; genus Chrysogorgia; species Chrysogorgia sp. JL179-B06. Next base: position 316,482 of record JAYKKM010000383.1, on the reverse strand, counting down.
CAACGTAATCCCCCCGCGCCTGATCCTCCGAACCATTTCACCATTCCACCAGAACCTGAAAAGAAGAAAGATGGTATCTTTATTGTCAGCGCAAATGAGGACAGTCAAACGTTACAAATGCAGAATCTTCTTAATTTTGTTCAGCACCTGAAGCGTGTGAAAATGGGAAAATGGCGTATGAGTACAATACACGACTTGCCTGGAGGCCCAATGGCAACAACTTGGCTTGAAGATCAAATTGAAACGGCTGTCTATGTGTTGATTTGCTTCAGCAAGAACATGAAGGCGGTTTTTAAAAACAGCAATGCATCCCCTGCACAGTCGGATCAAAACCTGAGGTTTACTTTGGATTGTTTGGTCAAGGGAACACTCTACCACAACATGTGTTACAATGATGGTGGAAAGTTTTTGCCCATTTTGCTGTATGGAAACGATTCTTCGTGCATCATGCAGTCGCTTGCTTTATATAAGATTTTCAAGTGGCCGAATGAGGAGAAGAGTATCGAAAAATATCTGCTTAACTTGCCTGAACGTACTCCACCACCTTTGGGTCCACGGATACCACTTGAATCAAGAAGACTTCCAAGCCCACAGTTGTCATAACTTCACACTGCCACGGAGTGGTAAAGAATCGGTTGAAATGATCACCACAAGGCACAAGTTCATCTCTTAATGGCATTCAAACATTGCTAAATGTATTCATAAGAAACATATGTTGGACTGGTGGTTCATGTACTGTAATAATATCCCAAACTCTAAACATTGTTTTGTTAGAAGCACCTTTTTGTATCATAGTATCAAAAGTCAGTGTGACATTTTGTGAATTTGTGTGAAAATACCCATGTTTGAACATTTAATTTCAAATAAGATAGGTTCTTCAATAAAACTTAGTGGTTTACTCTTAAAATTATGTAACAATCATTGGATTGTTTAGAAAACTTGTTAGGTGGGACAAGGCAATCTCATTCGGCAAAGGCTCTGGGAACAAGATTGGTTACAATCAGGGTTTTTTCCACATGAAATCAAAGTAGGTTACTGTACAATGACAATGCTATTACAATCCCAGTCCTCTCTCCACATTTCAACCTTTTAGGTATACTAAAGAGCCACAACCATTTATCTACTCCAAGCTCTCCCACACACACTACAGACTGATATATAGCGACTGCTGCATGTATGTGATCAAACTGTACACGCGTGTCAACATTCGCCATCAAATCATAAACAAGAATTGTCGTGTGCAAACAATTGCATACGCCACTAGTACAACAATCATATACAACGACATACGCCAGAATGACAATCGTACATGATGAATCGTATCGTGTATATGGGGCCTTAGGAAGTACTATATCAATCAAACCAGTACATCATTGTAACCTTTGCTCTACATCCAAGTTGCGGTAGCTCAATGATTAGAGCATCTCATTGGCGGCTATCAGGTTACAGGTTCAATTCCTGTCTAGGACTCGGAATAATTTTTCTGAGGGATATGAGCTTGACAATTGTCCATGTATTGTCTGTCTACTCCAAGCTGTCCCACATTTACTAGTATATATTAGGGACAATTTATTATTTATGCCGGGGGGTGGCCTGGCAAGATTCATCAATAACTTGAACAAAACCTTCTGAACCCCGTTTCAAATACAAAAAGAAATATACATGACCCCCTTTGCACATAAAATTTGCACATAAAATTTAAAAATACAACCCCCCTTCTACCTTTTGCACAAACACAAAAAATAACATATTAAATAACTATATCACCTGCTATTAGTAGGGTTTGTTCAGTAGTGATCAAGGCCATAAGGTAAAGTCGCTTTAGAAGTAATATTGCTGCATCGCTTTCTCATTATCGTGACTGTTCCTTTTATTGACACTTTAATTACTTTTAGTGCAGTACACTGCAATTCAGTGAACAATGTGTTTATATTCAGTATATTAATATTAATAAGACATCAATTCAACAGGCCAGCGCTAGAGACCTCCAATGAAAAGACCGGATATGATTAATAAATGTGGTACTGTTTTTGGTATATAAATATGTAGTATTAATTAATTAAATAAGTAGATAAATAATTAAGTTGAAGCAACAAAATGAAAATGTGAGTTTTTTTAGTAGTTTTTGTATATGAAGAACGATATTGCTGGTAGCTCACTTCATCATATGCACCAGTATTAGCTAAAAGGCCACTAAAGAAACCACTCTGCGAAAGAAAGTCAAACTCGATCCAGGTAACATTGAGATTGCCTGTGCGACAAGCAAGTTTCAATGACAATTGGATACTTTGTTTTCTGATACTTTGTTTTCTTCTTTTTTGTTTTTCTTATGTAAATGTAGTATAGTAACATCAATCATACAAAGTAGCGAGCTAAGTACGGTTTGTCGTATTGTACACCCAGGAAGAACTAATTCATTGTAATTTAATTGTATTTATTTGATGTTAAAAGTTATCATCATTGGAAACCACTAACCCAAAAAAACCTAATTTGGAATAAGGCCTGGTTACTTAGGCAAATTCAAAATGCGAGCCCAAAATATTATTTTGCGTGGCGCAAACGGCCCCCGAATTAAAACAAGACAGATTTTCAATGCAAATAAAATAAAATTGATGCGGCCGGAAAAAAGATGCGGACACAGTGCCCTAACTATTATGGGCTCAGACCGGGCGCCCCAAACCCTCAATGGGGGCCCCCAGGCAGCCATGCTATCACCCCATTTAATACTAAGAAACGAAAAACGCACGCACGTATCACACTACCACATGCATATTTTGTTCTTAACTAACATTTTTTTTGTAAAATTTTACATGTCATTTTCTGACCATCAGAATTCTGTAAAATCTTCCCCCAGAGTGCATGAAATAGCATTTCTCCCAAGAAATCCACTGTGTTCTTAAACACAAAAGATTTTCGCCCCTAGGGGCATAATTGTCTAATAGACGAGTTTCAGGGTCATGCGCAGTGGCAATTTTATTTCAAATTTTCATACGAGGTAAAAACAACTGTTTTAGCTAGAAAGATCATATTAAAAATAGTAAAAGTGCAAAGTTTGAAACTAATCGGGCAAATAGTGCGAAAGCTACACACTTTGGAAGTTTTGCTATTCACTATGGATTTAATGGGGATTAATTGGCTTGGTGCGCAACGCCCGCCCGCCAAGCCAAAATCCTTAAATGGCCAACTTTCTGCTTGTGTAACTTCTTCCTTTTTTACACAATTCCTTTCAAACTTTGCACTTCTACTATTTTCAATATGCTCTTTCCAGCTGAAATACTTGTTTTTACCTACGATGAAAATTTGAATATTTGTTGCGACTGCGCATGATCGTGAAAGTCGTCTATTACTACAAACTCGAGCACGTAAAGCAGAATTGAATCGAAATGTATGCATTTATTCAATGGCAAGTTGTTTAGTTTACAAGTATCAACAACAGTTAAATTTCCAGAGGCCTAAAATCTTTTGTGCTAATAAAAACAAAGTGGATTTCTTGGGAATTCCGAGGTTGCGCTTTTTTGATACACCCTGTATATTTCAAGATTTTCTGGATAAATGCCGCCAACGTTACGCCACTGTGCGGACAAAGACGATAAACTCTATATTTTACTTGGCCTTACCAACACTACAATTTAATGGACAATGTGCAGTGGTTTACCTAAGTATGCATGTCAATAAACACATGGCATTTTGTTCCTATTAGGCGACCTTCGTGAAATATCTGACGCTATATTTCAGGATTTATGCGGAGAACTGGGTACTACACAAGAAACCTCGAGGGACCACTCCAATGTTGCAAGAATACGAATCGAAATAAGCCCAGAAAAGCTTTGGTTTGTATGTTAAATATGGTTTGTAAAAGCGTTTCGGATGCGAAACCCTTTAGATTTAACCCTAAGCTACTCGGGGAATGGATGAACTTCTCCTGTCCAGTTCAATTTGCGTCGTTACGGCTTTACTCCAAGACCATGCTTTATAATTATAACGAGACAATTGCCAGGTAAAGTGTAAACATCACCATGTCTAGTGTTCATTTTTAGGGGTAGACACTTGCCAATAGACAGAATCGACTTACTCTTTTGCGATCCAAACAGACAATACACTGGAGAATCATTTCTCTGAATCAGTAGTAACAGAGTTAGCAAATTCTCTCAATGGCAGTAGAAATGGAAACCACCACACAAAAATACTTTTATTGTAAATCATGCTCTGCAGTCCATACGACCATACAGTGCACACACAACACAAACAAGTGTCAACATTGACACATTGTATACAAAAGCCAGACAAGGGTCTGTTATACTGTTTATTATACGTTACCATTTATAAAGTTCATTCACGATAGAAATTCCCTGGAAACATAGAACTCACATCATGCATGCGCACTTATTTCATGATTGAGTTGGTTTTCTTTGATGTACAGCCCTATGAATACTAATTAGATAAAAAATGAAGGAAAAAAACTAGGAAAATAGTCGAGAAAGCTGAGAAAATAGACAAAACTTTGTTCGAAAACTTCAATCATGAAATAAGTCAGTTATTTACTGCAAACGTCGGGATGTACACGATATACCGCCCTCGGACACAGTAATTAATCTTACATAATAATTACCTACATACATAACTGGACTGCAGGCTCTTCCAAAAAGTGTCAGTCCAAGGGTTGAAGGATTTTTGGAAAGTTCTCTTGTACAGTTTGTTTTACAAACACGAGAAAAAGTACTCCAGCTTATGCCTTATGACACTTTTTTGCAAGTCTACCTTGGTAATTAAGAGTGCCACACAGTCCAGTTATATAGAGTTCAGTAGTGCAATTGTAATTGCATTACCTGTTATCCTTCGTAACCTAAACCTTGATTTCAAGTTATTCCACTTTGTGTCCACGGGATGTGTCTATTATAAAATACTATTTACCAAACAGGTACAGTTTTAATATGAATGTTAATAATACTGAATAGGCACAGTGTAGGAACAATTATAAGCTATTGCTAACAAACTTCTTCTGTAGATTTGTTCATTGTGGCAATCAGGACATTCAACTAAAGTTAATTCCCATTAAGTGAATATATAGTTGCACAGACAAGCATGGACTTTTCTATTGTAAAAATTTTGAGTTTTTTTATTTGGTTGCACACAAGGCTCAAAAATTGGTTTGGGATACACGAGGCGACAAATTGCGGAGACATGTCACAGGGACAAATCCCATTATATGCATACAATGGGATTTTCACATGGTGCACCATGCAAAATCTTGTCAGGGACAACATTTTTATTATCAACTCAGCGACAAAATTAAAATAAACCAATCAAGAAACGCTATTTTATTTGTGTCCTCAACAGCGGAAATATCCCTGCAGCAACACGCCCCTGCGATTTGTCACCTTGTGTCCTAACGTTAAAAGAAATGGGAATGCTCACAATGCAACTATATTATTTGCTTAATGGCAATTTAGCTTTAATACAGGAGATACTGATAGTTAAACAGCTAGTTGCAGTACACATGAATCTACACAAATATCAACTTGTTTCTGTTGGTCCTGGTGGCAGCGCAAAACAGGCATTGGTATAGGCAGCTGCATGCTTCTGTGGTCTTCCTGGCAGTCTTCTAGGATCTTGGTACAACACACAGGGACCACCACTATCAAATAATAATAATGCTCTTACAAAACTATACATTAACACAGTAATAATACAACATATCTGTCTTAAACAAAGAGTATATATATAGTTAAATATACATATAAGTTCCAAGGCCTACTAACACAAAAATATTTTTTCATGTATTACTGATATAAATTCAACACAAAGTGAACAGTTTACCTTTTGCAATCATGGCTTTGCATCGAGACTTCAAACTTTCAGACTAATCTGCTTCATAATTTAACCCTATGCCAAGAAGGAATAACCTGTTAGTAAAATCCATAAAACAAGCAACAGGCTTTTAAAATATTTAATAAGACAAGCAGGCTGAGTGGTGATCAATGCAAGTACTATAAATACTGTACCATGTACTGGAAGGTAATTTTTAGTTCCTGCAGTCAAGGTGGTTATCGTCATTGGCATCCAGTATGGCATCCTCATGGCCGAGGGGACCAACCACGACTCTAGGGCACTCCTTTATATCTGAATTGTAGATGTGGTATTCCATAACAAAATGTTTCAAAAATCTGCGAATGATAATTAAGTTAAGCCCTAAAAACTGAAAGTGTTGTTTAGGTTGTTAGCTAGGCAACCTAAATGAAAAGTTAGTGCTAAAATTGAAAATGTTGTTTGGTAGCAGGGCTCCAAATTAACGTTTCATGTTATGCCATCATGGTGACTGGTCAGTTGAGTTTCAATTGTGACCGGTCAACGGCGATTTTTGACCGGTCAAACTTCACGACGAAAAAACAAAACAAAAAAAACACTACATATAAGCTAGTACTGATATGAACATGTCAAAAAGGGAAAGCATGCATACATGTAGTTAGTTCACTTCAATATATATCAGACATTATGAAACGGGTCTACAACAGCACAACAACACTCATTTTAAGTTCCTTCAAATGGAAGTAATAAAATTAATTGCAAGTAATATGACCGGTCAAAATGACTGGCGTTATACAAATTTGACTGATCACATTAAAAGTTTGACCGGTAACCTAAATGAAAAGTTAGACATGCTAAAAACTGGAAGTGTTGTTACTTAGGTAAGCAACCTATATGTTAATGAAAAGTTAGACATGCTAAAAATTGATAGTGTTGTTAGGTAGCCAACCTAAATAAAAGTTAGTGCTAAAAATTGAAAGTGTTGTTAGTAAGCAACCTAAATAAAAAGTTAGTGTTAAACATTTTACATTAATAAATCTACATCAAGCAAATCTGAAAAGGAACAAGCAATATTACTGTAAAATAGGTAATAAACAATGAGCATGATAAAATACCCTGCAAGCAGAGCCTTGATAAAACAGCTAAAACAAAGTTAGAATTCAGCTCAATTTGCTAAAGGTTAGCATTTCAGAAGTATGATAGCATTTCAGAAGTATGATAGTACTTCTACTGTATATAGTTAGTAATAGAAATACATAGTAATAATAGCGATAGCAATCTATATATTATGCATAAAAAACTGCACTGCTGCAAAATGTACGACTGAAATTTGTTAAAGCTGAAAACAGTCAACAGACATTAAGGATTTGTTAAAGCTGAAAACAGATAACAGAAATTAAGGATCAAAAAGCAGATGGGACAGAGTGCAGCTCAATAGTGCAACTGGAATGAATGGAGCTGTCAATACATATAGCACACAAGTACAATCCGAAAGCAACTAAAATCCACATTAAGTGGGGGGGGGGGGGGGGGGGGTGTTGGTAAGCAGAAAAAGTTAGCAAAACCTTAAACATCACAATCTTGTCAATCACAATATTTATAATCACTATATCTACATAAAAATCCAGAAGAATTTAGTATAGATTGCAAAATAATTTGATAGTTAGAAAGTAATTTTTTGAACAATTTATGAATAACCTGCAGTGCAGCCAATTGTAGCATGATAAAGCTTTTGAGTTGGCTACTGAAAGGTAGAAGATAATATTAATTTTAGATCAGTTCTATATTATAGCTAAACTGTTAAACATCAAAATATTAAGAAATATGTGTTAGTATCAAAGACATGTTGCAATAAGCAAGGTTAACTACCACAAACAAAAGAACAATACACTGTAATCACAAACTGCGGCGTGGCATATATAAGATGGGGTGATCCATTTGAGAGACTAAACTGGTGCTATACCAACCTCTTGTAAAATATCCAAAACATCTCATGTAAACAGCATTTCATTCTTTAGCAGACATAGCAAGCTATCCCCCCTACCATCACATTGCCTTGCAAACAAAGAACACAATTTGTTGGCCATTTGCAGAGAACTAATGCAGAAATCATATCTTACCTCCTATGGATAGCCCATCAAAGGGATAAAAACTAACCTATTACCTGTTTCTATTCCTGTATCAAGGGACACAAAGAAACTCAAGATCTTTCAGTGGTAATGGCCAACCACAAAATCTGGAAAACATTGTAGGCCTCCATTTTGACCGAGAGGCCACTAGATGGTTATTGGTGATTCATGACAAGATCAAACACCAGTATTCCTCTTATAAGATTTTTGTTCAGTCCTGTACAATCTTCTCCAGCTGACATACCAGTAATGGTATTTTACAGCAGAAGCCCAACCCAGGACAAAAAAGGAATATGTTTTCAAATAATAGAGCCACATTACTTAGATCGGTGTGCCTCCCCCCCAAAAAAATAATGCCACTAGTCTTTTCCAATAATCACTGTTGCTATTCCTTTGCTATTCTAAAATTACGGAATTACCCATGTTAAGTCCACAAGATTGAAATATATGTCCAGCCTTTTAGAAATTAGCCCTGTTTTTGCTCTGTCTATACCATGATCAACTGTTATACAATAAAGCCTTATATGTTCTTGAATTTAATAATACACAGCCTAGCCTCTATCACAATCTAGAAAATAATCTGTAAAGTCTCTAAGCTATCCAGTTTCTAAGTCGTCAGAGCTAGTACAATAAGATTAAGCTTCAGGTACATCCAAGCAGATTTCTACTGAACCAACTTTTGAACTAGAAGTGCACAATGTTAATTCTTTCCATACATTTTCATGTCCACAACATGCCTTTTGCTCTTTCCTCAATATTATTACACATTAACTATTTGAGAATTGCATGGTTTTGGAAGCATATTAAATACTCAATCATCATCATTGCCCTCGAGAATTATCATCCTGCACAGGTAGGTGGTGCTACTTCAGTGTTATTTTTTTCTGTACTCATCCATCATTATTTTTGTGTAAATTGGTGATTTTCTTGATGCATAACATGAGCACCATATCTGTGTGTTGCATCTTCACAGGTTCTTCTGGGCATTAGCATACCATCCATTGTTGGAATCCTCTTCTAACAATAAATCTCAGCATATTCATCCATACTGCTTCTAGCTTTCATATCACTGTTGGCATTTGTGTTTGCATGGCATATTATAGGCTTGCTTGAACTTGTTGTTTCTCTCATGGTCTCTGAGAAAGGTCCTTCATTCCATTTATTGTAAGCAGCTGTAATTTGTGAAGTTACAAGTACCTTGTTGGAATTCGAGAGAACATACATCCTAGAAAAAAGTGCATACGTTTTCAACCTCCATGTTGTTCACCTTAATGATGGTGGTTTTTTAGCGATCTCCTCATTGTCTGTTTTTTCTTTTTAAGCTATAAATACTGAAAAATAAATATTCATCTCCTTGAGTTCTGCAGTAGTCCTTGTAATTATCAATTGCATAGCTCAATTAAGCCACAGATAATCAGTTCCTGATACTAATGATTCTGTATACATTTTGAATTTTAATGCAGACTTTTCCACCTCATTGCAAGCTAAGAATTATTCTGTACACCATTGTAACACCCTACACAATCTTTGCTGTCCTTTTAGGATTCATATACATAGCCACGTACAGTACATCATAATTTGTACACAACTCTTTCTCAAAATTCTTGGTGATCATATTATTTTTCTTGTCCATCATTTTGTGTAAATTGGTGATTTTCTTGATGCATAACATGAGCAGCCTAGCCTCTATCACAATCTAGAAAATAATCTGTAAAGTCACATTTTGTCACATTTATGCCAATGGGTTCCCATGCAGTAGAACAGAAAAGTAACTTTTTCATGTCCATTCTCGCAGTCGATAAGTCCAGAAGCTTAAATCTTGGAAAATGTCCCGTTTATCTCAAGCAGCTGATGGTGTGACAAGAAATTCTTGAAAGTTGATTATTCAGCACCAGATGGAATTTGAAACAATTGCTAACTTGAGAGAGAGGAGGTGTTTTCTTGGTTATCACAGTAAACAGGCTGTGGTGGTCCTTCCACTCAACTATTACACAAACTGAAGGCTTGATTGTGTCACCATCTTTATTAAGGTACAACTCAGTTAATCATGTAGGTTTCTTTAAATAGAAATTAGTTCAATGTCAGTAAATAGGGGGAAATGATTAAAATTAATAAACTCAAAGGTGGTACTGGTACCACCTTTGAGTATGTCCTTTTTTATCCAGTAAGATCATCTGCTATTGGCCAGAATGACCATAGTAGTCTGAAATTGTTAGGTGGCACCAGCAGGTCACTTTAGTGAATAGAATTATCTGGCATTAGCTGTAATGAAATGCAATGGGATATCTGGCCAGAAATGAAATTTAATAGTGGCATAAACCATCGTTTTAAATCAATATGGTAAATCTTGGTCAAAACGAAATTCAAATAAACCACAAGTTTTGTTTTTGTCAATTAGTCTGTCTGCCATTTAGGCAGAAATGAAATTTAATAGTGGCATATGAACAAGTCTTCCTTTTAGTCAATAAGGCTTGGTCAAAATGAAATTAAGTTCTGTTTTGGTCAATTAATAAGACCATCTGCCAGTGGCAAGAGATTAAATTAAATAGTGACATTAACAATCACTGCTTTATTCAATAAAGCTTGGCCAAAATGAAATTCAAAGGATTCAACCATAGGAAGTTGTTTTGGTCAATAACACCATCTGCCATTGGCAAGAAAGTAAAATTAATAGTTGCATTAGCAATTCCTTTTAGTCAATAAAGCTTCAATGGTCAAAATGAAATTCAAAGGAACAACCATGGTAAAAGGAAGTTCTGTATTGGTCAATAAGACAAATTATCTGCCATTGGCCATAAATGTAATTAATATAAATGGTGCATCAACAACACTTCGTTTTAGTCAATAAGTATGTCTGCCATAGGCAAGAAATTAAATTTAATTATGGCAGCATAATCAATTCTTTGTTTTAGTTTGGTCAAAATGAAATTCAAAGAACCACATAAAGTTCTGTTTTGGTCATTAAGACCATCTGCCATTAGATATGAAATTTGATTATGGAATCATCAATTCTTATGTTTTAATAAACTTGGTCAAAATGAAATTCAAAGGAACCACAGGAAGTTCTGTTTTGGTCAACAAGTCCACCTTCATTAGCCAGAAATGAAATTTAATAGTGGCATCATCAATTCTTTGTTTAGTCATGCAAAGCTTGGTCAAAACGAAATTCAAAGTAACCACATACTGTAAAGTTCTGTTCTTACTGACATAACCATCTATCATTGCCAAGATATGAAATAAATATAATTGTGGCAGCATCATCAATTATTTGTTTCAGTCAAAGCTTCATGGTCAAATAAAATTCAAAGGAACCACGGGACTATTCTGTTTTAGTCAATGAGACCATCTGCCATTTAACAAGAAATGAAATTTAATAGTGGCATCATCAATTTTTTTGTCTGGTCACGCAAAAGCTTGGTCAAAACGAAATTCGAAAGGAGCCACACAACGTTCTCTTTTGGTCAATGAGACCATCTGCCATTGCCAAGAAATGAAATTTAATAGTGGCATCATCAATCCTTTGTCTGGTCATGCAAAAGCTTGGTAAAAACGAAATTCGAAGGAGTCACACAACGTTCTGTTTTGGTCAATGAGTCATGAGACCATCTGCCATTGGCAAGAAACGAAATTTAATGGTGGCATCATCAATTTTTTGTCTGGTCATGCAAAGCTTGGTCAAAACGAATTCGAAGGATGGCCATGACGTTCTGTTTTGGTCAATGAGTCATGAGACCATCTGCCATTGGCAAGAAATGAAATTTAATGGTGGCATCATCAATTCTTTGTCTGGTCATGCAAAGCTTGGTCAAAACGAAATTCGAAAGGAGCTACGTAAAGTTCTGTTTTGGTCAATGAGACCATCTGCCATTGTCAAGAAATGAAATTTAATAGTGGCATCATCAATCCTTTGTTTAGTCATGCAAAAGCTTGGTTAAAACGAATTCGAAGGAGCCACACAACGTTCTGTTTTGGTCAATGAGACCATCTGCCATTGGCAAGAAACGAAATTTAATGGTGGCATCATCAATCCTTTGTTTAGTCATGCAAAAGCTTGGTTAAAACGAATTCGAAGGAGCCACACAACGTTCTGTTTTGGTCAATGAGACCATCTGCCATTGGCAAGAAACGAAATTTAATGGTGGCATCATCAATCCTTTGTTTAGTCAAGCAAAAGCTTGGTCGAATAAAATTCAAAGGAACCACGGGACTATTCTGTTTTAGTCAATAGTCAATGAGAACATCTGCCATTTAACAAGAAATGAAATTTAATCGTGGCATCATCAATTTTTTTGTCTGGTCACGCAAAAGCTTGGTCAAAACGAAATTCGAAAGGAGCCACACAACGTTCTGTTTTGGTCAATGAGACCATCTGCCATTGCCAAGAAATGAAATTTAATAGTGGCATCATCAATCCTTTGTCTGGTCATGCAAAAGCTTGGTAAAAACGAAATTCGAAGGAGTCACACAACATTCTGTTTTGGTCAATGAGTCATGAGACCATCTGCCATTGGCAAGAAACGAAATTTAATGGTGGCATCATCAATTTTTTGTCTGGTCATGCAAAGCTTGGTCAAAACGAATTCGAAGGATGGCCATGACGTTCTGTTTTGGTCAATGAGTCATGAGACCATCTGCCATTGGCAAGAAACAAAATTTAATGGTGGCATCAATTCTTTGTCTGGTCATGCAAAGCTTGGTCAATACGAAATTCGAAAGGAGCCACGCAAAGTTTTGTTTTGGTCAATGAGACCATCTGCCATTGGCAAGAAATGAAATTTAATGGTGGCATCATCAATTCTTTGTCTGGTCATGCAAAGCTTGGTCAAAACGAAATTCGAAAGGAGCCACGTAAAGTTCTGTTTTGGTCAATGAGACCATCTGCCATTGTCAAGAAATGAAATTTAATAGTGGCATCATCAATCCTTTGTTTAGTCATGCAAAAGCTTGGTTAAAGCCACACAACGTTCTGTTTTGGTCAATGAGACCATCTGCCATTGGCAAGAAACGAAATTTAATGGTGGCATCATCAATCCTTTGTTTAGTCAAGCAAAAGCTTGGTCGAATAAAATTCAAAGGAACCACGGGACTATTCTGTTTTAGTCAATAGTCAATGAGAACATCTGCCATTTAACAAGAAATGAAATTTAATCGTGGCATCATCAATTTTTTGTTTAGTCATGCTATTAGCTTGGTCAAAACGAAATTCGAAAGGAGCATCTGCCATTGGCAAGAAATGAAATTTAATAGTGGCATCACCAATCCTTTGTTTAGTCATGCAAAAGCTTGGTCAAATAAAATTCAAAGGAACCACGGGACTATTCTGTTTTAGTCAATAGTCAATGAGAACATCTGCCATTTAACAAGAAATGAAATTTAATAGTGGCATCATCAATCCTTTGTTTAGTCATGCAAAACGAAATTTGAAAGGAGCCACACAAAGTTCTGTTTTGGTCAATGAGACCATCTGACATTGGCAAGAAATGAAATTTAATTGTGGCATCATCAATTCTTTGTCTGGTCATGCAAAGCTTGGTCAAAACGAAATTCGAAAGGAGCTATGCAAAGTTCTGTTTTGGTCAATTAGACCATCTGACATTGGCAAGAAATGAAATTTAATAGTGGCATCACCAATCCTTTGTTTAATCATGCAAAAGCTTGGTCGAAATTCGAAGGAGCCACACAACGCTCTGTTTTGGTCAATGAGACCATCTGCCATTGGCAAGAAATGAAATTTAATAGTGGCATCACCAATCCTTTGTTTAGTCATGCAAAGCTTGGTCAAAAAGAAATTCGAAAGGAGCCACGCAAAGTTCTGTTTTGGTCAATGAGACCATCTGCCATTGTCAAGAAACGAAATTTAATGGTGGCATCATCAATTTTTTGTCTGGTCATGCAAAGCTTGGTCAAAACGAAATTCGAAAGGAGCCACGCAAAGTTCTGTTTTGGTCAATGAGACCATCTGCCATTGGCAAGAAATGAAGTTTAATAGTGGCATCACCAATCATTTGTTTAGTCATGCAAAAGCTTGGTCAAAACGAAATTCGAAGGAGCCTCACAACGCTCTGTTTTGGTCAATGAGACCATCTGCCATTGGCAAGAAATGAAATTTAATGGTGGCATCATCAATTTTTTGTCTCATGGTCATAAATGCTTGGTCAAAACGAAATTCGAAAGGAGGCACACAAAGTTCTGTTTTGGTCAATGAGACCATCTGCCATTGTCAAGAAACGAAATTTAATGGTGGCATCATCAATCCTTTGTTTAGTCATGCAAAAGCTTGGTCAAAACGAAATTCGAAGGAGCCACGCAAAGTTCTGTTTTGGTCAATGAGACCATCTGCCATGGGCAAGAAATGAAATAGTGGCATCATCAATCCTTTGTTTAGTCATGCAAAAGCTTGGTGAAAACGAAATTTAAAGGAACTGCACATAAAGTTCTGTTTTCACTGACATAAACATCTGCCATTGGATGCAGGATACAAAATATAATTGTGGCAGTATCAATTTTTTTAGTCAAAGCTTCATGGTCAAATAAAATTAAAAGGAACCACAGGAAGTTCTGTTTTTGATCAATCAGACCATCTGCCAAGAAATGAAATTTAATGGTGGCATCAAGAATTCTTTGTTATAGTAAATAAAGTTCAGTCAAAATGAAATTCAAAGGAACCACAGGAAGTTCTGTTTTGGTAAATAAGACCATCTTGCCATTTGGCCAGAATGAACATTAGTCAAAGATTGGTCAGAATGGGATTCTAGCAAGTGGCAAGTCAAATTGTCAGGCATTTGCCAGAATGAAGGCAACAAATTTCTTTGTTAAACTGAATTATCATTTGCCAGACAAAATTAGATTTTTAGATAAGGTTTGCACTGGCAACTCCTCACTCAAACAATATAAAAGGTTTGTCTTTCTTACACCACTTGTTTTAAAAGAAATGAGCTTTTACCAAGTTATTCACAGTTACTCACAACTCTATATTAACAAACAATGTGGTAAAAGCATGCATCTATCCTAAAACAAACGATGGCAAAAGTGTTTGATTTCAATAATTTTGATCAAACACTTTTGTTTTAAAAATAAGATATTATTGATTGATGGTCATTTCAAGGTTTTGGATTGACTTCACTAAGAAGGCACTAAGTTGCTTTATTTAACCACACACCTATCTGACCAGAAATCAAAATTATATTTCCATATTTATCACTTATAAATTGACAATCATTATTCAAAACTTGGTCTTTCTTTTGCCATTATTTTCTTTTCCACCAAGCTCCAAGACTTAGTTCTCCAGGACCGGATTCTTTTGTTCACCACCAACCACTTTTTGACAGCAAACATTCAAATTGTTGTAATAAAAATTGTTGTTTTTAAAACGAACAGTTGATTAATGGTCAATTAGTTTAATTTCTTAATATAAGGCACTAAGTTGCTTTATTCACACTAATTTGACCAGAAAATGCAACTGTTTACAGATTTATCATTATATTTTGTTAAAAAAATAATCAAAATATGGTCTTCTTTTCCCTGTATTTTCTTGTCACGATGTTTTCGCAAAATTGCTCGAGGACTGCATCCGTTTGTTCACCATCCACCACTTTTCCACAGCAAAAGCACTTATTTTAATTTAAATCATTGTAATAAAACTTGTTTGAAAAACGAACAGTTGATTAATGGTCAATTAGTTCAATTTCTTTATTAGGCACTAAGTTGCTTTATTCACACTAATTTGACCAGAAAATGCAACTGTTTACAGATTTATCATTATTTTGTTAAAAAAATAATCAAAATATGGTCTTCTTTTTCCTGTATTTTCTTGTCACAATGCTCAATGACTTAGTTTTCACAAATCATTGTAATAAAAACTTGTTTTAAATAATGAATAGTTGATTAATGGTCAATATTAGTATTACTAATTTATTAGGCACTAATTTGCTTTATTTAACCACACACTAATTTGACCAGAAAATGCAACTATTTACAGATTTATCATTTGTTAAAAAATAATCAAAATATGGCCTTCTTTATCCTGTATTTTCTTGTCACAATATTCAACCAATTCCACCAACTCATACACTTAGTTCTCATAAATCATTGTAATAGGGGCTTGTTGAAAAATAAATAGTTGATTAATGGCCAATTAGTATTAATTTATTAGGCACTAAGTTGCTTTATTTAACCACACACTAATTTGACCAGAAAATACAACTATTTACAGATTTACATTTGTTAAAAATAATCAAAATATGGTCTTCTTTTTCCTGTATTTTTATGTCACAATATTCAACCAATTCCACCAGCTCAAAGACTTAGTTCTCATCACAACAGTATTCCAGGACCAAATCCTTTTCACCATCCACCATATTTTTACCAAAACAGAATGAATACAAATTGTGTTTGTCTCACAGACTGTATGTTTGTAGGTTATGGAAGGTTGTCTTAAATTTTGTCCTAATGTGATGTATTTTTTGTCCTAATGCGATGTATTTATGTCCTAATGTGATGTATTTATGTCCTAATGTGATGTATTTATGTCCTAATTATCCCCACATTAAATTTACATTAATTTCATAGGGGGTTGAAAGCTGGGGTTACAAAGCCTTAAAAGCCGGAGGTCCGAAGACTGAATAGCCGCAGTACCAAAGTCCGGAATGCCTTAGTCCGGAAAGCCGCGAAAATCATTTGAACCAGTTCTTCTCAAATTAATTGTTAGAGTAGAACTGGCAACTTGTCATTAACTACATGTATATTAATAATTATGAGATTGTGGCATTATAAAGAATGAGAAAAGCTAAAAAGCTTGGATATGAGTTTCTTAACCAAGCCCAAAGCAGTTCAGCTTTCCTCAACCTAGACTGTTTCTAGACTGAATACATGCTCTAAATATTAAATCAATACTAATATTTATACACAAGTCATGGGATGCGCAGCTGCAATACCTAAACTGTTGTTCCGCACTATGAAAAAAGAGACGATCTACATCAGTTTTGCCTGTGCCACCACCATCTTACGTACCTTCCACTTGGAGCATCTTCTCTTAGCTTAGGACACTGAATCAGGAATGTCCAAGGAAAATCAAACACGGTTGTAAATGGACACGGAAATGGTTGTGGTCATTTATCAGTCGTGTTTAATTTGCCTGAGTATACCTAGCTAGAGTCACATTTATGAGCCTAAGATGACCTCTGATTTGATACATAGTGAGGACACCCAGGATGAAACTAAACAGCAGCAATACAGCAACATGTTTTGGAGTTGTGATATTGTTGGTTTAGTTCCCCCTTTTCCTAACCTTATGGGCAAAAGTGAGATTTAGGAAGCATCAGCTATACACCCATATCCTATGACCCTATCTGATTACTGCCACAATATCTAACCTGACCAATTTAATGAATTTGTCTTTCATCTTGTGTAGATTTTGATAATTCGCTCCATAGTTGCACACACCATACACTCATGTACATAGTACTCCTAATTAAAATAAAAATGCATTATGTAAAGGAAATTGTACAAAAAGTTGTCCACCATAATTTTTATTGTTTTTAACCTAATGGGCTATTCCAATGGGAAATTCCAGGGTAGAGGCCAAATAATAGTTGGAAATTCCAGGGTAGAGGAGGGACTAAATTAACAGTTGGAAATTCCAGGATGGTAGGGGGGTGCAGATACAAATTGGAATAGTCTAACCAAAAAATGAGTATCTTAGCTGAACCCAGAAAGCTTGAAAAGGTCAAAATTGGGAAACAGTGCCGGACTTCGCATGTGTTCAAGTCATTCGAGTCAATTATTGACGTCCATTTTGTCACGTTGCATCCTGAGCCTGGAACAATGGATCATCTCCCTTCCCGAAACGCCTATTAAAACATCTGTTCTTTCTTCCTTAGACGTTGCTTCCCGCTATCTAGTAACTTGACCTACGACCACTACGTGAAACTCCTAAAACATCTGCTCTGAGATACTGCAGCATCGAAAATTATATCTCCGAGTTTATACCGTTTCTTGTTCGAAGATGAAGGCAAACTTCGCATGGCGCCCAAGTGACGTACCGGCGAGGTCAATTTTCCGTCTTTTAATTCAAAATTACAGGCGTGTTTTTTTTAACTGGGAAAAATAAGCACCGAAACATACAATGCACCAGCGAGAACAACCAAATATTTAATTTTATTTAAACTAGAAGGCTTTACAAGACCAAGTCGTCGAGACCAAGCCGTCGAAAAGCCGAAAACACGTGTGTATGCCGTCCCCACAATTCAAAGTTCAAAGACTAATTTCACTGCCTAAAAACTCAACGAAATACTTCACCTTACCTCAACTGACGAAGCGTTTGATTTGAAAAAGAACACAGAGACGGTGTCGTTGTTTTCTGGTTTAGACTACCGTTCAATTGAATCGTTCTGACTGAAAATGAAACGACCACAGCCCTTTTCCTCGCAGCGAAGTGGGCAAATTGCCCAAGTGTAATTTGAACTTGATTGACACATTGTATTGCAACAACGCAAATGATTGGTTAAAAACATTGGAAAAACACTCTGATTGGCCAACCACATTGGGAAAGAGGTTCCATTGGTCAAATCCAAAACCACGTGCACGTGAAAGAATTTGAATGGTTTTAGTTGCAATTCCCTTTTGGGAATATTTTGATCATTTTTGCGTTTCTTTTAAACTAGATAATCTTGGCATTACTACTATTATATGGCTAAATTTAAAAACAACTAGAATAAACCTACCTTTGGGTTTGTGTAATCCACAAAAGACCAGGAAATTACACACTGGTAGATAAAAACGAGATCTTTGCACTTTTGGTTGTCAAAGGATGATTGATAGCCTGGCTGATCACGTGTTTAATGAATTCCTTATTATAATATATATGCCACATATATTAGCATATATTAGCAACAGAACGATAGATATGTTATATATTACCTCGTTTTTTTAAGGCCCCGCTTAACTTTCTGAATAAAAACAGAAATTTAAAGAGGGTTTTTTTAAAGAACGAGGTAATACATAACATCTATCGTTCTGTAGACTGTGTACAGCCTGAATATACACCTGTAATTCAAATCACAACCCTTGACTTATTCCAGTTACAATTGGTTCTCTGGGAATTCTTGGGTCCTTCTGCATAATAGAAAGTTGGGTTTAGAAGTAGGGTTAGTATTTTTTTATTTTAGGGTTAGGACTAGAGTTTTTGTTTGGGTTATGGTTAGAGTTTTTGTTGCTGTAAAGCTTCTGATTCCTCCGAAAATAACGTTTATCAGACTATGACGTAGTCTGTGTCCTCTACACGAAGAACGAGCCGAATTCTTGTGAGATCAAATAATCCAATCAAATAAACAATTATGAATCATGAGTATTAAACCACTGAAAATCTACTACTCAGATCTGAGTAGCTCAGCGGGGGGTCGACAAGATATCGTGCGAGTTTTCACAGACTGAATTACAGGTGTATATTCAGGCTGTACACAGGCTATCGTATCTGTTGCTAATATATGGTAATATATCTGCCACTATAGGCGTAAGAACCGGGGGGAATGCCCACCAACTTTTGGCCCCTTTTTAAACATGAAAAGTGCCCTTTTTGAACAAAGAATATATTCTTTGTACCCTGAAAGATTGTACTCCCCCAACTTAAACTTGACAAATTGCCATATTTTGATGATATCATACATGACTTTTTAAGAAAAACTTTAGAATTGTGCCTTTGAAAGTGCAAACCTTACCACTATTTAAGCGCTGTCTTTTCAACGCTGTTTTTTGAGCTTCCTTCAACAATTCATACCTAGTTTAGTTGTTGATAAGTATTGTTTTATTTCTTTTGTTGTTGATAAGTATTGTTTTATTTCTTTTATTATTATTATTATTATTAAAAAAAAAGAATATGAGACTATCTAACCAACTAATAATAAAAATTTACAATTTTATTATTTTTATATTAATTTATTGTAAATAATTTAAAAAAATTATTATTATTTAATTATTATTATTGTTATTATTATTATCTTTGTGATCAGCATAATTATTGCTTCGTTCCCAGGTTCACATGTTACTCGCAACAAAATGGCGGCCAAAACAACAGAAATTCACTTTCCTCATCACATAATTTGTGATTTTGATGTTGAATAAAAAGCTCTATTTAATATCAATCAGGATTGTTTTGCTGTTGGTGATAAAGGTTGTTTTTTTGTTGTATTTTCCGGAGAGATCTAAAATTAATGCATAATGAGTTCAGCTGGATTTGACGTTGGCATACTCGAGGGATCAAAGGACACTACTGGAGGTTTAGTTGCCAAAAAATCGAGTCGGAAAAGTAGTTCCAAGGCTACAGCAGGAGGGAGTTTATTGGGTTTACAAAAGCTAGCTGAAGAAAAACGAAGACAGAAAGAAGCAGAACTAGAGGCAAGCACGTCAAACTCAAAGAAGGCAAAATTAAATGACTGGGAAGAAACCACGAATGAAATTGAAAAACAGAGGACAGAAAAACATAGACATTATCGATCACAGATGGTCGAGTCTCCGTCACATCCTGGGGGTGTGAGTGAGGAATATAAAGAGAAAAAGAGAAGACGAGACGAACGTGACAGGGAGCAAAGGAAAGGAGGTGTTTATGCTAACACAAGAAAAAGGGAGAAGGAATCATCGAGGGATGGTAGAAAGGATAAAAATTCTGATCGATCTAGGGAAAGTAAAGGTGAAAGAGATAATAGATCTTCTAGCAGCAGAAGGGATAGTTCAAGGGAGACGCAGTCAACACGAGGACGATACAACTGGGAGGACACGCCAAGTAGTCGAAGAACAGAAGACAAAGAGTCTACACCAAGCCATGCTCCAAGAGGTTATATCTGTTTATTTCTGTTTTAGTTAATTAATGGTATCGCACTGTGTTCAGTCGATGATGAGACTGTAAAAACTAACTGTCGATATGAGTTAAGCTAATTAACTATGTCGCCCGCTGCAGATCGGTAGGGATGAAGACGGTAGCTAGGCATTGCGATCGTGATTCGTTTGCTACAGTAGACGTTGCGATCGTCTGACAGTGATTCATGCTGGGCTCCGGAAATGACTGATTCTGGACTTCCGGCCTCTCCATCCCGTGATTAGTAAGTCAAAAAACGGGGAAGAAAAACACACGAGAGAAAACACCCACAAAACACACCAACATGAACCAAATAAGTTAAGTATTACTCACCCACCGAGAGCATATACCTGAACCAACTGTATGAACAACCTAGACCATGCTAAATACAAGACTGAGAAAATTGTCAGACTCCAATGGGATTGGGTGGGCTGGGACAACAAAACTATTACCTGGCTTCAGGTGAGCCTGACTTATATAATATACGGTGGGTACAATTCCCGGGACTAAGATGCAACGATTGGATAAGCCATACAGCGTCCACCGTTTATACGTTAACTTCCTTTATTATTAATAATAATAAATACATTTTTATTGACTAAATGTTTACTTTTAGATCTTAATACTCCATCTCGTACTGCGTGGGATGAAGATGAGGATCTGACACCATCGAGACGGAACTGGGATGCACCGTCTCCTGCTAGATCAGAATCATCAAGAAAAGATCACAGTGAAAGAAGGTATCTTATTATTATTTCCTTTTTCTTGTTAGCCAATTATTGAATAAACTCTTTTTTCAGAATTCTACTTGCTAAGTTTGAATATCTGAAAAATCGCTAGCATTTTTTGCTCGAGCGAACAAAGTAGCACGGCAGGAGCGTTCACTGAAAATTTCAAGTGAATCTGCTGCATAGTCTTCGAGCTATCAACTCTCAAAGATTGTATTTGTCCATTGGCATAGTTTAACATTACAAAATAGGGAAAGACTGGGATTGAATATATGTGGTATATGACATATGCAGGTGGATCATTAATGTTCAAATCCATACGTCACAAGACAATGAACCGCGCCTTTCAGATTTCACCAAAAACATTTAGCCATGCCAAACTTTGAGAGTTGATAACTCGAAGACTATGCAGCAGATTCACTTGAAATTTTCAGTGTACGCTCTTGCCATGGTACTTTGTCCATTAAAGGGAAAAAAAAGCTAGCGAGTTTTTCACATATACATATATACGTTAAATCTGTTGCAATCAATCATCATATTATAGGCATGTTCTTGACAAAAATATGTAATGAAACGTACATACTACACAATAATTAAAATAAACAACAGCTAACAGAAATCAAATGTACAGAAATGTACAATGTAAAAAAAACTACTTAGTTTGAAGAAAATATATTGCTTGGACTGTCCATGGCCGTCTATACCATAGGACGATAGGACGACTGGACACACTATTTTGGCAGTACAGTGCATCAACCTAACCTTTGAAAGTATTCAATTTGTATTTCTACACTATTTACACAGCACAACACATTTACAATACCCAAGTTGCCTGTTCAGTTGTTTTCAGGGTCATTTCAATATACTGTCTGACCATTCCTTTGTGATTAATGGCAGATGATAGTTGCACTTTTTTCACAATTCTTTAAATCCATCTGTGTGATATACAATTTCTTTACTTTACTTTAGACATAATAAAAAGGTCGATGACACACCAGCTTTTACTCCAACATATAAATACAACAGTTGGGCAAGTGAAAGGAAGCATTTCCAGGGCACGACACCAAGATTATCCAGGGGAAAAGGTACAATACAGGAAAATACCACATCTTTAGTTTTAGGATGCTAAAACAAGAGTTTGGGTAATTCCTGCTTTTCAGTTCATGGAAGCCTTTTCTGTAAGCTCATCTTCTTTACTGCCTTACCGACCTTGGGCTTGCTGCCTTACCAGTAGACCTCAGATGTACACTGTGAAAAATGAAAAATGATAAAAAACTTGTCAGAAAAGAATTTCAGTATATTTCAAAAACTCATTAATAATTCATGAGGAAATCACTATCGTGTCGCAGGTTTTAAATGTGATAAAAAATCGTCCTAATTTACATAAACTTTATCTTTGATTTTCTTGGCTTAGACAACATTGATTCCAAAATTACTACGCTACGCCAATTAACTTCGTTTTTGAATCCGTTTAATAAACTATCAGTTCTAAAACACTTAGACTATTCGTTTGTGTTTTAAATCTTATAAAACATTACTGCTTGTTTATTAAACCTTACGTACTTATTGATATCTATAAACACAATTTGTCATCACTCATAGAGCTATTTCATTTGTCATGAACATGGTTTCCAATATAATTGCCATCAGGAGGTGTTTGACATTATTACAGGCAGTACAATGCGGCCATAACAATATTTAAAATTAGTAGGGATGAGCCGATAATCGGAAATTCATCGGTAGAAGCCGATAATCGGCAACATTCAAGCTGATCGGTTATCGGCCGATCGCGTTAATATATATCGGCGGTCCCAATAAATATTATTCTTGCTTTTCTACTTGTAATATTTCCTTTTGTTTGTCAAGAAAAACGTCAACCTTTTTATAACATGGATACTTTTCCACAATGAATTTGATATGGCGCATGACATATTTCTCTTTATAGGTGAAACATTTTTTGTTTCCGACTTCCGTCATTCGTACTTCATAACTTAAAGTACTTTGTCATGCAGTTGGTTACCGACACATCATCTTTGCCCAATAATATATACAATATTTTCTGGAAGTAGAACGTTGCAAGTGGTGTTTTTCTAACTAAAATTACGCGATTGTAGTTGAACGCATTTTAAAAGCCAGAGTGCATGTGAGCAACAGTCTCAGATAGTCAGATTGCATTGACAACCTCAGCTTATCCACCCTTCAAACTGACGCAAACATGAAGCCTAAATGTTAACAGCACATTTGCATCGGTGACGGTCTTAGTCTGCTTGCGGTTGGTAATGCGTACCATATGGCTCGTTCAATGCGAAGTGAAGTTTGGCCCGAAATTCAACTGTTAAGAATTTGTGGTGACCAATATCGGTAACCACCGATAAATCGGCCGATCAGCTCGTAAATCGTATCGGAATTTATCGGATCGGTAAATTGGATTTTTCTCAATCGGCTCATCCCTAAAAATTAGTATTCTTTGAAAATGGCCATGTATAATGTCCTCTATGTACACCATGAGCTTGCGTCGTATAATATGAGCTTGTGGTATAAATATTTATAATTGGACTCAAATCTTTAGGTCAAAGAGGTGAGGAAGGTGTTGAAGAAAATATATCAAATTCTGAAAGAAGAGAATGGAATGAAGAACAAAAGGTAAACTGCACATGTTTTTTTAAAACAATTTCTCCCAACTAGTACTATAGGAAATGTTTGGAAACCAATAAGGAGAATTTGTATGTTGATATTAGTGCTTAAAGTGGTACTACGATCAAATTTTTACCTATCGATATTTGTACGTATTTATAAAGCAGAGCTGCTAAATATTACGCAGTCGAAACCATTTTGCGATTCGACGATGGCAATGATTATTTTTCTGACTCCGAATCTGGAGTTGTTATGTCCGCCATTAATCGTTCATGTTCCTGACCAGCGTAACAAAGTGTGCAGGCTAATTCTTCAAGTAAATCAAGGTCGTTTTTTCAAATTCTTTGTCTGAAAGGCTGAACATTTCATCTACTTCTCGAAGAAAACAAGTAACCTCAATTGAAATTCAGGCGTAGCATTGAGAATCTGACATCACAAACAATACACCAACAAATGGTGGCCTAAATAATAGTGATTTCAGAGCTCAAAATACTTTTAAAATACCATTTTTTAGTGTTTTTTTTTACATTGATTCACTTTTGACCCTGAAATACTATTCTATGCTAAAGAAAATCTAAAAGACGGGGGTGAATTTTCATCATAGTGGCACTTTAAAGGGTTATAAAGAGAATGGTTCTTGTCTACAGGTATTTATATATTTACAATTTAGAGACTTGATCGAGCATGGTATGACCTTGATAGTGGCCAGGATGAAACACACAATCCTTTTGCAGATGTGAGTGAAACTTATGTCAAACAAAAAGAGGAAGCCTTGTCAAAAAAGCAAATCAAAAGAATATCTGCTCAACAAAGACAAATAAACAAGGTACTGTGGTCTCTAACCTTTTATCTCTCTGAGCCACTGCAATGCAGTACCTCTATTGTATGTAGATATTATACAACAATACTAAGAAAGCTGCTAAGTTCTCAAAAGAACTGGATATAATTATTATCAAAAAGGAAAATGAGAGAACTTTGCTACTGTAATTTCTTTATTAAGCCCCCAGGGGTGTTTATGGGAAAGGGGGGCTTATTGGAGAGGGGGCTATTGGAGAGCCAGGCTTATTGGATAAGGGGGCTTATTGGAGAGGGGGGCTTATTGGAGAAGGGGGGCTTATTGGAGAGGGGGGCTTATTGGAGAAGGGGGGCTTATTGGAGAGGGGGCTTATTGGAGAAGGGGGGCTTATTGGAGAAGGGGGGCTTATTGGAGAGGGGGCTTATTGGAGAGGGGGCTTATTGGAGAGGGGAGCTTATTGGAGAAGGGGACTTATTGGAGCGGGGGGCTTATTGGAGAGGGGGGCTTATTGGAGAGGGGGCTAAATGGTAAAACTAGGATGGAGCTACAAAAATATATTTTACAGTTTTCTCTGATCTCTTCTTGATTGTCACAAAACTCACTACTTTAACACCTCGCAACAACTTATCTAACAGACTAATAGGCCAGGTACAAATACAAATCAAATACAAATCATACCAAAATAGTGTGTGGAGCCAAGAGATCTAATGTTTTGAGCGATTAGGCCATTCATCAGAGAGTGAAATAATAAAGTGATATGATTTTTTTGTATTTCAAAGGACAATGAAAAATGGGAGACCAATCGAATGCTCACTAGTGGAGTTGTTCAGCGTTTGGAAGTTGATGATGATTTCGATGATGAACAACAGAACAGAGTTCATCTTTTGGTGCACAACATGGTGCCACCATTCTTGGATGGTAGGATTGTTTTTACAAAACAACCAGAGCCAGTTATTCCAGTTAAGGTGAGAAACATAACCTTTCATGCTCCATATTAACTCATCACTAAATGCATGCCTGGAAACTAGCAGCAGGTCACGGACATTGTCTGGTACAAATATCCCATTTCTAGAGATTTGACAGTTACAATTATATTAATTGCGATGCTCATCTTGTCCAAAGATTACGCTCAACTTTTTGTGAAAGTAAAACATTTTTGTGTTGTACAATCTCAGATGAGAGACATCACGCCAAGTTTGGAGACATTACGCTAACTTTGGAGATATTGCGCTAAATTTGGAGACATTGCCCTAAGTTTGGAGATATTGCGTTAAGTTTGGAGACATTACGCTAAGTTTGGAGAGATTACGCTAACTTTGGAGACATTGCCCTAAGTTTGGAGATATTGAGCTATGTTATGAGACATTACATAAGTTTGGAGATGTTACGTTTGTCTGGAGACATTGCGCTAAGTTGTGAGACGTTACGCTATGTCTGGAGATGTTACGCTAAGTTTGAGACATTAGGCTAAGTTTGAGACATTACGCTACGTTATGAGACGTTACGCTAAGTACGATGTTACGCTAAGTTTTGAGACATTATAGGCTAAGTTTTGAGACGTTACGCTAAGTTTAGAGACGTTACACTTAGTTTTTAGACGTTACGATAAGTTGTACCATGCTGTCATGGTACAACTGTACAATCTTTTGCGTGTCCGTTACATTTGTGCTGGTCATTCTGACAGCTACAGCAAAAATAATTATTTCCAGGCTTACATCAGTAAATTGCATAAAAACATGGTATTTTTTGTCAAATTGTCACTTCCTAACACAGGATGGGTCTTCCGACATGGCCATTATTAGTCGCAAGGGTTGCCTTGCTGTCAGGAAGTTTCGTGAGGAGAAAGAGAGAAAGAAAGCTCAACGTAAGGACTGGGAACTTGCTGGTACGAAACTTGGAAACATTCTTGGGGTGGAGAAGAAGAAAGAGGTAGAGTAATAAGTGCACATGAGTGCTGAAATTTCTTTTATCTTTCAGTTATAGATCTACTTTCAGTTTAATATTTTGAACATCTAGGAGGATAATGGCAACGCTGACGATGATTACAAAGAGAATCAACGGTTTGCAGAACACATGAAGGACAAGAGTGAAGCCACTAGTGACTTTGCAACCCAGAAATCACTAAAGGAACAAAAACAATTTCTTCCAATATTCTCGGTTAGACAAGAGGTTGGTTGACAAACGTAAATTTTGAATTTTATTAAAATTTTCAAATACAAAAAGTGTCAGTTATTAAAATATAAAATATACAATCTACAATATAAAATACAATTAATTAAAAATATATACATGTCAATAATCTATACTATACTCTAGCTACTAATTTCATTCACTAGTGGGTATAAAACTGTTCTTAAATCGTTCAGTCCTACATTTAAAAAGTGGATACTTCCGAGGGTTCCTAAAACAGTACCTATGAATAATAGGACTTGGAAGCAGTTCGTTTAATTTATTATCACGCTTCAAAATTGATCGATACAAGGACAGACACTGATTGTCTCTACGTTCATAAAGTGTTTTAAGTTTTAGTTTGTTTTTGAGAGGCAGTATACGAAAGATGCGGGTGGGTACACAATCGATAAAGCTCTTTTTTTGGATGTGTTCAATTTGGTCAGATAGAATCAATGGGAGAGAAGAGTGCCAAACTTTCTAACACTGGACAAAGGACAGTGATTAGATTCTGAGCTGGAACGCCATTTCGCTTCAGTATCCGTAAGGCATATAGCCTCTTACTAGCTTTAGCACATATGTTTGTAACGTGGTTGTTCCATGTAAGATCACTGGATATGGTGATCCCTAGAAGTTTGAAGCTGTCTACGACATCAAGTGGGGCGCCATGGATGGTAAGGTATACAAACTCTGGAGGAGATTTCAAGAAGGATACACGGAATTCTTTGGTTTTCTTTACGTTCAAACGCATATTGTTCGCATATTGTAAAGATGTGTGTTTTCCAGAATAAGTACTGACTGCTGACAAAAATAATTTTTCTTTTCCATGTACAGTATATGACATGTATAATAAGATATAAATGTAATTTTCTATTTATATTTGAGACACAAATTTAATTTTATAAAATAGCAAGTGTCTTAACGACAGAGGCTTGAAAGTGCGTCATTTGTGTCTCTATACTGTGAGAAAAAATAAGGCTCAAGCAAACAGTCTGCATAAGACACTTCAGAAGGCTTCTGGTTTGATTTATTGTCCATGTATCGCTCATTTATTTTAGTTGCTAAATGTTATTCGAGAAAACCAAGTTGTGATTATTGTGGGCGAGACTGGATCAGGAAAAACTACCCAACTTACCCAGGTTAGTTAAAATGCACGCAATTATTGTTTTTCTTTTGCCTTTATAAACTAGTCTACAAATCAAAGTCACCCTGGATCAAATATCGCATTTCCCATATCGTATTGAGACATTGCGCTAAATTTGGAGACATTATGCTAACTTTGGAGACATTGCGCTACATTATGAGACGTTACGCTAAGTTTAGCGACATTACGCCAAGTTTGGAGACATCGAGCTAAGTTATGAGACGTTACGCTGAGTTTGGAGACATTGCGCTAAGTTTGGAGATATTACGCTAAGTTATGAGACGTTACGCAAAGTTTGGAGACATTACGCTAACTTTGAAGACATTGCACTACGTTATGAGACGTTACGTTAAGTCTGGAGACGTTAAGCTAAGTTTTGAGATGCTACATTTAGTTTTTAGACGTTACGCTAAGTTGTACCATGACAGGTACAATCTTTTGTGTGTCCGTTACAAATTCATTTGCACTGGTCATTCTGACAGGTACAGCAAAAATGATTATTTCCATGCAGGCTTAATCAAAGTATTTCTCTGTGCTCTTCATTTCCTCAGTACCTGCATGAAGATGGTTACAGTAATTATGGAATGATCGGTTGTACTCAGCCACGTCGTGTAGCTGCCATGTCTGTTGCAAAGAGAGTGAGTGAAGAAATGAGAGTAAGGCTTGGTGAAGAAGTTGGTTATGCTATTCGTTTTGAAGATGTCACCACTGAGGTGAGAGTAAAACAATATTATAGTCTGTATTTTTTCCCATGTAAACTGGGTACTGCTGTACACTTTTTGAGCTTTGAGTACGATTTATTGAGAGTTGATCACATAGGATAAGGTTGCCCTATTTAGTATTTATCCAAGCCAGAGACTTGTGTTTTAAAGTGCCACTACGATCAAATTTTTACCTATCGATATTTTTACGTATTTATAAAGCAGAGCTGCTAAATATTACTTGGTCGAAACCGTTTTGCGATTCGACGATGGCAAGTATTATTTTTCTTACTCCGAATCTGGAGTTGTTATGTCCGCCATTAATCGTTCATATTCTTGACCAGCGTAACGAAGTGACGTCAGATTCTCAACGCGAAGACTCCACGTGGCTAATTCTTCAAGTAAATCAAGGTCGTTTTTTCAAATTCTGAAAGGCTGGACATTTCATCTACTTCTCGAAAAAAACAAGAAAACAAATAACCTCGACAGAAATTTAGGCGTAGCATTGAGAATCTGACGTCACAAACAATATTACCTTTTGAAATTGCGGGCTCACTTGGAACAATAATAGTGATTTCAGAGCTCACAAATACTTACTTCAAAATACCTTTTTTAGTTTTTTTTTACATCGATGATCACTTTCGACCCTGAAATACTATTCTATGCTAAAGAAAATCTAAAAGACGGGGGTGCATTTTCATCGTAGTGCCACTTTAAGCACTTGACTATTCAGTTTATCACTCTTAGATGAATGGAAAACCCAACTGATAGGGATTCTGAGGTCCTATGATTTGAGGCATTTTTTATGAGAAAACACAAAAGTCTTAGGAATTTCTCCTCAAGTGAAGTGGTGGTCCAGCCAAGGATTCAACCTGGGTCTTCCAGCTCATAGACATGTGTGGTAACCACTAGACCACAATAGATTACGATAGCCAACCTTATATATATACCAACCTTACTTTAACGGAGTATCATTAGATGTGTGAAGTTGATCGTCCAGGTTGTTGTAGTCTTGAGAAACTCTGAAGATGACCGCCACTGAGGCCGTTGAAACGTCAGTCACCAACAATAGTCGACTTTCTCAAGGCTATACAACAACCTGGACGATCAACTTCACACTTAACGATCAACTTGAATATTATAATTGATTACCGTATTATATGTCCACCTTATTTTGAGCCCTGATATTATAAAATAACATGTTCTTTTCTAACAATATTTTAGTCAACTTTTGTTAAGTATATGACTGATGGTATACTACTCAGAGAATCTCTTAATGAGCCTGATTTAGACCGCTACAGTGCAATCATAATGGACGAAGCTCATGAACGATCTTTGAATACAGACGTGTTGTTCGGTCTTCTCAGAGAGGTGGGTGAAATGACATGGCTTCCTCAGGTTTATATTTAGATATTTTTGTAGGCTGTTTTATATATGTACATTTTTTGTGCCGGCTGTTTTTGTACGTGCTGTTTGCAAATGCCTGCTACGTGAGTCCACAGAAATGCCATGAGCCCACCCAAGAAACTTTTTAGTTATATAATGCCATTTCTAGCAGAAAAATAGCTTTTAAAAGAAAAAAGGTGTTTTATTATTGTACAAACTGCGTATTTCCTCATTTACATGGCCATCAGTCCAACATAAACATCAACAAGAACAGAACATGCGCCAAATACCTGACTGCAGGCTCCGCTGAAATCGCGAATCTCGATTCTCCACATTTAACACTATTTACAAGATAGAAGATTGGCAGCAATAACAGAAAATTCAACGGTCTTTTTCAACAAATTCAAAATTAATTTAGTGCGACATTTTATGTCAATTCGGAAAGTTAATTTTTGTTGAAAGGTTTTTCGATTTAAAAGTCGCCGGCTAGCGTCCTGAAAATGCCGGCTACAGCCGACAGCCGGCTGCTATTTTGAACTCTGTCACTATAATTATAACACGAGAATAATCATTGAAATAATAATTATGATTATCTTCTTTGTAGGTAATTGGTAGAAGAAGAGACTTGAAATTGTTGGTAACGTCAGCTACGATGGACTCTGATAAATTTGCAGTATTTTTTGGCAATTCACCCGTGTACAAGGTATCAGAGATGTTCTGTTAACGAATTTTCCCCACATACGACAAATATTCTCATTGCAAATCGGAGTTCACTTGGTAATACACAGTTAGCACCTTAAGCACCAATCCTAAAATGCAATATTTAATTGGAACCATTTTCCTTTTTTTAGATCCCAGGTAGAACATTTCCAGTTGAGATATTCTTCAGTAAGAACGTGGTTGAGGATTATGTTGATGCTGCTGTGAAACAAGCATTGCAAATACATCTGACACCTACAAAAGGTGTGTGAAAAATCAAGAGTTGTGTATCATCAGCGCTTTTTACATAATCGATTAATTAATAATCGATTAATCGGATTACATTAGTGCAGCCTGACTCACCCTCATTAATTAATATCTAATAAATTAATTAATTAATATCTAATTAATTAATTAATATCTAATTAATTAATTAATTAATATCTAATTAATTAATTAATATCTAATTAATTAATTAATTAATATCTAATTAATTAATTACTGATTAATTAATCGAGGCAGCTCTAGAAAAAATATGTATTTTCTGAATTGTTGACAAAACTCTGGAAAATATCAAGCTGTGAAGTTAAAGATGAATACCGTACACTAAAAGATTGATGTACTAAGCTGTGAATCATTTTAAAAAGGAAGAGTCAAGATCTGCGTAGAGAAATCACAGATCTTGTCTTCCTTTTTAAAATGATTCACGGCTTAGCAGACATGTCATGTGGTTTCATTTCTTGGAGAAGTATGGGTCATTGTCTGCGTAATATTGATGACTTGACTCTTAGTACCTTATGCCCGTACAGATGTCTTTAAATGTTCTTATTTCGTTCGTGTCACTAGGCTCTGGAACTCTCTCCCATACTCTATACGTGCCATTAACACATTGTCGTCTTTTAAGAGGCTACTTTCTCAGCATTATTTCAACTATTGCTTTTAATCCATAGTTTTTCTGTTTCGTATAATTATGTTATGTCTTATTATTTGATTTCATATTAATGTTATTTGTATTTGTAAAGGGTGACCAATCTTAAGGGAATCTTGAATTCTGTTTTTGGTGTACCCTAATACATTCAATTTTTAGTTGTAAATAATACTTTGTAATTGATATGTATTATAATTCAAATAAATACTGCAAAATAGTGTATTGTAGGTCTAATATTTCAAGGCCCTTCACCAGAGAGTGAACACAAGTCAAACATAACACCACCTATACATTACAGTATATTATATACTTGTATTTCTACACTACCTACACAGCACAACACTTTTATATCACTCATGTGAAGTTAAAATTTGTATGTTCTTTTTTCACATCAGGTGATATGCTCATATTCATGCCTGGCCAAGAGGACATTGAAGTAACATGTGCTTTGATAACAGGTAAGATTTTCACTTCACACAATTTACACTCAGGTCGCGGTAGCGTACTGCAACTAGGCAATGTAATTTAGGTAATTGACAATGATGAAGATGGCGTTGATATTTCGGTTCTCTCTGCTATTTCATTTCAGAACGTCTTGATGAAGTCGAAGATGCTCCACTTCTTGCCATTCTCCCAATTTATTCCCAACTCCCTTCCGACTTACAAGCAAAGATCTTTCAGAAGTCTCCAGAAGGAGTGAGAAAATGTATTGTAGCAACAAACATTGCTGAAACATCGCTCACAGGTGCAAATAAAATAAATCTTGAAGCAGTGAAGCTGCAGTTAAATCATATACTAAAATCAAGATCAGTGACTTCAAAATTTAAATGTTTTTCCTTGATCTTTGTGGAGGCGAAAATCAAATGCAGTAGGTTCATGGTTGGACTACATCCTCAAGGTTTTAAGTGACCAAGTTCACCGTAATGTAAACGTCAATTATAGGACTTAATGATGTTACAGTTGTAAGACGTTACACTACATTGTAAGACGTAATTACACTACGTTGTAAGACGTAATTACACTACGTTGTAAGACGTAATTACACTACGTTGTAAGACGTTACGCTACGTTGTAAGACGTTACGCTACATTGCAAGACGTTACGCTACGTTTTACGGCGTTACGCTACGTTTTACGGCGTTACGCTACGTTATAAGACGTTACGCTAAGTTGTAAGACGTTACGCTAAGTTGTAAGACGCTACGCAATGTTGTACGATGCTACATAAAGTTGTACGACGCTACGCAACTTTGTACGACGCTACGTAAAGTTGTAAAACGTTACGCTACGTGTAAAGACGGTATGCTACGTTGTACAGTAAGACGTTACCTACGTTAGAAGGCGTTACGCTTCGTTGTAAAACGTTACGCAACGTGCATGCAAGACGCCGCTACATTGTGACACCATAGACAATCCAGAGGCAATCCATTGCCTCTGGTTGTCTATGGTGACACTAAAGAAAAGTGCGAAGCTGTTTTGGAGCGCTAATTCGGACCCAGATCCTTTAAATTTATACACGTACAACTTAATCTCTGTACACTTAATCCCAATATATGAACATGTACTGTAGATCACCTGTTATTAAATAGACCATTTTTTGACAGTTTTTCCATTAGTTCTTTACATTCAGACAAACAAATGCACCACTTCATCTCTGTTTTGTTTCTAGTCGATGGCATCATATTTGTTATTGATTGTGGCTACTGCAAGCTAAAGGTTTTTAATCCAAAAATTGGTATGGATGCTCTGCAGGTTTATCCATTAAGTCAGGTTAGTCCAACTTCTCTGCATCTGGTTTAGATGTTTCACGGACTACAACTATCTGTATCTAACAGTGACCTGTAACGAAAGCTATGCACCCAAACGTTTTGGACAGAAATTAATTTGTATTAGTTGCCTTTTTTATGTGCATCCATCCAAATATAAAACAATTTTTTAATCATAATAAAAATTTATTTTTTTTCTTAAACGCATTAAACTAACGTCTCAATGCGTCTTACAAGACAGATAAAAAGGTATAGTTCATGAATAAAATGGTTCATTTAGGAAATAAAAATGTTTTGAGTTTTCTCTTTAAATCCGCAATATTAATAAATTGTTTTAAAAAAATGGGCAAAGTATTCCAAAGTTCAGGAGCTGCAGACGATCTATCACCATAGTTGACTGTATTCGTCTTAGGTATGACTAAATTGTTAGCAGATTGTGAACGTAAGGAGCGGATAGGAACGTAGCGATGTAAGAGTTCTGTAATATATATGGGTGCCATTCCGTTAAGAGCTTTAAATGTTATAAGTAAAATTTTTAATTTAATACGCTGTTCAATTGGGAGCCAATGAAGTTGCTTTAGGACAGGTGTTCATGTTTCCTGGTTCTTGATACTATTCTAGCGGCAGTGTTTTGTATGCGTTGTAATTTAGAAAGATCACGTGAAGAAAGTCCATAAATAATGCTGTTACAATACTCCAGTCTTGTGGTAACAAAAGCATGGATAAGACGTTCTGTATCAACCTTTCCCAGATATTTCCTAATTCTACCAATGTTCCGAAGCGAGAGTGATGCCGTACGACAGATGTTATTGATGTGTGATTTCAGTAAGAAGAGAGGAAAACTTTGTCAGGCCAATTATAAAAAATAGATACGCAGTGCGTACACGCGGAGACTGGTTTCGGGATAAAGATGATGAATCGATGATGATAGTTCTAACGTAAATTATAAGACCGGTTTTAAAAGTGGTACTTCTTAATTCTATAGCGAATTTACTTCAAAAGGTAAATGTAACAGAAGTGCAACGTTTGAAAAAACACAGATGTATTATCAACTTGTTAATTGTTACATTTTAGGCCAATGCCAATCAGAGGTCTGGTAGAGCTGGAAGAACTGGTCCTGGGTTAGTTCTCTGCCATACATGCACACATGTGATTGATTATCGTTTCCCTTCCTGCTCTCTTCGAATTCATAACTAATTTGATTTCTTTCAATCGTTTTCTTTTTATGTTAATTAGGCAATGTTTCCGTTTGTATACAGAAAGTAATTACAAGAACGAGCTCTTGGTTTCAACGGTGCCCGAAATACAGAGGACTAATTTATCTAACGTTGTACTTTTGCTGAAATCGCTTGGAGTTCAGGATCTTCTGGAATTTCATTTCATGGATCCACCACCACAGGTATCAAATAAAGAAAACCTTGGTTCTGGAATTCCTAGAAATTCAAAGAGGAGTTCCTAGATATTCGAAGAGGAGTTCCTAGAAATTCAAAGAGGAGTTCCTAGAAATTCAAAGAGGAATTCCTAGAAATTCAAAGAGGAATTCCTAGAAATTCAAAGAGGAATTCCTAGAAATTCAAAGAGGAATTACTAGAAATTCAAAGAGGAATTCCTAGAAATTCAAAGAGGAATTACTAGATGCAGAGCACAACCTTTTATATAATTTTTTTGTTGTTCTCTTAGGATAATATTCTTAATTCAATGTACCAATTATGGATACTTGGTGCTCTTGATAATACTGGTAACTTAACGCCGCTTGGTCGTCAGATGGTTGAATTTCCTTTGGATCCAGCCATGTCAAAAATGCTCATTATATCTGTCGACATGGAGTGCAGTGATGAGGTTCTGGTAAGCAATATCAGTACTTTGCGTACAAATTCACCTTATTGGTCTTTTTGTAACTTTGGTTTCAACCATCTTAATTTCATTAAAATCTTCTCTTTAAGACTATTGTCTCCATGTTGTCTGTGCCGGCTATATTTTATCGACCAAAAGGAAGAGAGGAAGAAAGTGATGCAATTAGAGAGAAGTTTGCTGTTCCAGAAAGTGATCACCTGACATTTCTTCATGTCTATCAACAATGGAAATCTAACGGGTAAGTAATGTATGTAATATTTAATTATTCCTTTACCATTTTCCCTCATACTCCTCATTATTATGGCTCTCTTCTTCAAGCAGCAATTAATAAAATCAACCAGGCACATGTTTTTTTATGCCAAAACATTTTATTTGTGTTATTTTTCTAGTTATGCAGGCCATTGGTGTTCTGAGCATTTCATTCATGTGAAAGCAATACGCAAGGTGCAGTACATTATAGTTATTGAAGTTCCAGGCTGAAAATGCAGTCTTTTAAAATGGCCATTACATCCATACTGTTTACTTGAATGATATAAAAGTGTTGAACTGCATAGTTAGTTGGTGTAGAAATAACGGAGACTTAACGGTTTGAGTGAAGGCTGCTCATCAGAGAGTGAAACATAAAGTGATATTGATGGCATCCAAGCCTGGCAATAATTATCTTTGTGTTGTACCTGTCAGAATGACCACCAGCACAAATGAATTTGTAACGATTGTATACCTGTCACTGTACAACCTATTGTAACGTCTAAAAACTAAGTGTAATGTTCTCAAAACTTAGCGTCACGTCTCCAAACATAGCGTCACGTCTCCAAACATAGCGTAACGTCTCAAAACTTAGCGTCACGTCTCCAAACATAGCGTCACGTCTCCAAACATAGCGTAACGTCTC
Source organism: Chrysogorgia sp. JL179-B06 (assembly GCA_035772405.1). Classification (NCBI taxonomy): domain Eukaryota; kingdom Metazoa; phylum Cnidaria; class Anthozoa; order Scleralcyonacea; family Chrysogorgiidae; genus Chrysogorgia; species Chrysogorgia sp. JL179-B06. The sequence continues at coordinate 280,005 of JAYKKM010000383.1, read as the reverse complement.
AAAACTTAGCGTAACGTCTCAAAACTTAGCGTCACGTCTCCAAACTTAGCGTAACGTCTCAAAACTTAGCGTCACGTCTCCAAACTTAGCGTAACGTCTCAAAACTTAGCGTAACGTCTCAAAACATAGCGTAACGTCTCAAAACATAGCGTAACGTCTCCAAACATAGCGTCACGTCTCCAAACATAGCGTCACGTCTCCAAACATAGCGTCACGTCTCCAAACATAGCGTAACGTCTCAAAACTTAGCGTCACGTCTCCAAACATAGCGTCACGTCTCCAAACATAGCGTAACGTCTCAAAACTTAGCGTCACGTCTCCAAACATAGCGTCACGTCTCCAAACATAGCGTAACGTCTCAAAACTTAGCGTAACGTCTCAAAACTTAGCGTCACGTCTCCAAACTTAGCGTCACGTCTCCAAACTTAGCGTAACGTCTCAAAACTTAGCGTAACGTCTCAAAACATAGCGTAACGTCTCAAAACATAGCGTAACGTCTCCAAACATAGCGTCACGTCTCCAAACATAGCGTCACGTCTCCAAACATAGCGTCACGTCTCCAAACATAGCGTCACGTCTCCAAACTTAGCGTCACGTCTCCAAACATAGCGTCACGTCTCAAAACTTAGCGTCACGTCTCAAAACTTAGCGTAACGTCTCAAAACATAGCGTAACGTCTCCAAACATAGCGTCACGTCTCCAAACATAGCGTCACGTCTCCAAACATAGCGTCACGTCTCAAAACTTAGCGTCACGTCTCAAAACTTAGCGTCACGTCTCCAAACATAGCGTCACGTCTCCAAACATAGCGTAACGTCTCCAAACATAGCGTAACGTCTCAAAATTTAGCGTAACGTCTCCAGACTTAGCGTAACGTCTCCAAAGTTAGCGCAATATCTCCTAAGTTAGCGTAATGTCTCAAACTAAGTGTAATGTTCTCAAAACTTAGCGCAATATCGCCAAAGTTAGCGTATTCCAAACTTGGGGTAATGTCTCTCATCTGAGACTGTACAACACGAAACCTAAATGCAGTCCATTCAACACAAAAATGTTTTACTTTCGCAAAAAGTTGAATTATGTATAATCTTCGGACAAGATGAGCATTGGACAAAATGATAGACATAATTAATATTGTAACTATCAAATCTCTAGAAATGGAATATTTGTACCAGGCAATGTCCGTGACCGGCCCCTAATATCCAGGCTTGATATTGGCATCTTTTTCATCTTTAGGTTCGTGAAGTGCGTAGTCAACTGAAGGACATCATGGTGCAGCATCGTTTGGCTCTCCGTTCTTGTGGCAATGATTGGGATGTTATAAGAAAGTGTATATGTTCATCTTACTTTCACCAAGCTGCTAGACTTAAGGTATTGTATATTGGGGAAAAATGCTTAGAAATTTATTAGGTTCAGCTTTAGATTGACTATGGGAACATATTGGCTGAAAGAGGACAGGGAAGTGCTGTATTCGGTTGTGTTCTAACCCTTAAAGGGATATGGTAATATAAATTAACTTTGTCTCATTTGAAAGAACTCGTGAAATGGTATAAGAAGACCTTTTACAATTTTTCTGTATCTTTCTTGGTTTTCGAAATAATTTGACGAAAGACAGCGTGCTGTCCGCCATCTTGGAATTATTTTCGATATGCATGTGACGTCATAAGTAGGGTAAAGTGAAATTTTTATCTTGCCAACCTTACGAGATTATGAGCCAGAAACTCGATTATGTTGCACTATTTCCATTTTCAATTGACCCACAACATTTTAAAAAGCCTTCCGCGGAAATTCGGTCACCTATGGAGTAGTTCATGGAAAAAAAAAAGATCATGGAAAGAACTCATCAAAACTGTGCGAGTGCGCTCGACTTAGATAGATAGATGGAGTAGTTTGATCAGGTTTACCCTGCTTGTGACGTCACCAATTTCCCAGTTAATTAGGTAAAATATTACAACAAGATGGCGGATTGCAGACTGTCTTTTGTCATAATTATCTGAAATATTTCAAAAACCAAGAAAGATACAGAAAAATTGTAAAAGGTCTTCTTATACCATTTTACGAGTTCTTTCAAATGAGACAAAGTTAATTTATATTGCCATATCCCTTTAAACAAAACCTAATCGTAAGTCCTCAACCCAACCACACTTAGAGCAGTCCACAAGAACGCTATCAGAAGTTAGCCAGTTACAGTACAGTAGCTACAGTGTATGTAGTGCTTTTGTCACAACTGGTAACTGTCAAAACATTCATTTCCAACATTGATGGATATATGGAGTTGAAGAAAGAATTTACATGCATTTACTGTATATCCTTGGCTAGCTCTTTCCACTTAATTTATCTTCATAAAATACATATGATTGGTTATTTTTTAAGGGTATTGGAGAATATGTAAATATGCGCACAGGAATGCCATGTCATTTACATCCAACAAGTTCTCTGTTTGGTATGGGGTTCACTCCAGATTACATTATATACCATGAACTTGTTATGACTTCCAAGGTTAGCAACTAAGTATTTTATATTCTTGAAACAGTTTATCTGTATTCTCACTGCATTATCAAGTCTCTATGTTGATATGATATTTTTCTGCATTATTGTACTGTACATAACATCAGCTGTTCTCCATTCACAGGAGTACATGCAATGTGTTACATCTGTTGATGGTTACTGGCTAGCCGAACTTGGACCAATGTTTTACACTGTGAAAGAATCTCTTAAGACAAGACATGTGAGTATTACCAGACATAATCAGGGGTGTTAGTGCCACAGTGGGTAGCATACGTGTATTTCACCTCTGCAACCCGGGTTCGATTCCTGCTCAGTGCAGTTATCAGATTAAAGATTTCACCTTGGCCACAAGTGAGAAGAGTGCTTACCAAAGTCCAAACACAACAGGTTTTCTCCGGGTACTCCCAGTTGCGCATCCTAGGGGTTAGGATACGTAGTTTCCTCCTGTAATAACACTGGACCAATGAGGGTGGCCCTTACTGGACCTCTAGGGAGAACAGTTTAATGACTGATAGGGTTATCCAGTATAAATAAAGTTTAGTTTAATTTGAGACTGGAATTAACTTGGTAAATGTTGGTGAGGTATTTTCCAGAGGTATGTGATGTCTGGGGACTATAATTTCAGTTCTATTATCCATCTCTTGTGTTTTGTTATGTACACCTTGAACAGAATTGTCTCTCAGTTACCTTCAGAAGGTTTGTTTTTAATTTTAAAAGAATTCTTTCACTTTTCTAATCTCGGCACATCTACTATTACCTTCCTTAGGAAAAACGTTTGGTTGCAAAAGAAAAGCTTATAGAAATGGAAGAAGAAATGGCTGAAGCTACTGCACAACTCAAAGCAAGAGAAGCTGAGAAAATTGAGAGAGTATCATCAGTTAGGTAAGTCAAACATTGTTAACAACATTGAAATTCATAAAGTGTTTTACATGTAAATAACATTCTACTGTATTTCATACATAATTTTGTAGGTCCCAGATTGTTACACCAGGGTTAAAAAAGCCAGGAACACCACGTCGTACACCTGTTCGCTTTGGACTTTAATTGTGCAATTGCCTGTATGACAATTTGAAGATCCTTAAGGCCTAATGACTGGCCATGCTGGGGTACAGTCACACCAACAAGCTATTGCTCTAACTAGACCATGCTACAGCTGGATGAATGCCACTCATCAACAACATTGAAATGAATGTTTTAAGGAAATGGTTTTGACTTAATTCAATATTGTCAATTTGTCAAGAAGTCTCCAACTATATATAATAATACAGTATAGTTTAAACTTGATCTATGTATATTTATGTGTTAAGACACTTGAGGTTTCGTAGATTTTATTGCAATATGTAAGTAAGAATAATGAGGTGATTGAGAAAATCATCAAAACAATAAATTCCTATTTTAATTTAATTTATGAGTATGTATGTACATAATACAGTAACACATTTGAAGTTTTTACATTGCACATACGTATTGTATTGTGTTATTCTTAATAATGGAAAACTCCTTGGTTACCATGAGTAGTGCTTAACTCTTTCCTGTCCAACTGAAAAACATCCTAAATTGAACCACCTCTTTGTTCTATTGATATCTCTGGAGATATCCAAAACTATTGCAAAACCTATACATTTTCTGAAAGCCCAATAAACCAGCTTTTGCCAATACTTTTAAATTTCCCGAAAAAGACACATTATGTTAATATAAGTTAGCATTAATTATCATAAATTAGGTTGAAAACTTTCATTTTTCTAGAAAATCCTATCTTGCATGCGTAGCATCATGAAAATTCAAAATGCCACCAATCACAGAATTTTTTATGAAATCAAATCAAACTTGTTGTGTGAGTGGATCTCAGGTGCCTGGCACTTGTCGAATTTTAATTTTTAATCTCGCGTTACTGTGTGCCGTGTTTCTTCGATTCACAACTTCATCAGTCTTGTACGACCCATTTTGACTGGGCTGGTCAGAAAAGATTTAATAAACTACATGGTCTTATCTATCCAAGTGATTAGATTTATTATCTGGAGTACGTACTTGTACTTACTGTATCAAATTGCATGTTTTCACAACTGGATTGCTTACAGCTTACCTGTTGTATAGTGAACCTAACACCTCACTAACTTTCCTCATCATCTTCATCATCATCAAATGACAACAACTTGCTGTTCTTAACTGGTTTTACTTTAACATCTGTCTTTCTTTTCTTCTTTTCTTCCTTAACCTGCTTCTCAGTTGATGATCTTTTAATAGGTTTTTTAAAAACAGGTTTATCACTGTCAGTATCCCAACAGTCTACAGGATAAAATGTAGTTCACAACGTCACTTTTGAACATGAAACATTCCGGCGTTAGGTTGGACATATGCTGTACCATATTACAATCCTTACACATATATGTGTGCTAATTAAACTATCTGTCTCTCAAAAGCTAGAGAATTGAGTGAGGGAGTTACTGGTCATGGTAGCGAGGTTGAGAGAAGCCCAAGAAGGTGGAGCCATGTTTCTCTAAACTCTTTGCAATATTCAAAATTGTTCCATTGTTAATTTCATTCAGTGCTTGATGGCTATGGCTGCATGTCTATCAACCATGATAATAATCAAGTGTGAATAATAATCTTGAACTAAGGAATAACTTCATAAACAATTGTTAATCTGATTGATAATCGTGAAGTGTGTAAATGATTTGCTATGGAGTCACGGACACACAGGTTTACACCATTGGCGTCGCCAGACCTGGAGAAGTTGGGGGGGGGGGGGGGGACAAAATGATGACATCATTGCAGACATCGCTACAACTTGGCAAAATGGCTTGGTTTCCAGCAGAAGTGCTCCACCTAATTTAATGGTTGTTTCTGGTAGTGCTAACCCAAAAACTAAGTCACAAACTTTAATCCCAAACATGCCTGAAAATCTAACCCAAAGTATTATGTCGACCTAACACCCATCCCCCCAAGGATTTCTTGGTCTTGAAGAAAAGTCGGGGTCCCCCGTTGGCAACAACCCTGGTTTACACTCTCTGTTGTAAGTGTCAATCAGATTAACAATTTCTGATTGTGGTTGGTCTCTAGGTTTTTAGAAACAGACTTGAACCAAGTCTAAGTAAATTATATTGCAAAATATTCTTCTGTACATAATGTTACTTCATAAAACAAATCTTGATTATTATTTTTTATTTTTAATATTTAACCAGGGTGCCTACTTGTAATTCAATTTTCTTTATTTTGAGGCAATGCAGCCCTAATTTTCAGCAAATTTGGACATTTTCGGCAAAATATTCACATTACTCCATCACCAAATAACATCACTGGATAACATCGAGGTGGGAGGGTTAGGAAGACACTTAAGGTGGGGGGTTAGGGTTAGTATTTAGGCAAGGGGTTATCGAAATTAAGGCAAACTCTGTCCCAGGCCTCTCTCACCACGACCTTGCGTCTACCAAGCAACCTAGCTTCAGCTTTATGCTTACTATTTTCCTAAGTATAATACCTGCACTATTGTTTTCTTTGTCGTGTTTTTCCACCTCCTCTGCCGTCATGTCTCCTTCCTTCAGCACAACAATAACTGGCTGCTCTTCGTCCACCTGTTTCTCATCATTTTCGCTCGTATTCTCAGCCTCAGAGCTCTCTAGACTATCGGAGAACTTATCGTTTATATTTGTAGGTTCTGTATATCCAACTCTCTCTTTGAATTTCTTTAAAAACGAGGGAACTGCGGGCTGAGTAAATGTTATGTTGTTGTTCCTCTTGGACGCCATATTGAAAATGGACCTCGACCCCAGTCCTTTTTTGTCCAAATTGGCCCGCAGGGTTTTCTCAGACACGGCCCTTGCATGAAATTCTAGGATTTTAAATTTCCTTTGGAATTTGTTGTAGTCTTGAGAAAGACTATTGTTGGTGACTGTTGAACCACCTCTTTGTTCTATTGATATCTCTGGAAGTAAGAGCATTATAACTGTTGTGAAAGCTATACATTTTCTGAAAGCCCAATTAACCGGCTGTTACCAATGCTTTTAAATTTCCCGAACAAGACACATATGTTAATATAAATTAGCGTTAATTAGAAAAACTTTCATTTTTCTAGAAAAGGCCATCTTGCACGCCCGCGTAGCATCATGAAAATTCAAAATGCCACCAATCGCAGAGTTTTTTATGAAATCAAATCAAACTTGGCGTGTGAGTCGATCTCATGTGCCCGGCGCTTGTCGAGTTTCGATTTTCAATCTGCTTGCGTTACCGTGTGCCGTGTTTTTCTATTCACGACTTCGTCAGTCTTGTACGTCTTGTACGACTGATTTTGACTGGGCTAGACAGGAAAGATTTAAGGCTGATTTCCAGTGCGTAGAATTAATTTATGACGCACGTTGTATTTTGCGTACGTTTGTACAAATTTACGCGACAATGGAATTCCGGCTTCATAAGTGTTGGTTGGTCCATCAATCTTCCAAAAGGTGACGAAATAGTATTACTAAATTGTAAAAAATTAATTAAAAATATAGCACACTTAATAAAAATTAAATTCAATTAAACAATTATCGAGTTCAGTTATATTAGTGTCCTCGCATATTTTAGTTAACCAAGCAATGTTAGTTCATTTCTATAAATACAAAACTATACGAATAAGTTAGGTTTCTTTCTTTGATTTCCGTTTCTTCTTTCCGACTGCAGTCGTTTCCTGACTCGAGGGCAGCGCCGGCGTCTGAGCTTCATTCACAGCTGGCATCACCGCTTGGCCAAATAATGTCGTGAATTGACCAACAGACTCAACAAGCGAATCCTTTAACCAAGGAATTAGCACGGTATAATTATTCCTCCGCTGTGCTTCCAATTCTCTTTCGATTTCAAGGCTGATAATCTCAACTCCACTTCTTATCAGCATTTTAACACCTTCTAATGACCTAACAAATTCACTTAAAACCTCGTCGCTCATTGGTCCTTTGTTCTGTGTATTTTGGTACGTCTTGTCGAGTCGTCCGAGATCGCGAAGGAACACTCTGTAGCCACCTATCACGTTGTAGTCTTCGTTATTGAGCTTTCGGTTGATTGGATCGTAAAGTTGTTTCATCAAGTTCGAGCAAAATTCTTTGGATATGATTGCGTTTTCTCGTTCATAACGAACGCGAAGTTCCAACAAGATATCCTTAAAAACAATTATATAATTAGAAACGGGGACAGAACTAATTACATTGTTGAACACCACGTATACAAACGAAGGTTAGGTAAGATCAAGAACACATCGTCCGAAACGTCGTCCATGAATGATGAATATACGTAAGTACTCTTACTTAAAGGACATTGGCAACAAAAATTAAGTTTGTCTAATATGAAAGAACTCGTAAAATGATAGAGTAACACCTTTTACAACTTTTCCGTATTTTACTTCGTTTATGAAATATTTCAGTTTGTTTAATTGATAGAGTAGAGAATTTTCACTCATTAAAATATTAGTTGCATCTTCAAGTTTGTTCCTCAAATTTACTTGAAAATGTGCAACTCCTCGTGATAATGAACGTTGTAAACTTAGCAATCACTGAGATATAAGATATTTTTTAATGAGTGAAAATTCTCTACCCTGCACCTGACATCAGAGACCATCTCATTTACATATCAAACAAACTGAAATATTTCCAAAACGAAGTAAAATACGGAAAAGTTGTAAAAGGTGTTACTCTATCATTTTACGAGTTCTTTCATATTAGACAAAGTTAATTTTTGTTGCCAATGTCCTTTATGTATTTTTCGACATATTGAAGTTCTCTTATTTCTCCTTTTCATATTATATCCAGTTCTTTTGAGAACTTAGCAGCTTTCGCATATTTTATTCTTTGTATCACCTTTAAACTACAAACAGCGACTTACATTAGACAGTTGGTATACCAACTTGGAACATAAACCACTGAACAGATCACAACAATTACCAACACTAGATGTGTGGTTGATCGTCCAGGTTGTTGTAGTCTTGAGAAAGACTATTGTTGGTGACTGACGTTTCGACGGCCTCAGCGGCGGTCATCTTCAGAGTCAAGTAAAGCGTGTTTGTCAGGTTTGCCTATATATACGTCTGGTTCATTACGTCATAGTTTGTTTGTGTCATAACTAGTGTGAGTGGGTGTTGCATCATGCGTTAAGCATGGGCCAATATTGTTCCTCATCGGTTGTTTGTGTCATAATCAATGTGAGTGGGTGTTGCGTCATGCGTTAAGCGTGGGTGTACTGTTTGTCGGTAGGTCTATTGTTCGTTGGTGTGTGCGGTTAGGGTTATTTACCAACACCTTACAAAAGACTTCTTCATACGCACCAAAGAACAATAGCCACAACAACGAACAATATAGAAATATAGGCCCACGCTTAACGCATCACGCAACACCCTATCACATGAGACAAACACGCTTTACTTGACTCTGAAGATGACCGCCGCTGAGGCCGTCGAAACGTCAGTCACCAACAATAGTCTTTCTCAAGACTACAACAACCTGGACGATCAACGTTACACTTCTCAAATGGATGTATTTACTAACCTTAAGTTTATTTTCCATTTCCATAGCAGCAGTCGCTTTCTTTAAAACTTTGTGTCTCTTAAATCGCCCCATTGCTTCTTCTTGAAGCTCCGAACATAACACATCAAGTTCTGTTGTCGACATGGGGTTAGTTAATCTTTCTTCTATCCTTGTTCTGTACTCGGTCACAATCAACTTTTGCTCTCGAATAAACTCAGCTTCAATAATGTGGTTAATAATGCTTGGAATACTGGGGGTACTACCGCTGTTTAACGCATTAACATAGCTGTCGGCCAAAAAAATTAAATCTAAAAAGGAAAGGGAAAAAAGCGAGCGTGAAAGGGGAATAGTCAAGTAAAAAAGAAATTACTTTTAAATAAAAGGCCTTTCGGTATATTTAAAAATGTTAATGGTGTTACGGTATATCTGCTCTTGTACTCGAGAAATAACGTTTTCATTCTCGTATTTTATGCTTCTGGTTAGGTTTGGTTTAAAAGACATTGGCAACACAAATTAAGTTTGTCTAATATGAAAGAACTCGTAAAATGATAGAGTAACACCTTTTACAACTTTTCTGTATTTTACTTCGTTTTTGAAATATTTCAGTTTGTTTGATATGTAAATGATATGGTCTCTGACGTCAAGTGCAGGGTAGAGAATTTTCACTCATTAAAAAATGTCTTATATCTCAGTGATTGCTAAGTTTACAACGTTCATTATCATGAGGAGTTATTTATTATACGCACATTTTCAAGTAAATTTGTGGAACAAACTTGAAGATGTAACTAATATTTGAAATGAGTGAAAATTCTCTACCCTGCACCTGACGTCAGAGACCATCTCATTTATACATATCAAACAAACTGAAATATTTCAAAAACGAAGTAAAATACGGAAAAGTTGTAAAAGGTGTTACTCTATCATTTTACGAGTTCTTTCATATTAGACAAACTTAATTTTTATTGCCAATGCCATTTAAGGTTAGGGACGTTAAAGTTAGAATTAGGATTGAGATTTGACTTTTAGCTTGTCCTTGGACACCGCCATTTTAGATTTTGCTCGACGGCTCAAAATTGATGTACAGCGGCGGCACTTTCATTCTGAGAATTAGTAAGTCTATACTTACGGGTTCCATGAATTTTCACATCGTTAACAGTTTTCACAGGAGAGGAACTGAGCACGTGTTTCACGAGACGGTGCAATTCGTCGAGAAACGCAGGTCGAAATTCATCTTCTGGGAGTTCATCAAGAATGCTTAATTTTTCTTCATCGATAACAGGCCTTAAATAAAAGTGAATAAAACTTAAATTCTAGCTTAATATATAATAACTCCATCACTATAGTGTGGACGGAAAACTACGAACAGCTTTTCTGTCAATTACTATATACATACCTTTTCAAAGTAAAACATTTCCGTGTTGGGAAAAATTCGCGAATTTTTTTCCTCACTTCGTTTTTCTGAACGTTTCGAGTGCCGGGTTTGTCGTTGAGCGCATGCTCCAAGTATTCGTCCGCTGTGCATGGCTGATTGTCGATCTTTAGGCTCAAGCTGAAGTCTCTTACCACCCAAATGAATGACGGGAAAAAGCTGTCGGTATCGAGAAGCGTGTCTTCTTGCGATTGTTCTTGGATTTTGTTGATCCGGATGAACTCTGTCATCTGAGTGACAAGGCTAGATAGTGTAAATAAGACCATTTTCAGACGTTTATGGTACACTTACTATAGTTTAAATAACATACATGGCCAAACTAATATGATGAAAAGTTACTGAATGAAATCAACATTATTAAATCACCTCAAATTTTGAATTGCGTTTTCATCAATGGCGTTCCAACTGTTATACACAACACAGCTACTCAATAACACTGCCAAGGAAAACACATGGACATCTTGGTTGATCCCATCTTCCTTCTCTGTATCCCCCAATCCCTCACTATCCATCATTACCAAGCATAGGTCGTTGTCAAGGGGATGGTCACGACACCAGATCCAGACCCCTTTGGTGTTTGCTTCGGTTGAGCTGCCGATGGAAAAACCAGAATAGCCAAACAAACGGTTCATCAGAAAGGATTTACCTGTGGAGAAAGATAAATATGGGAGACTTTTCATCACACTTTTCGACACTACACACGACGGTCTCCGACGTTACAAACGACGGTCTCCGACGCTACAAACGACGGTCTCCGACGCTACAAACGACGGTCTCCGACGCTACAAACGACGGTCTCCGACGTTACAAACGACGGTCTCCGACGTTACAAACGACGGTCTCCGACCCCATTGAATCCGCGATGACGGTGGTTCATTAATACAGGAAGCTTATTTGCATCTTGTTAATAGAAACGTCATCATCGGTTCTATGAGGGTATAAATAGGGATCCTAACTTTACAACGATCAGCCCTGATGTAGCCTGTGTACAGCCTGAATATACACCTGTAATACAGTCTGTGAAAACTCGCACGATAGCTTTGCATCTTGTTAATAGATAACGTCATCATCGGTTCTATGAGGGTATAAATAGGGATCCTAACTTTACAACGATCAGCCCTGATGTAGCCTGTGTACAGCCTGAATATACACCTGTAATACAGTCTGTGAAAACTCGCACGATAGCTTGTCGACCCCCCGCTGAGCTACTCTACTACTGAGTAGTAGATTTTGAGTGGTAGATTAAACCACTCAAATCTGAGTAGCTCAGCGGGGGGTCGACAAGCTATCGTGCGAGTTTTGACAGACTGTATTACAGGTGTATATTCAGGCTGTACACAGGCTACCCTGATGAAGACACTAGATTGGAGTGTCGAAACGTTGGGTCATGGACAGTAACTTTTAAAGTTACGTTCAAAAACGTTTTATATAACGATGCTTTCCGAATATAACAAACGATCTTTTCCGACATTTCAAACGACGATGTTCGACACTACGATGGTTTCCGAGACTACAAGCTACGATTATTGATATTGCTGCAGATGGTTCATCACATTTCTAGCAGTTTATCAGAGTATTTATCAGAGTTTACGCCAAACTTTATGTTTAATATTTTATCATTACTTATGGCTATATGTATGGCGTTTGATTATATCCTTACCTGTTCTGTATAAGCCGGCAACACTAATAATGACCAGCGGTTTGTTTATTCGGCTCAGCATTTCCCGTGCCGACTGATTGACAACAAGCTGACCATGGGGTACACTTTGAACGAATGGCAAAGGCTCACGTGTATAGATTGCGTCATTGTGATCAGCGGTTGTAGAGGAACATCTTCCCGGAGCACGTGTGTCCCTACTCCTTGCCACGTGATCAAACGTTTCGTTGATCTGATTCGGAAATGATTTCTCTTCATTCATTGTCCAACAGTTTTCTGAAATTCTTCGAATCTCGTTGATTTTTAAAAGCTGATTCCAAACTCTCAGTCAAGGCTTCCTTAGAACTCCTAGTTCATCTTATTTCGCGGAAACTCAGAATTTGCCATCCACGATACCAACTTGGCTTCTTTGCTTCCTCAACATTCAATTAAAAGTCGTGTATTTCGGATGAAGCTGGTAGTCGTCTACTAAGAAAAGACGGAAAAGAAATGATGCGAATTTAAATATAACAACAAATAATTTCCCAACGCAACCAGGTGATAAATCAGACATAGTTTGACGCTACTCTAGCTTTAAAAATGTTTTTTGAACGTAACTTTAAAAGTTACTGTCCATGAGCCAACGTTTCAACACTCCAATCTAGTGTCTTCATCAGGGGTGATCGTTGTAAAGATATAGGATCCCTATTTATACCTTCATAGAACCGATGATGTGTCGAGCGTCGAAACTTTGGGTCATGGACAGTGACTTTTAAAGTTACGTTCAAAAAACGTTTTTAAGCCAGAGTAGCGCCTAATTCCTCCGCATAGGCTGAGAGGGGGCCTATAGGGAAACTGTGTCTTAGATATAATATTTGTGAATATTATCATATTACATTGGTTGACCACGTAGTATCAAATTACACAACACAAACATGACCCGCAGAAGATCCAGTATTTACGGTAATCTTTCCTCTAGTAGCATCTCAATACGCGAAGCTAAATGGTAAGAGTTAACCTCAAAGACGACAAACAATTATTCGTGTATGCTAAGCGAATGGATAACATTTCTGCCAGCAAGCGGGAATATTTAAAATCGTAAAATAATTTATCGTCAAGCGAGAACGTGAAATAATATCTTTGAGTAGTTCATCGTCCTGACAAAGACAAAGTCTAAATGTAAAAGCTATTCTAGCAGAGATAGAAAATAGTTCTTGGACGCTAATTTACTGGCAAACGCTAGCATTATTTATATATCCGAAAAATAAAATTCTCAGACAACAATTGATACAATGATGTCTCATCAATATCTTCTCAAGTACTAGTAGCACATTACACAATATTTCCCATTTTCCTTAGCTTTATAACATGATAGTTCCTTTAATAAACATACCTCTGTAACATGTAATCTTGTCTGTTATTTAATAAGAAATTGTTCGTCTAACTTTTTAAAAGGGGAATTCTCGCCACAACTCGATCGCGAAATAAAACTCGACACTGTATCTCTGAAGCAATTGTTTGGCGTCGTTTCCAATGTCATTAGGAAAATTAATGACCAATAATATTATGATGGACTTTGCTCCTAACAAATAAGGGGTCGGCGACTCATCATGACATCATATGACCCCAACTTCTTTTGTAATGTGCACATGACACCATATTAATTATCACACCGACTTCTGCCCCCACTTCTCCCTCATTCAGCTTGCTTTGTTACCTGTATGTCATCATTCTCATATCTCTATCACACACCATGTCTTAATGCGGTGTCTCACTATTTCGGACGATGTGTCCTTCTTTAGAGTTTAGGTATATTATATTTTATATATCCAAGATTAGCCTAAAAAAGTAGAGCGCTGCGTAGGCTGGTGAACTGCCAAGATGATTTTTAGTAACGAAATGCTGATGAAAAAACGGGAACCTTAGAAAATTAATTAGTATAGCTATTGTGGTTGGAGTTTGAAAGCCCTATAGACACCTCTGTCACCAGTCAGTCTGAGCCATAGGAAGACACTTCAAGTTATCTTTCCATGCAGGTGTATAAGAACGTGTATTTCTAGTTATACGCATCCGTCAATAGGTTCAGTTTGAAAAGAATGGCTAATTCATCTTCTAAGGTTCCGTCTTTTTTGATACACACTGTATATGCATTTCTTTTGAGAACTTAGTAGCGTTCATATTTATACTTATTCTATTGTCCTATGAGCGCTTTTGTCTTACGGCTTAGCAATCTATTCAATTTTAACAATAGAAACGTCGGCGGCTTGCGAACAAATTCGCCTTGAGGAGAACGTGGTTTCATGGAGTCACATAACTCGAGCCCTAGACCAGTTTCGAAATTTCGCTCCAATGTCGCATTCATCAGAATGAATTGAATTAATCAGGCAAATTTAATCGAATTCAACTAAATACGGCGGGTTGTGCGACGTCTAAAAGAATTGAACTCCCTTCTACTGGAGAGTAAAATTAATTCTAATGCATATAATTGTCTTGATCAAACGGATGGCCGAAGCCCGAGTTAACTATCTCGTTAACAGTTAACTATCGCGTCATAAAAATTGATAGCGATAATGTAATTATTTTAGTGCAGAAACTAACTCGTAAAACGAGGCGTTCTTTGCGAAAATTCGCCTTTGGGACCGCGGTCATTATTTATGGTTGGGGTGGGGGCCAAAGAGAATTGGATTCGGTGCTGGAAAACAATTTACCCAACCAAATCAAGATCAGAAATTTAACCGTCCCAACCATTTATGGGTGAAGAAAATCTTTTGCCCAACCCAAGGATAAAAAAGTTATAGATAAAGCCCAATTCTCGGCATATCGTCGATACAAGTTTTAATAACAAACCCAAATAGATATACAGACAGATCCTACTGTAACTTTTCGATTATTATCTCCCTATACAGAGCAGGAATCCAAGGAAAACAAGCAGAGGAATACAATAACAAAAGCTAATGTGCAATGATGACTAAGGAGAACTAATGATGAGATTCCAATTTTAAATGATGAACTCTTAAATTTTCGTGTGAATAGTCATAAAAAGTTTGCTACCCAACGCCTCAGAGAAGTGGATTTTTTTAGCCAACCATTTAGGTCTTAGAATTTGCAGTTACCCAACCATTTTCTCCTCGGCCCAAAGCATTGCTTTCAGCGTGCAGTATTTGCATTAGACGACTATAGTAATTAGTTTCTACTAATATGAATGTTAGTTGAGCGTAAAATGAATGTAAGAAACCAGATAAAACTTTTAAATCAAGAGCCATATTATAAAGACTACAACACGAATATTTTTTAATCGATTTTACTAACGTTTTGTTGTTTTTTGGGGGTATTTTGTTGTTGTTGCTTTTTTTCGTTACTCAAGGAGACTTGGGATAGTAAAGCGGTAAGAGACAAAAACTTGAAAAGGAATGAAAGTGCATGAGCTAATAATAAAGTTCCTGGCAAACTAAAATAACAAAAGAACTTGCAGCAAATTAAATAAAAGAAGAAGAAAAGTTCGTTAAAGCCATGGGGATGTGGTCATGCCAAGTTTACTAAATGAGACGCTTCTCTTGCCGTTTGCGGTTATCGTTACCACACGAGATGGGAAGGATCGCACAGACTTCACTTTCATGTCTGAAACCAAATCACCTCAAATGGTTAGAGCTATTCAATGCCAGGGTAACTTACCTAGTGACTAAGTCCTTAAATACGCTGTCAAAAGTATATATGGCAGATTATTGCTTTATAGTTTAGAGAGATTATATAATATCATTCATCCCCCGCAAAGTGAGTTATTCCCTGGATAGTGAGGTATCCTGACAAGGTTAGAAGGGATGCCATTTTCAAGAACTTGTCTAAAATACAGACCAGACAAAAATCGCTATGAGTTTGCAATTATTGATTAGGCTCGTGCATGTCTGAGAAGGAAGACACTGATCCGAGTGGTGTCGGAAGACGTTTGAGAAAATCCATCCATTATAATGTTTACATGTTGGCCCGCCTTCGCTGTCATATTGTCACATTAAATGGTTCTTTGTATTTGAGGAATATTAGCGATTTTGTGGTTTAGTGGTTACCACATGTCTATGAGCTGGGAGACCTGGGTTCAACTGGGTCGGACCTCCACTCAGAGACTTTCAGGTCTTCTTGGAAAACGACCTTAAATCGTAGGCCCTCGGAATCCCAATCAGTTGGGTTTTCCGTTCATCTAAGAGTGATAAACTGAATAGTCGAACGCTTAAAACACGAGCCTCTGGCTTGGATAAATAGGGTAACCTTATCCTGCGTGATTGACTCAAAATAAATCATACACATCATGGCCATGACTCATGGACCCTGGCGTTAAAATTTAATTATGTTTTATACGTCTTAAAAATAACTAAAAGCAACCGCAATTTTTCTGTACGGGAAAGCCAAGAAGTCATATCAAACTTAATTTGGTCAGTTGTTGTTTCATGCGTGCGACATAGCAACTTCCAGTCATCAAAAACACGCTGATGTTTTGAGGTTTTTGGAGCTTAATTTGTTGTAAATATTGGCAGCAAATACTATGACGCACCTTCGGAATATGAAATGTCAACGTATTGGCTTTGTCTGTAATCTCCTTTGTATGATAATGATGAGAATTTGGCTCAGGATTTCAAGTTTCTTTGTACGCCGCGTTTCACCGGAAGTTGGCAATCCAAAGCTCTAAAAAAATATATTCTGTTTCTTGTCAGCGCGCGCGTCATCTTTGACTGTGCGCGTCAAACCGCTGCATGATCAGTTGCGTGTTTGTGGGCACGGACACCCTCGCAGACAACAATGGCGACCACTGATGGATGTTGAAACGTTTGTTCTGTTAAAATCATAAAAATCAATGTTTGCACTTTATATAGAAACTAGAAATGTTCTCACCATTCTGCAAATTAAAGCGTTTCCTTGAAAAAAAATTGGAAAAAAAGCCGCGTCGCCGCGTCAATTCTGGACCGATCCACTGACCAGAAACAGAATACTTTTTTTTTGCCAATGTTGAGTGAATTTCCCGCATTTTAATGTGTAATTTGTCGAGATTCACGAAACATTATGCTCGGGAATGACTTACATAAATTGTAAACTACTTTGTTGTTTGTGCTGTGGTTTAGAATGATAATTAATGGAGTGATATTATTCTTGGATTAGGAGCTCATTTGTAGGGATTAAGCAGGGTTCAGGCCTTTCGATCGTTGACAACTTGACACAATGACCATCCAATGACCTGAAATACGACTGCTTTTTTCATATTTCATGCTCAATATTTTCTCCAAGAGCTCAGCTCATCTAGGGAGATTATGTTAGATTATTTACAAAGATGGAGCACACAACATGTAGTGTTGAAGATTATATAAAAAGAAGAAAATAATTAAATTGGAAGAAAGTAGGAAGAGCCTATCAAAGTCGTAATCAGTAAATTGAAATGTCAACGTATCAAACAGTCGAGATATAGTAAATCGCTTTGTATTCAATAAGAATAATTGAACGTTGCGCATCAAAAAATTTGATTATCTTCATATTCAATCTCTTCTGAGCCATGTAAAATCATTCTCTGATAAGCTCGACCATGTGTTGCGCACAGATGACGTATTTGTCAATGTTTGTCTGCGTTTATAATTAAATTCACGTGGCCTAAACAACTGGAAATGGTTCATTTGACAATCAGATTTGGTTTGTCTGTCCGAGTTTTGGTCTATAAATAGTAACTGTGCGCTTCGCGAGATTCGTCAGTATCCATGCTAGTCCGCTTTTACCCATAATTCTTGCGACCATAACAAAAGAAAATAGCTCATTTGCAATAATTTGTGAGTCAAATTTGGTTTGTTTGTCTGTATTTTGAGCTACTAATAGCAGCCAGGATCATTCTGTAAAATTATTTTGAATATAAACACAATAACGAGGTTCAAAACATCAGTTTAAACAGCACATAAGCGATCTATCACCCATTGATAAACACAATATAAATTACACATGCTTAGGAGCAAGAAAGGTCGAGAAACACTGAATTGCAAGGGCCCATTTAAACAAAACTAATTCCGTTGAAAACTATCTTTTTCCAAACTAATTCTGGCTTCACTGACTTTCTATGTGGCTGGTAAGAATTAAATACAAAATATCGATCACTGGTTTTGATCACTGATCTCAAAAATAGGACTGGATTGAGCTTTCTATTGTATCTGATGAGCTGATTTTGAAGCTTGCATATTTGCATAATGTAAATTGACGAGAGATCATTAGAAGCTCCGAGTTTGCAAGCAAATCAAACTGTGACGCTCGCGAAATAGGTTTAGTGTCTGGCCAATATAGTTTCTTTGTTAACATTAAAATCTTGAACCTAATTTGACGTCTCATATTACGCTTCTCTCACTGGATAATTAGAGCCAACCGTGGCCATTACTAAGGGACCAAAGTCGCAGTAAATCTGTAAGTAGGCCATGAATCGTTTTACCCAGTAATTTGAAAAATGTCTTCTGGTCCTCTTTATAGTAAAATTATTTTATTTTTTCGATGGTAAGAGCACATAATCCAACAAAAAACCTCATAGGATCCTCAGTTGGTCCCTTAGTAATGGCGGACTTCCGGCTTCATTTTCTGAACAATAGTTGCTCGATCCAGTCTTCTTTCGAGATCACTGGTTTTGACCTTCAGTATATTTACAGACGTCACACACCAAGATGTTTGCGTCAAAGGCTAATATCTATATTCTTTGATGGGTCTTACTAGAAAGATTTGAAATGTTGAAGTGTCTAGATTCCAATTTTTAACATTCTTTCGCGATTAAAAGTCGCCTCACTGTCGCGTAGAAAAAATATTGCCAACAATATACCGGAAATTTGAACTTTTCCAGAAATAGCGAAGCGCACAGTTACTATTTATACACCAAAACTCAGACAAACAAACCAAATCTGACGATCCCAAATGAACCATTTCCTATAGTTTAGGACGTGAATTTAATTATAGACTCAGACAAACTATTGACAAATACGTCATCTGTGCGCAACGCTATATTGATTGTACTTTACGATTATTCAAGGTCATGTAAGTTGCAAAAATTGCAGAATCAGCTCGCCTCATCATCACCTCTCAAGGCTACGAAGTCCGTGGATATATTGAATCAAAGCCCCCTGCAAAATATTGCATGATAGAAACCTTTCCAGAAAGGAAATATTATTTAACAAAAAACATCGAGAGCACCGATCGAAGCATATATTCGTAGCTTGAATATACCCCACAAACAATACTTAGTTTAGTTTATTAGATTTATCACTCTCTTTTAGGTGAACGGAATACCCCAACAGGCTAGAACTCTAGAAGCCCAATTGATAGGGGTTCCGAGGGGCCTACGATTTAAGGTCGTTATCCGAGAAGACCCGAAAGTCTTACCATTTGCTGATATTATTGCAAAGGCAGCACTTTCTCCTCAATTATTATTAAGACCCTGAGTGGAGGTCCGACCTAGGATTTGAACCAACCACTAGACCACAACAGCTGGTTAATACGAGCACTTCTCGAATATCTGGCGATGGTTGCCGAGACATATACTAAGATCTAGGACAATCAAGTAATTAAGCAAGATGCTTCGGTAGCCACAAAAAATAAGTTTAACTTGATGTTTTGTCGTTTTTTCGGAAAACTCGTCAGGGGCAGCACTTCCCTTGCGATACTATAACTCCTACCGGATGCGACGATGTCACAATTTATCGAAGTTCTAAGAAATAAACAGCCGAGTAGTTTCGATAACAAAATCCACGTATGCATACGTAGTTGGATTTTGTTATCGCCTGATTTTTTCACACGGACGTAGATCTGAATTGGTTTTCGTCACACATTATCTACTCGGCTGTTTATTTCTAAGAACTTCGATAAATTGTGACATCACATCCGGTAACTTTAATAGCAAAAAACTCCATGAAGATGAAATTTTCGGCTGACAATATATATTATGATTTTGCTCAGGAAGACCTAAATATTACGAATATTATGTAAAATCCCCAAACGTGAGATAGGCACTTTGTTAATATCGTAGTTTCTAGAAATTTGGCCGATATTTTGTAACATCGGCAAAATATTAGCCTGTGTACAGCCTGATATAAGTACCCTGTATATCGTACAGAAATACTGCTAATATAATGTATATATAGCGACTAATCTGGGCTTCCTCCAAACGGCCCCATGCAGTAATTCTCTAAAAACATCGGATCGGATCGGACATCGGCCGATGTTGTAAAATAAATATCGGCCATCGGATCGGCAAGCAAAACCCATTTCGATTGACCTCTAAGGCCACGTTTACACTCTACCGGACGAATTTGTACAGGTCTGTTTACACTGTACCGTTTACTTTATTATCCTCTTTCGTGTGCGTTTTCATCGCCCTAGAAGAAGGAAGAAATTAAGGATAATTTTGTTTTTTGTTTGTTTATTTCTCTGTGCAACAACATGTTTGTAGCTGCCCAGGTTGAACACTAGCAAGTTTATGAACCTCCGTCTGCTTGCTCTATAATTCGCCGTACATAATGCCATCTGCACAAAATAAGCCGGTTATGCCAAGAAACAAGGCAAGCTAGGCAACAGCTTGTGTAAAATTTCGCAAAAGGTACGACAATCGTAACGCAACCGAACCGTTCGTCCGGATAAGCGGTACAAAATTCGTCCGGATAGCAGGTCCCAGTGTAAACAAAAGGCCTAACAGGACGAAATGTTATCCGGATCCAAATTCGTCCGGTATAGTGTTTAAAACGGGGCCTAAGTCTGTTCAAGTCACGTGTAGGATAATTGATAATTTATGCTTGAAGTCATGCATGATGAATATATAATTTGTATGCATGTACTATGCAATCAAGTGGGGCTCTCGTTTATAATATATTTATTACAACGTCTAAAGACTGCATGATTCTCATGTAATTGTCCACACGAGTCGTATACTCAGATAAGAAAATTGGACTTCGCATGTAATATTACTAAAATATGAAATAGACTTACTCTTAGTGACGTGAACATAAACACAAGACAACGACTGGCAGTCTTCTTGTAGGTTACGGCAAATAAATTCGTCGTTATTATCTACCATATATAATATATGTGTATGCATAGTTCATAAAAATACAGCCAACCAACCCAACCAAATACTCTAAGAGTTCATTGCTATATCGTACACGTTTCAAGCAATAGCTCTTTACGTGACAAATCGAGATACTGTACAGGAAGTCCAACGTTTCGCTGCCTGACGAAGGTCCTTCGTTCGAAACGTTAGACTACAGTACACATAGTACACCAACCTTTTTAGAGTATTAGATTTATATTTCTACACTAACACTACCTACGTAGTACAACACCTATATATAATTTAATCTTTGTTACTTGATTTCAACGTGTCTGGAAATCTTAATAATAATGCTACATAACTAGAAATATTATCAACTACAACGTACGTACCATGTTTAGCCAACCCAGACCTCGAACAAGAATGCTTCGAGACAGTTTTATCACAAACATACGGCTACATATTGTAGAATATCGCGTATTTTGAAATTTTACACTTCGATTCTTCTCAGCATGAATTATTAATGATTAATCAAACCAATCACGCGACGAACTCGTGTCTAAAGTCTAGAATCCCTGAGGACAGAAATCATTTCGTCTTTTTCGAAGCGTTATGCATGAAATTGAACATAACTTTAAATCAATAGCACTTCTATTTAATATTACAGTGTAATTTAGAAATATTGTGTCCACAGAATCATGATTCCACGGGTAAACCAGCGTGCGACCTCCACTGGCTAATTATCGAACGTCATAAACGAAAAACGTCATAAATTATGTAAGTTCCAAATATAAATAGAATCCATGCACGATTATTGGAATTAATTTATAAATTGTAAACCCACGGTAAGCAGACCAAAGCATGCAAAGCTGAAGTGAGTGTGATAGGCTCCGTCATTGTTTATGACTGGGGTGGAGGCCGAAGAGAAAATGGTTGGGTAACTGAAAATTCTAAGACCTAAATGGTTGGGTAAAAGAAATACTTCTCTGAAGGGTTGGGTAGCAAAATTTTCATGACTATTTACATAAAAAATTAAGAGTTTTAAATTATCATTTAAAATTGGAATCTCATCATCAGTTCTCCTTAGTCATCATTGCACATTAGCTTTTGTTATTGTATTCCTCTCCTTGTTTTCCTTGGATTCCTGCTCTGTATAGCGAGATAATAATCTGAAAGTTACAGTAGGATCTGTCTGTATATCTATTTGAGTTCCAGCGTTCGTTTTCGTATCGTTTTCGATCAATAACGGTGAAAACAATGAAAAACGCTCTGGCCAGGTTGCTACTAACAGTGTCATGTCGAAATCTAGCAAGAGGAAACAGAGAACGGCTGACGAGAGAAGAGTGTAAACAAATAGATATTTGTATGGACTCTAGTCACGTTATAGTAGCAAACTCTGTTTCATCATATCGGTCAGTTATCCAAAACCGCAGCTATAGACGTGTAAAAGCGTTAAATGTAATTGCAAAGAAGCCGTTATTAAGCTACAAATTACTCCTTATGGGCTGGATGCAACATCAAAAGTCTTCACAACAACGCACCGTCTTCGAAAACGAGTTAAAAATATGAAAACGCAAAGCCCCAGCTGCCATGCATTTACGATGATGTGTCCATCTTCGCATCACTCTTCTCGCAGTTCGCCTCAGCTTCCGAGGGGAAATTTTGAAAAAACGGAGTAACATAGGTAATGCCATTATCTCGTTTCTCCTTCCAGTCAAAGACGACACGATAGTCTAGTTTGTTTTGAGCAGGTAGCGATGCTGAGCGAGAACGAGGTAGTCTACCGCACGGCTGTTTTATCAAAGTTCCGGAGCTGGCTGACGACGTTCTTCTTAATTCAGCGTAAGATGCAGGTCTGAAACTCAAATGGCCGCTGTCACGAGCTGCAGGACGTTGCGATAACTCATGTCCTTCATATTTTCGAGCTGTTATGAATCCCTCTAATTTCTTCTTATTTTGTAATCTTTGCCACTCGGTGTAACGAGTAGTACACGGCAGCTCGCCCAACGGACGTGAGCTGTACGAAGGAAAGGAAGGTCGGCGATCTTCTAAGTAGTTGTCGTTTTCAGAGTTTAGTTTCCGTGTGTGGGCGAAATGTTCTGGGTCGCGGCACTTCTCGATGGACGGAGGGTATGTATGTAAGCCTGTACAAAGATTTCCGCTACTTTCCTCAGCTTTTCGGCTTGGAAGAAAATAGTCTTCATTGCCGATGTTCCGGCTTCCATTGGCTTTCTTAGCCGAAGAACATCCTGGATCTAGGATCATGCTTTTCCCCAACAACAACCAGTCAGATAAATCTTCAGTTTTAATCACATTCGCGGTCTCTGTCCTCCATGCTGACTGCGGAGGTGGAGTTTTTCCATGTTGAGTGGGGAAAGGATTTGACTTTTGTCGTTTACCATTTTCATTCGCTGTATTTATAAAATTACCTCTTTCTGCTTTGTTTGGCGGTAACTTCCTAGTACTCTCCGTATCTATCAGCCTTGAGGATTTGGTTTGGTTTGACAGGTTGGTTGCTTGACTAAGCCGCACTGGAACAACTTGGAAAGAATCTTTAGAATCTTCTGGAGAAAAGCAGCTAGGTGGCGGCGTCCGAGTCATGTAGTTTAATTCGTGGCCTTCAGGCATTGCGACAATTGCTCTACTCATGTGTCCAATTTCTCTCTGTTCCACCATGTCTCAAAGCTATCAAGCAACTGAAGTCAACTTGAAACTCTTTTAATTATCTTTTGCTTTGCTTTGCTTTCTTTAATTCTCAATAAGCAAACTCTTGAAGCAGATTTACATGGCCAGAGATCCAAAACCTTCACTGAAAGCTGTTCTGGAATATGATACACCCTAAGTAGTCGCTTGGCCCTACCTCAGCAACGCCTGCATGTGCTCACTAAGCCGGCTAAATCAAGATCTAGAGGTCTCCATGTCGGCATTTCATTGTTTTTTCTACCCGTGTCGTGCACTACAACAGGTACAGAACGGCCGCGGGTGCCACTCAAAGCCTCACCACAAGATGTGTGTCACCACCACAAACATAAACTATACTTTACGGAAGACTATTGAGTATTTTTCACACGATAAATCCTTAACCGACATTACTGCTCGCCGAACCGACATTACTGCTCGCCGAAAGAGAAGGAGTTGTACTAATTTATATATAGTCACCGCTCGACCTCGGGTTTCAAAAAAAGATTTATGAGTCATAACAGATCAAGTAAACACTGTGAAACAATGAAAAGTTTACCCAAAGTGTAATAAAAACAAAAATACTTTACTATATATAAATATCTTTATATATATACAAAGCTATATTGTATTTTGTAGCAGGTGATGATAATAATAATAATAAAGACGTTTTAGGAGCATTATACAATATAGTCCCATGAATGCTCTTACAACAATACATTTTATTGTGTTAATATATACACTGCTGTAGTGAAATGTGGGAGAGCTTGGAGCAGACAGACGATACGTGGACGATTGTCAAGCTCGTATCCTCAGAAAAATTATTCTGAGTCCCGGACAGGAATCGAACCTGTAACCTTCTGATTGCCGGTGAGAACCAGTACATCATTGTAACCTTTGCTCTTCATCTGAGTCTCGGTAGCTCAATGGTTAGAGCGTCTCACCGGCAATCAGAAGGTTACAGGTTCGATTCCTGTCCGGGACTCAGCATCATTTTTCTGAGGATATGAGCTTGACGATCGTCTATGTATCGTCAATACATTTCATTGTAAAATAAAAACTAAATGTATTGACTAATAAAAATATGATAACTATACAAAATTATTAGTTCGAGAATGGGAAAGTCCTAAGTGCTGACTTAAAACTATTTAAACAACCAGTTCTTCTAATTTGCTCTGGAATGAATTCCAGATTTTTGCATGCAGCAACTACAGAGAATGTTCTGTCTGTAACCAAATTCAATGAAAATAAAGCTTCACAATCGGATTCTGTGACGCAGAGCTTTATAAGTCTTATAACGATCAAACCAGTATTTATTTTCGGAACAGCCATATTATCAATCATTCATTTCTTGTGGTTTCAATGTTTTTTTACTAAATACCGCGACATTGTAGCGACATTTGCATACCGCGCCGTTATATCATTGTCGCAAAGCCACCTCTAGTACTATTTTCCGGCAAATAAATGGATTTTTAATTCTATCAAAGTAATGTGTTCCAGAATATTCTGCGTTTTTAATACTCTTTTCCACCGTCGACAATAGCTATACTTCATCTTATACTATACACCCTATATCAATGTCAATGGATGACAAACCAGCTAGTTTTTCAAACCAGACATTTTAGTTAGTCGTTGAGTTTTGTCCAGGCAATTTCAGCGGTTGACCTTGGGGGGTAGAGGGGAATAGACTTAGACGATACGTGGACGATCGTCAAGCTCATATCCTCACGGAAAAATGTCCCGGACAGGAAAAAAGTATTGTGAAAATTCAGTGGACAATGGAATTGTCTACTTTGTGAAAATTCAGTAGACAATGTCAATGGTAATTATGTGTGTGCCATGGATAACCATAATATCCGGTATGCAGTACATACAATATCACAATTTCTCTGGGAAAATAAAATGCAGTGGTTGCAGTGGACCGTGATGTATTCCCGAACGACAATTACAGTATAATATGTGGAGTCGTGCAGGATATGTGCAATGAACTAATACGTCGCAAAGATCTCCTTGAAAGTATTGCATTCTCAACAAGAAGTCCAATAAAAATTAGACGATATAAATAACAGATGTTTACGATATTGTTGTACCATTACTGATATTTATTTAGTCAGCGTCTATTTGTTTAGCGCTTGCATTGCCATAACATATCAACACTTGTGATTCCACTGACAGCTTTGCCAGGCAGTAAGAAGCGTGATTTATAGTGGCCGGCAGTGATTTATCAGAAATTTGTTTACCAATCACCAACTACTGATACTGTTAGTCATAATGTATACTGTGTATGCAGTCAAAAGCCTTGCCAATTATATTCAGATAAGTGATAGTCATTTACTCATTTGTAATTTAAGTCTGTTGTATTTAAATATAATCAAAATAATTGAAAAAATGTGTACATACTACAGTGGGTTCATTTTGGAAATTTTATCAAAAATTAGGCTTCCGATGGCTTTTGAGGCAGCACTTTCCTTGCGATAGTAACTTCTAGTAATCAATTTTTATTTTATAATTTAATAATAATACACAACAACTGTAGTTCCGGAGGGCCACAATACTCCATGATCTACACCCCGCCAAGATTAGTTATGATCAATAACTTATCATCAGAAAGAGGTGGTGATGACAGAGGGAAAGAGGTGGTGATGTACTGGTTCGATTGATATACGAAATACCTAGGCCCGAGGTAAGGTAAGGAATTTTGAGTAGAGACCAGATGTTTCGAAAAGTTCAAACTAATATCTCTTCTTATAATTAATCGCAGTATATCATGTAAAGTTTACAACACCCAAAATATCGTAAATTGTTTGCTACTGATCACTACCCCAACCGGGAATCGAACCCTGGCCTCCGAATCAACGTTTCGGCGCTCTTTGAGCTATTGAGACACGGTCAGAAGTTAACAGTAAACAGTCAGTGATTTCTCCATATACATATATTATTAAATTCGCCGCTTTCACTCGACACCAACAGGCAGACATCGCATCTAACCATAACGTGGAGCAAGGCCTCTCGAGCGCACTTCCCAAAGTAGCAAAGCGATACACAACTTCTTGTATACATGCAGAGGGCTTTAAGAATAATAATTAATATTAGAGAGGATTTAATATAGTCAAATATATATATGGAAAAAGTGACTGCTTCGGGAAGTGGGCTCGAGAGGCCTTAATGCTCCACGTGTACTTATGATTAGATGCGAGCAAAAGTGAGATTTGCAAAAGCAAAAGTGAGATTTGCAAAAGCAAAAGTGAGATTTGCAAAAGCAAAAGTGAGATTTGCAAAAGCAAAAGTGAGATTTGCAAAAGCAAAAGTGAGATTTGCAAAAGCAAAAGTGAAACTTAAAAAATAAAAATCATAAAACGTTGTTTGTGTTTTGCGATTTGAAGAAAGTAAATCATAAAACGTTGTTTGTGTTTTGCGATTTGAAGAAATGAAATTATAAAACGCTGTTTGTGTTTTGCTATTTCAAAACATCGTTTCATTTTCGCAATTTGGACAAATGAAATAGTAAAACGGCACTTTGTTTTTGCAATTTTGACAAACGAAATCGCAAAACAGCATTTCTTTTTTACAAAACGCTATTTTGGTTTTGCTATTTGAGCCTCCTCGGCTTCCATAGTATATGGCGACGTCGTATTTTTCGTGTGTGCAGAGATTATTTTGGTATTTTGGTTATTTGATACCAGGCTCGCCAAGTGTGAAGAGATTATTTTGGTTATTTGATACAAGACTCGCCAAGTGTGAAGAAATTATTTTGGTTATTTGATACAAGGCTCGCCAAGTGTGAAGAAATTATTTTGATAATTTGAGTAACCAAATTGAAACCAGGAAATACAAAGTCAGGATTTAACGCCTGAATTTCTGTATTTTGACATTTTTATTTTTGCCCTGTTTTCGTTGTCGTTTCGTCTAGTTAAGTCTTGGTCAAGTAGGACTTCTTTCAGTTCGTATATAGTTTTCTCTGTTCTATTGTTTTGCCTCCTCTGTACGCAACTCTGACACTGTGTCTTCCTAGCTTATAATGTTTTATATACATAAGGCATAAGAGCATGGGCATCATTTATTTCTTCGTCTCGGCCAAAACATTATAAGCTAGGAAGACCGAAGACACATGCAGAGTTTCCTGCGGACAAGTGTAATGTTTATATCACCTTGGTGTTAAATATTATATACACATTATACACAACATGCACGCTAAATTGTCTCGTAATGATAGATGTTCGAGGTTGGAGGGAAAAGGCCACTTTATTCATTTTTTTTAACATATGTCAAGGATTGTCAGATGAATGGTCCCAAACTTCATCGTATGCCAATCTTGTTAACCCTATATGCGTAATCTCATTATAATAAGCCCTGTTTCACTATATGATGTGTCGTACTGCGTCGCCATATCCGTGCAGGTGCATGAGGTCCGTGGAAAGGGGACCGCATGACCGGCAACATTTCCGTACGTTAACAGGAAGTTTAATGATGACAGGTTTTCAAATCATCAAATAAAAAAAATCAGTAGCACAAATAGCAGGTTTTCTGGTACTAAAACAGAGCGAAGTGATGACTTGAATGAATGAACGAAGACTTTGTTTATATGTAGGGAGACCCAATTCAACAAGGCTGCTTTAAATGGAGACCATGGTTCCGTTTTTATTTCGTTTAGTAATTGTTTTTAAATCGCTCCGGTGTAACAATTTCACACATTTTAATTTCAATCCGGTAACCGTTTGGAAATCTGTTTTTCGGTGGCTTTTTTCCAACTCGCATCATGCTATTTCACACGAACGGGAACTTAGAGACTTGCAACATTAGGATAGTCCAAAAAACTAAGTTAGAGTTGGTCGGACGTGATGACTTCCATCGGACATTTTGCGGACGGTTCATGGAGAGACATCTTGAAAACATCAAATATCGTTGATAATGTTAATGAATATTTCAATTATCGATGATGTCAATGAATGATTTCCTGAGTTGTCTAACTCCCATGAGTTGCAACAACTTCCACTGATTTCCAATTTATCAGAGTGAAACATTACGTGATATATAGACCTTTTTTACAATGGCGACCAGTCTAAATATGCATGTCAATTATCCTTTCTCGCCTCGTTACAAAGCAAAGACTCTTTGAAATTACAGACACACGAACGAGGTCAGACAGGCTAATTTATAAATGGCTATAAAATAATATTTAATTTGGGTGCCATTATGAAAGAGGTCTATACATCATAGCGAAACGTTACATTTCCCTTTCTGATGAAGCCTGAAGGGTCTTCGCTCGAAACGTTAGACTACTTAAACAGGCTATTTCGTCAGTACACCAACCTTTTCGGATTTGTATTTCTACACTACCTTTTCGCAGAACAACACGCCAATATTAATGTAGCATGCATCGGGAACATTTTCTAAATTGATCTCATGCATTGATTTAAACAAAAAAATCACGTGCATTGATCAGTAAACAATGCAGTCTGTGTATACCACAAATATGAATAAATGGAGATTTTGCGGAAATGTTTCGTGTCAGTTTCCTTTTAAAAATATGTCCACTATAAGCATGACGTTGATAGGAACTGATCCTCAGTTAGTAACTAAACTCAACCAGCTGTTGTAGATTAGTGTTTACCACGCATTATGAGTTAGGAGACACAGGTTCAAATCCTGGGTCACCACCACTGATAGTCTTAAAATAATTGAGGAGAAAGTGCTGCCTTTGCATGAATAATACCAGCAAATGGTAAGACTTTCGGGTCTTCTCGGATAACGACCTTAAATCGTAGGCCCTCGGAACACTTATCAATTGGGCTTCTAGCCTTCTAGCCTGTTGGGGTGATTCCGTTCACCTATTAAAAGAGTGAATAATAAACTAAACTAAACTAAAAATATACATAGACAACATATATATACACTCAAATAAGATAAAACGTCTCGATATCGATGCCTATTTTTAATCTCTTCAGTCACGTCTTACATCGATCTAACAGTGATTTGCAATTAATATCAGTCCCGCTTTTTAAAAGATTGCTGGCATTCTGAAACGTTGTGCATTGATTATAAACAATGCAGTCTTTTGACCACAAATATGAATAAATGGAGATTTTGAAATGTTTCGTGTGTCAGTTTCCTTTTAAAAATATGTCCACTAGCATGACGTTGATAGGAACTGATCCTCAGTTAGTAACTAAACTCAACCAGCTGTTGTATAGATTAGTGTTTACCACGCATTATGAGTTAGGAGACACAGGTTCAAATCCTGGGTCACCACCACTGATAGTCTTAAAATAATTGAGGAGAAAGTGCTGCCTTTGCATGAATAATACCAGCAAATGGTAAGACTTTCGGGTCTTCTCGGATAACGACCTTAAATCGTAGGCCCTCGGAACCCTTATCAATTGGGCTTCTAGCCTTCTAGCCTGTTGGGGTGATTCCGTTCACCTATTAAAAGAGTGAATAAACTAAACTAAACTAAAAATATACATAGACAATATATATGTACACTCAAATAAGATAAAACGTCTCGATACCATATGGTAGAATAGTTGCCTGAGGATCGCTGGTAATACTGTGAGTTGTGCTATTAAAACAGTGCCAGTGGTCGATTTTTCCCCGGCTTAACGCGAAGGGCATTGGAGCATCGATTATACCCAGGTGAAGTTAGTTTAGCGTTTAGTATTAATGTCCGTATTATGGTTAGTACGTAGTATTGAATGAGATTAGGATTAGTATGTTATTACCAGACGGCCGTCTAGTACCTCAATTACTGACGTTTTGACTAATGAAAGAGCTTCGCCCCCACGGATCAGATATCCAGCGGGAGACACTCGGAATGTATTTCTCTTCCCAAGCACATTTTGCCCAGTTTTGGAAATATAGGAAACCAATGCGGAGAAACGTGGGTTGCATCGGTCATGCATGTGATATGCGTCACCAACCACATGCAGAACAATGAAATTTGGTAACAATTGTATCATAGCGCGAATTTTTTATTGGATAAGGAGGATAAGGCTGTTTTTTTAAGAATCCAACTCATGAAGATTTGGAAACGTCAGCGGAACTATCTAGTAACCCGATCATCATTAAAATATGGAATTTATCCGTGACGTCAAGCCTTAATATTTCACCATTAGGGCATTATATATAAAGAGGTAGCGAGTTAAACCCGCGATTAGTGACCAACCGATTGCGCGGAGATCAGCGAAGATCAGCGAAGAAGGCAAAAAGAAATTAAAGAAAATATCAAAGATTCCCCTCGTGCGATTATGAACAGTATTATTGTTTTTGGCTTGGCCTTGTGTCTTGCACAATGTTTCTGCTCCATCTACGCTTACGACAAGGTATTTACGAAACGTCTGCGTTAAACGGTCATTTTACTCTATCTTTCATTTCTTTCTAGTTAACTCCCAGGCCGCTTGTTTAAAGGCTGGATAACTTATCCGGTGAATAAATCCTTACTGATAACTATCAAAACTATATGACTGTTACGACATATATCAGATGACGATTTAACCCGAGTTATGCACCCCCGATAGCACGGAATCACCCATCGCGGACTACGTACATCACTTCGACTAATATTTAATACTCTTCCCATTTAGATTTCTAAGGACGAATTTGGATTTTCAGCACTGAAAAAAGGTAAACCATTGCTCGTTCTTTATGGCCTTGTCTGTGAGAAAATCCGCAAAATTAGCCGCGCGCAATTTCGTTTCATTTTGCGCGAAAAATATTCAGTTGCGCGTTGTCCATTAGCGCGACTCGATTAGACTGGGAATCGTTAGGAAGTTCGTTCACAGACTAACAGATTACTTCGTATTTTGCATTGAGTCATTCGAAGAATCATTTATATTAATTAAACCCATCAAACTTGAGATGCGACGAGAGATATCGTGTAACGTGTTCTTGTTGCTAAGTACTATTACAGTCGGCGGTCGCTATCCATGTCGTAAACAGGTGCAGATAAACACGAAAAACGTTCAAAAAACGTTCACGAAAATCCCTTCTAAAGTTCAACAGTTTAGTTACGAGTTTGCGGTCGCTCCCAGACAGACACGCTGTGGCTACACATGCCTAGACAAAGTTTGTGTCTACCAGCTGTATACAGATGACAAGATTACTCACAGGCCTAGTGAGCATGATAACATGACGACAATATAAACAAACAATTATGAACAATGGGCTCAGGAAATGCATGTTTTGCTCTAAAAATAAACGCTTTCTCCATATGGAGATCCAAATATTATATATTATATTAAATATTAGCCCTTCATCAGTTACTAATCTCAATACTAACCCTAATACAAACCGTAATAACAACCCTATGGACTTTAAGTATAGGATAAACACCGAGAACGAGGGATGTATGCAATATACAGCCTTCTGACGCTGCGCGCCTCGGGGTTGTTACATCAAAGAAAACCGAGTCAATCATGTAATAATTAATGTTATAGGTTTCCATTTCGATAAAGTTAAATATATATTGTAAAAGAGCCCCAGTCATGACTCATGACATATACAAGACAGTAAGATCTAAGAGAGTATCAACTCGAGTATGAATTAAGAACTAAAATGAACACTCGCTGAAATATATTGAACAAGGCACAGATAGAAAACCACGCGAAAGGTGTTCAACAAATACTACGTGATATATCAGTTGAACATTTGATCCATCATAGACTCATCAAAAACCGGAAAATTTGCTTCGAGAACGTTTTAATATTTTATTGTACTTCAAACACACGAAACAAGACACAGCGTAGATCGAAGACATAATTAATACCGTCAAAGAACAGGAAACGATTTTATTTTATCTTATTAAATTAGCACCTAGCACTTTAGTATTTTCTTAACGAAAGGTCATGTCACGCAGAGTTACGGTCCGCTCGCATTAAATGACCTTGCGCGGAAAGATATATGAATGTGTTGACAATAACTATACTTGTTATAACAAGCATTTTGATATGGAATACCATATGGAATTTAATTTGATCAAATTAAGATGGCCACACGAGTTGAATTTCTTAATATAAACTTTCATTTTAGAATTTCAAGGAATTCCACATAATTGCATGTCATTCTATAAACTTTAAATGCTCTTTCTTCCTCTGAAACTCTTCTAAGTATAATCCTATGCTTGTTATTGGATTGGTAAAACCTGAAGAGGAGTTTAAGTATCTGGGTGTGGTGTTCGACAAGCATATGAATTGGAAAGCTCAATTTTAAAAGACAATAGGCTGGGGTAACCGCAACAGCTAGTGCCAATTACTGCGGCCCCAAAGCAAGTACGATTTAACAGTCACTTTAAAGACACATAGCGATATACAACACACATTAAATACAACAAATTCACTACGATATATACTAAAAGCAACACGATGGTGGGTTCGTAAGGCTTCGAGCTGTATTACATTTTAAGCATATGCTTTTCCATGTCCGTGAGTCGTCTATATGTCATATGTGTTGTTAAGTGCGTTAATGTAGTAGTTGAATAGTAACTTCCTGAAGTTTGAGAGTGTGATGTTTTTTGTTGTAATAGTTTTTGGTAGTATATGTTCCATGTTCTTGTTGTCCGAATTGTGTATGATTTTTGGTATGTCGAAGTATTAGATTTTTTGGTTTGATATTTGTCACAGTCAGGGTTGGATGATCTTGTTTCTTTGTGAAGTTGAGGAGTTGGTATAGGGTGGTCTTGTTGAGGATGTTGATGCCGTGGTTAGTTTTGTAGAAAAATACATTGTCTATACGTATTCATGCCAGTACGTTAAAGGAAGGAGTTTAGTCGTAAGTAGTCGTTCTTCGTATTTAATGTCACATGCAAAGGGTAGATCCAGAATGAATTTCGAAGCCCGTCGTTGAATACGTTCAATTCTATATATTAGTTCTACTGACTGCGGAGCCCATACTTGAGATGTATAACCCAGCTGCGAACGGACTAGAGAAACGTATAGTTTTCGTCGTAATGGGGAGTATTTAATGTAATAATGTTCTTGGTAGATCTTCTGATATACCCCTCATGGTTTGCTGATTGCTTAGACCAAGGAGGCAAGGGTTGTATATAACGCAAATTACCATGTTTGATTACTGTAATGTTCCATGCAGGAGTAATTTGTTACTACAAGATAAAGATCGGATGGAACGACTTCATAGGAGAGCAGCAAAGATTATAGTTGATGGAGCTGTAGACTCGTTAGAAGCCATGAAACAATTAAAATGGGTATCTCTACATAACAGACGATCCCCACTACTACTACTACTACTAAGGCGGCCTCAGCCGGGCATGAGCATGGCGTCCCCACACTTTCCGATCCTTCATCAAGCTTCCGAGCTCACCGGTCGTCTCCACCCCAGCATCTTTCTTCAGGACATCCACATAGTTCAGCTTTGGCCGCCCTCAATGGAAGACCATTGTGTGATGGGAAGGCAGTTCCGGGTGTCTGTGGCAATGTCCGGCTAGCTGCATCCTATACGTACTGCAATCTTGTCACCGACCTGTGGGAGCTTACCATAAAGGACGACGTTAGTTACATGATCCCACCAGGATACGTTGAGCACTACCCGCAACATGCGGGTATAGCACCCATTTATTGACTTCTGTAACGTAGGTGTCAAAGTCCAGGATTCACAGCCATAGAGAAGGACGGACTCGACAGTGGCTATGAAGAATGAAATCTTCACATCGCGAGACATATCCAAACCCCAGATTGATTTACGATCCCCACCATAAGGTTTTATTGGTGTTTAAATGCTTAAAGTATCTTGTATCAGAATATATAGCTGATTACATCTCAAGGCAAAGTTATGTCCATAATTATAACACAAGACACAAGGACTGTATTACCCTTCCTAAAGTTAGGCGTAATTTTGGCAAAAATACTTTTATTTATAGTGCAGCATCGACTTTTAATGAACTTGCTAAGGAAATAAGAACTGAAAATAATTTATCAATTTTTAGTTAAGTTACCTAAAAACTTCTGCTTTCATAAGAAATAATATTTTTATTAACTCTTGTAATTCCTACCTGCTTAAATAAAGTTTTTACCTTTTACCTTACCTTATGTACTGTGTGATGGTCAGATTGCTCTGGCCATCCGAAAAGAGATTACTTGAGGCATGCGTAAGATCACGGTTTATGTCACACAAAGTTGGTACTCAAAGGAAGAAGAGCTTGTTAAACTAGAGACTTGTTGATTTAGATATTTGAGGGGATTATGGCATGGCGATGAAGTAAAGCAGCTGTTGTGGTCTTGTGGTTACCACACAACCCGGGTTTAAATCCTGGGTTGGACCACCACTCAGGGTCTTAAAATAATTGAGGAGAAGGTGCTGCCTTTGCAACAACACCAGCAAATGGTGAGACTTTCGGGTCTTCTCGGAAAACGACCTTAAATCGTAGGCTCTCGGAATCCTTATCAGTTGTCCATTCACCTAAGAGTGATAAACTGAATAGTCGAGCGCTTAAAACATGAGCCTCTGGCTAGGATAAATAGGGCAACCTTATCCTAATCATACTCATATCGCGAAGATAAGACCCTGGGTTACGAGGTTGACTCATATCTATAGTTATTTTGAGAACTTAGCAGTGTTCATAGACAATACGTGGACGATCGTCAAGCTCATATCTTCAGAAAAATTATTCTGAGTCCCGGACAGGAATCGAACCTATAACCTTCTGATTGCCAGTGAGACGCTCTAACCATTGAGTCACCGAGACTCAGATGGAGAGCGAAGGTTACAATGATGTACGGGTTCAATTGAATATCGGTAATGCTTGGATGCGTTAATATACACAATGTTGTAGTGAATGTGGGAGAGCTTGGAGTAGACATATCCTCAGAAAAATGATTCTGAGTCCCGTACAGGAATCGAACCTGTAATGTTCATACAGTGTATTTAGTGTTCATATTTATTCTTAAGAACCAAAAGGAAATTCTAGACGTCATCTTCGTTCTACAAAGACGGTAACTAAGGCGTTTTCATGTTTTGACTTATGTTGACAACCAGTGGCGGAAATTCGCCTTTTTCGGTGGTGGGGCAAAGCCTCTTAAATTTCCGACAAGTTTATTCGCTATTAAAAATGGACAAATAAAGAAACTAAGAAAGGTTTTGATACACAAAATGTTTTTAACCTTTTTTGGGCCTGTAGTCGCTGTAGAACACTCTGTTGCAGGACAGGCATTCAATCTTCACTCTTTTTACACTTAGACATATTTCGACGATTTCGATCGCTATTTCAACGTTTATTGATTTGGTTTGCAGTGGTACTATCGTAATAAGTTTATATTTAGTTTAGTTTATGAGATTTATCACTTTTGTGGGTGAACGGAATACCCCAACAGGCTAGAAGCCCAATTGATAGGTTCTGAGAGCCTACGATTTAAGGTCGTTATCCGAGAAGACCCGAAAGTCTTACCATTTGCTGGTATTATATTGCAAAGGCAGCACTTCCTCCTCAATTATTTTTAAGACCCTGAGTGGTGGTCCGACACAGGATTTGAACACTAGACCACAACAGCTGGTTTAATGATGGCTCCTCATTTTGCATGTGTTTTACAAGATAACTTGAGATATTTATAAGTATTTATAAGTTGCTTCTGTAACATTATTTCCCATTTTCGATATTTTCCGAAATTCCGACAAAAAGTGAAAATTTCCGACAAATTAGCGATTTTACGACAGGTGGTGGGGCGGTTGCCCCACCACCCCACCACAATTTCCGCCACTGTTGACAACGTTGCTGATCAACTGTTAAAACGTCAGTCATCAGCACACTGATCCGCCTGAGACTGGATAGAGTATCCATTGTTCTGAAATTGAATCCCGAAGTAGCTTAGTTAGGCGACAGAGTATTCTGTCATCAGTTGTCGAAGGTTTTCTTGTACTTTAGCACACGAACTATATGCTACGTGACCGAGAAACTACAGAGCGCAGATGAATGATGACGTTATCATGTCACCGAAAATTCCTATAGAATCTTCGAACTTCGAAGGTTTTTAAGTAAAATTAATTTTTCAAATGCGATTAGCATCTGGACTGTTATCTTCAAAAAGTATGTATGGATTTTAAGAATTTTTAAGGCGAATAAACAAATCCGTACGTACTTTTTTTTGTAGGAAGTAATTCGATGTGTCCTTCTTCAAGACATTCTTCATCTGACTTGAAGAAAGACACATCTTCCGAAACGTCGTCCATGAATATACCTAAGTACTCTAACTTCAGTATTTTTCGACACATTGAAGTTCTCTTATATCTCCTTTCCATATTATATCCAGTTTTTTTGAGAACTTAGCAGCTTTCATATTTATTCTTATTCCAGTCTTTAAGTTCCCTAGTATATAGTTTACGAAAAACGTCAAGACGACGATGCAAACTTGGAATCCTTCGACTGTCGATAGCATCATTTCATGACTTTTATAACGCTTAATTTTGATACTTACCGTAACAACAAGAACGTAACAAAAGAAATAAAACGAATTAAAATAAAAAATAGTCTATTGCTTGAAATCGTGTTGTCGTTGATGCTGTTATAGTTGTTGTTGTTGTCTGCTGCTGTTGTGTTATTGTTGTTGTCCGTTGCATTATTGTTGTTGTTGATGGTGCTGCTGTTGTTACTGCTGTGTTGTTTCTGCTGCTGCTGTTGTATTGTTGTTGCTGTGTTGTTGTTGTTGTCGTCGTCTTCGTCGTCGTCATCGTCTTCGTCGTCGTTGTCTTACCACCAATAACTCATGATTTTAAGGTTTCCATGCCTTGCAAGTACTCCGGAGGAACAAACGAGCAGCACGAAAAAGCTTTGTACTTTTTGACAACAGAAGTGGTCGACAGATCGAGGTGAGAAAATGAAATCCAAACCGAGTTTTATCGTGATCAACATAGGAGGAAACCACAATATCGTTCATTCAATAGTAGTGGCAATCGTAATGAAAAACTTCAAATCTTAATTTACAGTTATGGTGGAAAGCGAAAGGAAGGGCGAAAGCACGATATGAAACATTCGCACCTGGCAAAGCGTCGACCGTAGACACATATGTATTTCACCAATGGCTTGCCACCGACAAAAAAACCAAGCAACAGTTGCTCATTGATAACAAGAAGATATACACACCACGAAGAAACACACCAGACACACGGGACATAGTCATAATAAGACGTCAAGGTATACTACCAATCATCGTTCATCTCATTTCCTGAAAACTCTATGGGTTATTTTCACGTGACGTCGCGTGACGTCATAGTCGTGTGACGTCTAGTCACGTGACGTCATAGGCACGTGACGTCATAGTCACGTGATGTCATAGCCGAATTAGCTATATCTTGGGAAAACGTATTAACCATAGTGAATGTCAATACTGGAGAGTTGATTTAAGATTTATTAGCTTTGCCATGACAATTAAAAAAAAATAGAAGAGAGGATAACAGACATAATAATAATAATTGGCACTGTTTGCCTGTGAACGAAGTTTGCAAGTTGTTTCAACTACAGATGATCCCACCAGCAAGAAATGCGACATCTGAGCGATCATTCAGTGCCCTTTGTTGCGTCAAGTCGTATTTAAGAAGCACAATGACTCAAGTATGACTTAATCATGTCTACACTACCACCAGGACATCACTGACAGTCTCAACCTGAAGTCTATTGAGAAGTATATCACGAAGAATAAAGCAAGAAGAAGTACATTTGTTACTTTGGTACTTTAATTGATCTCGCACAATTCGATTAAAATGATTATAAAGCTGTTCACAGACAAAGCATAATTTTTTAGTTTGATTTTAAAGGGGAAACTAAAAATCACCATTGTTGTGTACAATGATGAAATAGACTATAAAATTATGGTTAAAACTTGGTTAAAGGGACACTCCGGCCCAAATACAAATGTAGTTCATATGAAAGATCTTACTGACTTTAGATTATGTCCAAAGTTTCAGCATTCCTATCAATTTAGTTAAGAAGATGTGGCTACTTGAAGTTGGAGAGTTTGTCCAATTTCGACTTTTTCAATTTGTTTCTCAAATATGACGTCACTGAGTGACGTGATCTCGTATTATGCCTAAGAAGCTCCTCTACTTTCCTGCATGATGAACTAAATAGTTTATTTCGACTAATTTTCGTCCAAAGACCATTCACAATAACTATCACTATGTGATCGCCATCAAAACAACTCCACTGACGATAAAGAATCACTCAATGACGTCATATTTTCAAAACCAATATGGCGTCAAAATCCACAAATTTTCAACTTCAACTAGCAATATCTTCTCAACTAAATTGATAGGAATGCTGAAACTTTGGAAATAAACTAAAGTCAGTAAGATTTTTCATATGAACTGTATTTGTATTTGGGCCGGAGTGTCCCTTTAAAACTTCCCTCAAAATGCAGGAAACAGCATTTCAGAGCCTTAGATACGCCCCCCCCCCCCCCCCCCCCCCTATAGAGGTTCAACGCTCAACCGGACCACTACTAAATTGCTGACTACGGCTCAAAGAAAAATAAATAGATAGTAAATAAATTCTAGAAAGAAGAAGCACTATGCATTTCGGCAGACAGCTCCTGCAACGTCTGCTAACTAAGGGGCAGTTTATATAAACTCACAACTCATATAAAAAATAAAGTCCATATTTCCGAATGTATTATTTTCTATATATTGTCAATCTAAACCTTGGATTTGTAGGTCAAAACAATGTAGAAATTGGTGATAAATACATCGAAACAATGGTAGTTGTTGATAAATCTGTCATGGAGTACCACAAGAACAACGACGACGTGGAAAGATATGTTTCATATTTCTTAAAAATGGTACGTATGCAAAAATAACATTGTCAATAATTGTCATTGAGAATATAGTATTATAAAACCATGAGAAAAACTATAGTTTGATCATGGTTGCTCTCATTTAACGTGAAAAAACACTTACTAATTAAAGGACATTGGCGACAAAAATTAAGTTTGTCTAATACGAAAGAACTCGTAAGATGATAGAGTGACACCTTTTACAACTTTTCCGTATTTTACTTCGTTTTTGAAATATTTCAGTTTGTTTGATATGCAAATGAGATGGTCTCTGACGTCATGTGCTGGGTAGAGAATTTTCACACATTAAAACATGTCTTATATCTCAGTGATTGCTAAGTTTACAACGTTTCATTACCATAAGG
This sequence comes from Chrysogorgia sp. JL179-B06, assembly GCA_035772405.1. NCBI lineage: Eukaryota > Metazoa > Cnidaria > Anthozoa > Scleralcyonacea > Chrysogorgiidae > Chrysogorgia > Chrysogorgia sp. JL179-B06. Next base: position 240,102 of record JAYKKM010000383.1, on the reverse strand, counting down.
AGTTATTATACGCACAATTTCAAGTAAATTTGTGGAAGAAACTTAAAGATGTAACTAATTTTTTAATGAGTGAAAATTCTCTACCCTGCACCTGACATGAGAGACTATCTCATTTGCATATCAAACAAACTGAAATATTTCAAAAACGAAGTAAAATACGGAAAAGTTGTAAAAGGAGTTAGTCTGTCATTTTACGAGTTCTTTCATATTAGACAAACGTAATTTTTGTTGCCAATGTCCTTTAATGTGAACTGTCGAGATTTTTAGGAACGAAATACTGACTTTCGAGCGGAGCCCATTCATCAGAGTAAGACAAGCTCTCGTCAGAGTAAGACAAGCTCTCGTCAGAGTAAGACAAGCTCTCATCAGAGTAAGACAAGCTCTCGTCAGAGTAAGTCAAGCTCTCGTCAGAGTAAGACAAGCTCTCGTCAGAGTAAGACAAGCTCTCGTCAGAGTAAGACAAGCTCTCGTCAGAGTAAGACAAGCTCTCGTCAGAGTAAGTCAAGCTCTCGTCAGAGTAAGACAAGCTCTCGTCAGAGTAAGACAAGCTCTCGTCAGAGTAAGACAAGCTCTCGTCAGAGTAAGACAAGCTCTCGTCAGAGTAAGACAAGCTCTCGTTAGAGTAAGACAAGCTCTCGTCAGAGTAAGACAAGCTCTCGTCAGAGTAAGACAAGCTCTCGTCAGAGTAAGACAAGCTCTCGTCAGAGTAAGACAAGCTCTCGTCAGAGTAAAACTAACTTTTATTTAACTATTTCTAAATTTTAGGCATCACAAGTTTTTCAGCACTCATCAATGAGCAAAAACAATGGCGTTAAAATAACTATGGTTCTTTCTAAACTAGTTATACTGCGAGAAGATAAGGTACATGTTGTATAAATAATTATGACCACAGTTGTTGTGGTGAGCCAATAGGTAACTTGATCTGAATTTATCTAACACGAGATAAGTGTAGGGAGAAGAAGCGAGTGCTTTCCCAACTTCTCGAGTGTTTTTATTAATTTACGTAAGTTTCGACCCCTGGGCAATGGTCTCCTAAGTTAGGGTTAGGTATTAGGGTTAGTATTAGTATTAGGGTTAGTATATATATTAGACTTAGTGTTAATACTAACCCTAATCAGTACTAACCTTAATACTAATCCTATTACTAATCCTAATACTTATACCTAATACTGCCGCATAGGCAGTAGATATATCAATCGAACCAGTACATCATTGTAACCTTCGTTCTCCATCTGAGTCTCGGTGGCTCAATGGTTAGAGCGTCTCACCAGCAACTAATCAGAAGGTTACAGGTTCGATTCCTGTCCGGGACTCAGAATAATTTTTCTGGGGATACGAGCTTGACGATCGTCTATGTATCGACTGTTTATAATCGCCGTGGTTAGGACACATCTTTTCAAAATCTTACAAACGTATTTGTTTGTTATCTTATTTTTGAGGCTTATTACAGGCCAACCACGGTTTTGTTCCATTACTCCTATTTTATTCAATTTGCACTGGTTGCCAGTCAAGTACAGAATCCAATTCAAGGTTCTTATCATTGTTTTCAAGTCCATTCAATGGTATTGCTCCTTCTTATCTACAAGATCTGGTGAAACGAAATAGCCATTCAAGATATTCTCTGAGGTCAAATGATGAACTGTTACTTGTAAAACCTCGTTTTAAGTCTTTTTCTACCATGGGTGATCGTTCGTTCTGTGTTGCAGCACCGACCTTATGGAACGCTTTACCAAAACAATTAAGGGACACTAAGAATTTGTTGGCTTTTAAAAAACATTTGAAAACTTATTTATTTAAAATTGCATTTGACTAACATTATTTTATAGTATTTATTGTATGTAATAATATACTGTTATTTTATTGTTTTTTTCTTATCTTTTTATTCAAAAAATTTAGCCATTGTAAATTAAGTGTAATTAGTTGAGCGCATGTGAACATATTCACATGCAACATGCGCCATAGAAATGTAATGTATTATTGTTATCTCATTTCTTATGTAGAAAGAAATAATAATTAAGGAATACGATGCTTTCAAACAATCTGGAAGAAACTTGGACTCGGTCTGCGATTACATGAACAAAATTGGAAATAACGGCCCCGTTAAATTTGATCACAAGTTATTCTTAACAAGGTAGGCATATTTTTGTTATTATTATTTGATTTTTTTAATTAAATTGAATTCATATTGTTTTATCGTGGGGATATTTTTGGTATCGTTACTAATTCGTGGTATCTATATCTCGTAATATTTTTACCATGTGGTATTTATACCTCGTAATATTTATGCAAGTGAAGGTACAGTAATATGTAATTCCATGTAATGTATTTACCATGTTTTTTTTATCAAACATGCATGTGATTTCAGAGCAGTGTTATTTCTTAAGAATTATAATTAATATACTTGTTCAAGGCAATAGCCGAGATATTTTAGTGCAGTGTCAGACATCCATTGACGCTACTCTGGCTTTTAAAACGTTTTTTGAACGTAACTTTAAAAGTTACTGTCCATGACCCAACGTTTCGACACTCCAATCTAGTGTCTTCATCAGGGGTGATCATTGTAAGGTTATATTGATGCAGGTGTCCTATAGGATCATCCCTATTTATATCCTCATAGAACCGATGATGAGTTTATCTATATTAACAAGATGTAAAAAACTTCTGGTAATAGACCACCGTCATCGCGATTCAATGAGACGTCGCCGTGGGCGCTATTAATATACCAAGCCTCCCGACAACGTCTCTGATGGTACCGCGGATTAGTGGTAATAATGTTGGAATTTCCCCACGCAATCTCATGGTTGGTTACGCTACTGGAGTGTCGAAACGTTGGGTCATGGGTTCAAAAACTTTTAAAAACAGAGTAGCGTAAAACTGTGTCTGATTTAACACCTGGTTGCGTTGGGAAATTATTTGTTAACTTAAGCAGTATTAAATATATGGTTATTCATTGTTTTTTAATACACCACTGAAGGTAATTCCTCAGTAATTCTTTCCGAAATGAAAATTTGCTGAAACTTCCCAGTCTTAAAGTTATTGACATACTTATATTAAAACCAAAAAAAAAAGTTGGGGTCACCGACCTTGTTTAGAAGATATGGCATATCGCAGATCACCTCTTACTCAGTGTGGTGACGTCATTGTGACCAATTTACGAGTTGAGTAAAAACCTTTTTGAACCTTTTGACAAAGATAATTTTTTATTTTTCGCAACTAGTAATTTTATACAAGAAAACATGGCATTTTAGGGAAAAGGAAACAGCTAACAGGGTTTATTATGATAAAGAAAGGTCGTTTCCCATATTCTTTGACATGTTATTTGAAGAAACATTCATCAAAAATGTAAAATATTGTAAGTTATAGAAATGTTTTTTCTCTAAGTTTCTGTTATAACGTGTAAAAGTGGTAGAAGAAAAGAATTATTAAGGAAAAAGTTATGGTCACCGACCTTCTTTAAGAACTATGGCCTTAAAGGGAAATGGCAATAAAAAAATTTTTTGTCTCATTTGAAAGAACATTTAAAATAATATATGAAGACCTTTTAAAATTTCCCCGTAACTTCCTTAATTTTTGAAATATGTGTGAACAAAAATATCTGCAATCCGCCATCTTGTTTTATAATTAGATCTAATTAAGTGACGTCAAAACCTGGGTAAACATTCTAAAAGTTGTAAATAATTGCCCAAATATCAGTGGAATGCGTTCAAATGGATTGCTAGTTGACTTAAAAGTATACAACACCCAAAACAACTACGATTTAGCATCTATAATGACTCGATAATTGCTGATATAAAAAACATTTCTACCCTGGTTGTGACGTCACGCATATCCAAGGCCAAGATGGCGGAATGTTCAATGTTCTTTGTTAAAAAGAAGTGAAATATTTACAGAACCAAGAACGATATGGAAAATCTGTAAAAGGTCTTCATATATAATTTTTAATGTTCTTTCAAATTTTAAAAAAAATTTTTTTATTGCCATTTCCCTTTAAACCGGCATTATCAAGTAGTTTACAAACCTACTTGCACAGGAGCCCTAGCTAAACTTGTGTAACCGTTCTCGGAAAAAAATTGATTTAGTCCTTTAATAACTCGTCCCTACCAGTACATAAGCGGCCATTGTTAGATTTGGCACTAAATTGTCCTAAAAGGTCGGAATTTTTTGAAAGTATTGCATAATGGCCATAAAAACACTGATTATTGGATGTGCGCAGTAAATGTGCGCAATGCAAAACTGAGGAATCACCTTAACCACTTAGTCTCCCAGAAGTGATCAGTATCTAAGTATAGAGGTAATGAGAATAAAGAAAATGATCACCAAAGATAAACTCAGACTTGTTTTAAAACAACTTCTGAAAAGGAGAAACGAGAGAACCTCAATGTGTCGAAAAATTGTTTATATTATACCCAGTTCTTTTGAGAACTTAGCAGATTTCATATTTATTCTTAAAACAACTTATCCCATGCAACTACACACGTAAAAATCTCACAGGCTGTAACAAGGTTGTTGGTTCAACCTGGCTGTAACAGCATTGTCAACATGTTAGAACATGACTGTTAAAATAACAGCACTGTTCAAGCATGTTTCAACATGTTGTGATAGGCTTGTTGAATCGACAGCAGTTGTTTATGCATGTTACAACATGCAAAACCAGTCTGATAGAACAACCAAGTTCATGGCTGTTGTAACAACGCTGTTCAACCTTGTTATTTCATCATGCTCTGACAACATGTTGTATCATGCATGAACAATGATGTTCAATGCTGTTCAAGCCTGTTCGATCATCAGCCATGAACACTACTGGTTCAACATCCATGAACAGACCTGTTGACAACCCTGTTCAAGCTGGCCAGCTCAACCCTGTTCAAGCCTGTCGATATCAACCATGTTTTTGGATGTTAGCAGGTAAAAACAGACTGTGCGTTTTTACGTGTGTAGTACTGTAAGGAATACTTAGAAACCAATAATGATAATCTGTATGTTGATAATGGCTGAAAATTGATTGTGACTATAGTTGTATCTTTGTTTATTTTTAGAATAAAATTTGGATATTCAGGTAAACCACTTTCTATGTTATCATTCAACAATTCATTTTTGTTTGTTCATCCTCTTCATTTCATGTTCTTTCGTTTATTTATTTATTTATTTATTTATTTATTCATTTAAAGAAAATAATTCATTCTTTACGTGTTCTTAACTCAGGACTTGGACGAAGGTTCGGAATGTGCAGTCAATATGGAAGTTGTTCATTGGTTCTTGATGTTGGCTTCTCTACCGCAATTGTGATAGCACACGAAGTAGGACATTCGTAAGTACTGTTCTCTCAGTCATAATAGAAAGATAGATAGATAGATAGATAGATAGATAGATAGATAGATAGATAGATAGATAGATAGATAGATAGATAGATAGATAGATAGATAGATAGATAGATAGATAGATAGATAGATAGATAGATAGATATAGATAGATAGATAGATAGATATTTGTTTTTAAATCTATTCGTTCTGCACACTGGATTGTTAAAGGTACTCTTTCTTCTCAGATTCATAACAGACTCATTTTGGCTTGGTAATAACACGTGTAATTTATGAGATGTGTTTTGCACTATGTTATTAAACAGATGTTTAGTGAGAGTTTCTCTTCTGCTGTACAAGGAAACTAAACCAGCAGCCTCTAATGCATTCAGATATGATAAATGTGGGAAGTTATTAACATCTACATAATTATATATATGCTTGTCTGTGTGTAATTCTCTTTCCTCCCACTGTGAATGTCTTATATACAACCCACACGACACACAAATACCTTCACCTCAAAACAAAACTATTCGCAGCAATCACATATATATGTTTTAGATATACTACTTTATCTTAATATACTAGAAATACGAATCAGCAATAATCCCCTCGCTCGCCTTTTCTAACCCCACCTGACCCCACCTCACCCCTAGAGTCTATTTTCCCCATCCATGGTCGCCAGTGCCCAGACCGCGTATTTGTAGTCTGTCGATAACAAATCCCAAAAGGCCGGTTCGTCGTACGTAGATTTTGAAAGTTATCTCGGCCAATATTCACTCGATTTCAATTCTGAAAATAGATTTGGAATTACCGAGTCTACATACATAACATACGTGTCTATTATATTACGAAAACGTGCATACCCTTCGTAAAAACGGTTTATGTACTTAGAAATTAGTTGGCAATCAGCCGGCCCGGCCGCGCTTCGTCGTATACTTTGAACGTTATCTCGATCAATATTTAACCGTTTTTAATTCTGAAAACAGATTAGCGAGTCTAAATACATAACACACGTACCTATTATATTACGCAAACGTGTATACCCTTCGTAAAAACCTCTTTATGTAGTTCGTTAGATCACAAATCGCCAATGGCCGCGAGCGTTTCTGCTCCAATATTGTCCGATTCAAACGAATCACCATGTGCGGCTTATATATATAAATAAATAAATATATATATATATATATATATATATATATATATATATATATATATATATATATATATATATATATATATATATATATATATATATATATATATATATATATATATATATATATATATATTCGCATCTCATTAATTAACACTTTGTTTATCTCCCGTGCATTTGATTGGCCACTTTCTACTTGTGACACCCTTTTGGCATATATATATATAAGCCCTATTTATTTTATTTCATCTCGTCTTACTCTGATGAAGGGCTCCGCTCGAAACGTCAGTATTTCGTCACTAAATTCTTGGCAGTTTACCACCTTTTCACTTTGCTATATATTCAAAACACTGTCTACGCAGCACTCTACTTTTATACTTTTGTATGTATGCATTATATATATCATTTATCACTTATGTATTATCAAGTTTGATTTTCAAGCGTACTTTGTTTAGACTTGGCACGGATGATTTGAAATATGGTCGTGATCAAAAATTTATTATGGCAAAACCTGTGACTGCTCGTCTCAACAACCACGCGTGGTCTACTGACAGCAAAGTTTCAGTATTGTTGCATATAAAGTAAGAGGTCACGAGATGGTGTTGGTAGTATGTAAATAAGAAAGAAAGGGGAAAGTTGATTGTGAAAAGAGAGGAAGACATTAGAAAGTATGAAAGAGAGAGAAAAAATAGCAAGAAAAAAAGAGCGAATAAAAACGAAAGAGAAAAAGACCGCAAAAGAAAGACAGAAAAAAGAGAAAAAGAGAGAATAAAAAGACAAAAAGATTAAGAGAAGCCGTGACAGTCTAACCAATCGTAGATACGACGAGCGTTTACTATTGAGCGGTCTCGCAATCTCAAAAGAAATGGTTGTAACCTGGAGTGTAACCGGCTCACCCGCGTTTCGATTCAAAAATTGAAAAATGTTAGTTATTTAGAAATCGGCACCGAGTTTGGATATCGGAGAAAGAAATTACATAAATTAAGCCAACTTTCACCTCGATTTTCTCTTAAAATACTGATTTGTTTGAGATGTAATATGACAATCACTCGGAAGAGTGTTTCATCCGGATATCCAAACACCTGGAAGTTTGATAAAAAAACCTCAATAATTAAATAATATGAAGGGACGAACCAGTTCTTTTCCGCATGAGTCTGTGCGAATATTAGTGAGCAAAATGACACGGCAAAAAAAGTAGTGCAAACAGCTTTGGCACGCGTCCCGCTTCCATTCACACCGTGTGGCTTAAGCCACTGTATCACCGACATACAGAGGCAACGATTAGAAAGGTAGTTCTTATCGAACATATATTTCTTGTTCTTATATAATCTTAGGCTATATTTATTTCTTTCTTTTGAATACACAACGTCTGATTTTCTGAATAAAAATATTTCGCCATGAAAAGTGCTCTGACGCGAAGGGCCTTCGCTCAAGACAATACACCAACCTTTTATATATATTTTTATTCGTATTTCTACACTGCCTACGAAGCACAAGACGTTTTACAAAGCACTTCTTCTTTTATAGGGGCAACCGTTGCCTGAATAACAAGCCTTCGATGGACGATAAACGATTCCATAAATATCCCGGAGTATATTATTCTTTGGAGAGACAATGTCAATTTGAATATAATATGAATCACAGTTACTGGAAGAAATCGGTAAGTACCTCAGTCTATAACCATGCATTGCCTGCCTCCCTCTACCCTACCTACCTACCTACCTACCTACCTACCTACCTACCTACCTACTTACCTACTTACAGGTACTACCTACCTACCTACCTACCTACCTACCTACCTACCTACCTACCTACCTACCTACCTACCTACCTACCTACCTACCTACCTACCTACCTACCTACCTACCTACCTACCTACCTACCTACCTACCTACTACATTGTTTTTCTATTAGGAACCATGCAAAGAGCTGAAGTGTCAGTTGCCTCCACCTTACTCGAACTTTTTTTATCACACTAAATTACCGGCGTTGGATGGAACTGAATGTGGCACTAATAAGGTAACGGAATGAACAAAGGAAGGAAGGAAGGGAGGGAGGAATAAACGAAGGAAGAAACGGACGAAGGAAGGGAAGAAGGAAGGAACGAAAGGAGGAAGGGAGGATGGAAGGAAGAAATGAAGGAAGAAACGAAGGAAGGGACGAAGGAGGGAGGGAGGAAGGATGGAAGGAAGGAAGGAAGGAAGGAAGGAAAGAAGGAAGGAAGGAAGGAAGCAAGGAATGAACGAACGAATATTTTCTGATATTGTTACATGAAAGACTTTTCTTATTTCTTCTAACTCTGCAGTGGTGTTTATCTGGTTCTTGCCAAACAAGAACAGACTCAATAGTACAAGAAGGACTACCCGTCCTGAGACCAGTTAACGGCAAATGGGGCGCATGGAAAGCTTGGTCGCCATGTTCAACAAATTGCGGTCCTGGAATTAGCGTGCGAAATCGAGAATGCAATAATCCAAAGTACGTAATTCTCCGTGTTAGCAATCTTTCTTCACAAAAAACTTATAAGTAATAACAGAACGGCATATGGGGTTTACAGGGTGTCCCATACAGTTTGGCCACACGAATATATATGTTATTTACCGGCTGGGAGGTCCGTATTGAGAAATATTTCCCGAGGTCTGGTTACCTCATTAAAGTGTCAAGATTTTTTTGCCAAGATTGGAGTTTAAAATGTATTCAAATCTTACAGGCCCCGTAACGGCGGAAGAGATTGTGTTGGTGCTTCCCAACAACCGAAAGGCTGCAGAGTCAAGGTATAGAGAGATATCATCATTGAAGAGATAAACAAGATTGTCTTTTTTTAACTCTATAAGTCTTTAAATTGGTTTCAAACTTTACAGATTGATATGGATAAGGAGTAGTATATATATTTTTGCTTCCATCGTCTTTGTAATTTATTTTAGGATTGTCCAAATGCGGCAGTGTTAAATGCCGACAAACTGTGCTCAAAGGAAGGGGTTAACCACGATAGAAATAGACAGTGGGGCTTTTACGATGAGAGTAAAGGTCAGTAAACTTTCCTCTTTGCATTTAAAGTGACTATGAAACAAAAATTAAGTTTGTAATTTAGAGCTCTTTCATATCTCACGTCGTTCTTGAGATAACCTATGACGTAAAGAGCTTTACATATTTTTTAGAAAATCAAGTATATCTTTGAAGTTATTCTACGAAATCACTTGAACCTTTGCACTACATTACGAGTCTACGACACTTCGCGAAACCTAACATTATTACATCGAAATAGTGATGCAAAATTAATTTACTATTTCTAATTTCTTGATTTGGTATCATAAAAGTCTAACGTGAGATATGAAAGCGATCTATCCTCATAATTTTAGGAGTTCATTTAAATAAAACAAACTTGATTTTCGTTTCATAGGCAGTTTAACTCTTTCCTGTCCCGCCCAGTCAAAAGGGGTCATATAAGACCCCCGAAGTCGTCAATCGAAAAACACGGCACACGGTAACGCAAGATTAAAAATTGAAATTCGACAAGCGCCAGGTACATGAGATCCACTCACACGCCAAATTTGATTTGATTTCATAAACAACTCTGCGATTGGTGGCATTTTGAATTTTCATGATGCAACGTGGGCGTGCAAGGTGGTCTTTTCTAGAAAAATGGAAGTTTTTCAACCTGATTTATGATAATTAATGCTAATTTATATTAACATATTGTGTCTTGTTCGGAAAATTCAAAAGCATTGGTAACAGCCGGTTTATTGGGCTTTCAGAAAACGTATAGGTTTCGCAACAGTTATGGATATTTCCCGAGATATCAATAGAACAAAGAAGTAGTTCAATTTTGGATATTTTTCAGCCGGACAGGAAAGAGTTAAAATACATATATACATAGTTTGTCAATTTTTTTGTCAGTTTTTTTTGTCAGGCCATTAGTTTGTCAGTTTTTTAACTGTTATATGTTACCTTCTTGAAATAAAGTTGTTATTATTATTATTATTATAAAAGCAAGGGAAAATTACCTGAAGATGAAACTTTAGCTGATGATAATATTACGCAATTTTTATCAGAAAGTGTCAAAGATTATAAATATATATATAAAGATATTTTAAAAACTTTAACGAAGATTTTATTATTTTTCTAGTTAATCTTAATTGTGACTTCGAAACTGACACGTGTTACTGGAAGAATGACAAGCTAAATGATAAACAAGACTGGATATTAAAGAAAGGAAGAACGCCCTCGTCGAACACTGGACCCTCTGAGGATCACACAAAGAAGACCCAACAAGGTAGCTCCTTAAATGTCTGTCTTATTAAAACGAAATTTCTTTTATATCTTTCAGTATTATATTGTACGATATACCATGACATGCCATACGAAAACACAGCATATGATACCATGACATACCAGAGCATACCACAACACACCACATCACAACACACCACAACACAACACACCATATACCACACATACCACACCACACCATACCACAACACAACACAACACACCACAACACACATACCACAACACACCACAACACACCATACCACATCACAACACAACACACCATACCATACCACACCATAACTGTGGAATTTATTACCACAGGAAATTAGAAGCTTTGAAATGTTAAGTAGTTTTAAGTCAGCACTTAAGACTTTTCTTTTTTAAAATTAATAGTTTTTTGTTCATTCAATATATGTAGTATAGGCTTTATCTTGTAATGAAACTGTAATTAGTTTTATAAGTAACTTTAAGAATATGTTGTTGTAAGAGCATTGAGACTATATAATGACTTGTATAATTCTCCTAATACGTCTTTTATTATTATTATTATTATACCACAACACCATACCACAACACACCATACCATACCATACCACAACACACCATACCACACCACAACACACCATAACATTAACACAACACACCATACCATACCATACCACAACACAACACACCTACCATACCACAACACATCATACCACACCATACCATAACATACACTATATAACACATTATGTTATACCATACATCTCAAAATTCGCATTGTAATTTTCCAGGACAATACATTTACTTCGAGTCCTCCAGTCCGACATCAAAGGCAGACAAAGCTAGTTTATCCAGTCCCATTTTAGCAGTTCCTCAGGCGTGTTTGACATTTTGGTATCATATGTATGGTGATAAAGCAATGGGGTCACTTACGATTATCATGAAGAGCAGCCGAGGTATCACGCGAAGGTTATGGATAAAGACTGGAAACCAGGGAAATAAATGGCTCCAGGGACAAGTTGAAATTAAAGATGGTAATTTATATCAGGTGAATATTATACGCCAAATGGCGTACGCTCATTGGCTGCCTAGTTTTGGCGGGAATATTTGATAATCCCAAAGATATACAGTTTTTTTTCAATAAGTCATTATGCAGCATGACGTATGCTGTGTGATATTTACATATCAAACAAATCTTCATATTTCAAGAACAAAGTGAGACATTTTGCATCTATATATATATATGTAAAATATCCATATAGATCATCATTCGTTTTTCATTTTAAGATTCATTTTGTTGCCGAAAAGCTTTTTGATGGTTATAAAAGCGACATTGCGTTGGATTCCATCACCTTTACGTCAGGCCCGTGTAGAAAAACCGTTCGACAAAAGGGTAAGCAACGATTTCTTGCGCATTTAGTGTCTTACAAAAATCTCTCCTGTATTCAAATTATCCTGACGCTGGCAATTCTTTATCTCTGTCGACTTTTCTGCCTACTAGGTATCCATGAACGTTGCTCTGTGACATGTACGACCATTGACAACAAAAGTCCAAAGAGGATAATTCATATTCCCACTAACTACGGAGCGCGCCAAAGGAATTGCAAGGTAAGTTTTCTCATGTTAAGAAATTCATTGGACGTTGACTCGGGCTACTGTTAAAATAGGCTGTTGTCAGAACTTTCCAGTTAAGCAGTATTTCGCTAGATACTTTTGGCATTCATATAGATACTTTTGGCATTCATATAGATACTTTCCAGTAATCTTTTGGCATTCAGATACTTTTTGGCATTCATAGATACTTTTGGCATACATATAGATACTTTTGGCATTCATATAGATATTTTTCATGGCATTCATATAGATACTTTTGGCATTCATATAGATACTTTTGACATTCATATAGATACTTTTGGCATTCATAGATACTTTTGGCATTCATATAGATACTTTTGACATTCATATAGATACTTTTGGCATTCATATAGATACTTTTGACATTCATATAGATACTTTTGGCATTCATATAGATACTTTTGGCATTCATATAGATACTTTTTGACATTCATATAGATACTTTTGGCATTCATATAGATACTTTTGGCATTCATATAGATACTTTTGGCATTCATATAGATACTTTTGGCATTCATATAGATACTTTTGGCATTCATATAGATACTTTTGACATTCATATATAGATACTTTTGGCATTCATATAGATACTTTTGGCATTCATATAGATACTTTTGGCATTCACATATAGATACTTTTGGCATTCATATAGATACTTTTGACATTCATATAGATACTTTTGGCATTCATATAGATACTTTTGGCATTCATATAGATACTTTTGGCATTCATATAGATACTTTTGACATTCATATAGATACTTTTGGCATTCATATAGATACTTTTGGCATTCATATAGATACTTTTGGCATTCATATAGATACTTTTGGCATTCATATAGATACTTTTGGCATTCATATAGATACTTTTGGCATTCATATAGATACTTTTGGCATTCATATAGATACTTTTGGCATTCATATAGATACTTTTGGCATTCATATAGATACTTTTGGCATTCATATAGATACTTTTGGCATTCATATAGATACTTTTGACATTCATATAGATACTTTTGGCATTCATATAGATACTTTTGGCATTCATATAGATACTTTTGGCATTCATATAGATACTTTTGACATTCATATAGATACTTTTGGCATTCATATAGATACTTTTGGCATTCATATAGATACTTTTGGCATTCATATAGATACTTTTGGCATTCATATAGATACTTTTGACATTCATATAGATACTTTTGGCATTCATATAGATACTTTTGGCATTCATATAGATACTTTTGGCATTCATATAGATACTTTTGGCATTCATATAGATACTTTTGGCATTCATATAGATACTTTTGGCATTCATATAGATACTTTTGGCATTCATATAGATACTTTTGGCATTCATATAGATACTTTTGGCATTCATATAGATACTTTTGGCATTCATATAGATACTTTTGGCATTCATATAGATACTTTTGGCATTCATATAGATACTTTTGGCATTCATATAGATACTTTTGGCATTCATATAGATACTTTTGGCATTCATATAGATACTTTTGGCATTCATATAGATACTTTTGGCATTCATATAGATACTTTTGGCATTCATATAGATACTTTTGGCATTCATATAGATACTTTTGGCATTCATATAGATACTTTTGGCATTCATATAGATACTTTTGGCATTCATATAGATACTTTTGGCATTCATATAGATACTTTTGGCATTCATATAGATACTTTTGGCATTCATATAGATACTTTTGGCATTCATATAGATACTTTTGGCATTCATATAGATACTTTTGGCATTCATATAGATACTTTTGGCATTCATATAGATACTTTTGGCATTCATATAGATACTTTTGGCATTCATATAGATACTTTTGGCATTCATATAGATACTTTTGGCATTCATATAGATACTTTTGGCATTCATATAGATACTTTTGGCATTCATATAGATACTTTTGGCATTCATATAGATACTTTTTGGCATTCATATAGATACTTTTGGCATTCATATAGATACTTTTGGCATTCATATAGATACTTTTGGCATTCATATAGATACTTTTGGCATTCATATAGATACTTTTGGCATTCATATAGATACTTTTGGCATTCATATAGATACTTTTGGCATTCATATAGATACTTTTGGCATTCATATAGATACTTTTGGCATTCATATAGATACTTTTGGCATTCATATAGATAGATACTTTTGGCATTCATATAGATACTTTTGGCATTCATATAGATACTTTTGGCATTCATATAGATACTTTTGGCATTCATATAGATACTTTTGGCATTCATATAGATACTTTTGGCATTCATATAGATACTTTTGGCATTCATATAGATACTTTTGGCATTCATATAGATACTTTTGGCATTCATATAGATACTTTTGGCATTCATATAGATACTTTTGGCATTCATATAGATACTTTGGCATTCATATAGATACTTTTGGCATTCATATAGATACTTTTGACATTCACATAGATACTTTTGGCATTCATATAGATACTTTTGGCATTCATATAGATTCATATAGATACTTTTGGCATTCATATAGATACTTTTGGCATTCATATAGATACTTTTGGCATTCATATAGATACTTTTGGCATTCATATAGATACTTTTGGCATTCATATAGATACTTTTGGCATTCATATAGATACTTTTGGCATTCATATAGATACTTTTGGCATTCATATAGATACTTTTGGCATTCATATAGATACTTTTGACATTCATATAGATACTTTTGGCATTCATATAGATACTTTTGGCATTCATATAGATACTTTTGGCATTCATATAGATACTTTTGGCATTCATATAGATACTTTTGGCATTCATATAGATACTTTTGGCATTCATATAGATACTTTTGGCATTCATATAGATACTTTTGGCATTCATATAGATACTTTTGGCATTCATATAGATACTTTTGGCATTCATATAGATACTTTTGGCATTCATATAGATAGTTTTGGCATTCATATAGATACTTTTGGCATTCATATAGATACTTTTGGCATTCATATAGATACTTTTGACATTCATATAGATACTTTTGGCATTCATATAGATACTTTTGGCATTCATATAGATACTTTTGGCATTCATATAGATACTTTTGGCATTCATATAGATACTTTTGGCATTCATATAGATACTTTTGGCATTCATATAGATACTTTTGGCATTCATATAGATACTTTTGGCATTCATATAGATACTTTTGGCATTCATATAGATACTTTTGGCATTCATATAGATACTTTTGGCATTCATATAGATACTTTTGACATTCATATAGATAGTTTTGGCATTCATATAGATACTTTTGGCATTCATATAGATACTTTTGGCATTCATATAGATACTTTTGACATTCATATAGATACTTTTGGCATTCATATAGATACTTTTGGCATTCATATAGATACTTTTGGCATTCATATAGATACTTTTGGCATTCATATAGATACTTTTGGCATTCATATAGATACTTTTGACATTCATATAGATACTTTTGGCATTCATATAGATACTTTTGGCATTCATATAGATACTTTTGGCATTCATATAGATACTTTTGGCATTCATATAGATACTTTTGGCATTCATATAGATACTTTTGACATTCATATAGATACTTTTGGCATTCATATAGATACTTTTGGCATTCATATAGATACTTTTGGCATTCATATAGATACTTTTGGCATTCATATAGATACTTTTGGCATTCATATAGATATTAATAAGTCACGCAAATCTTTGTGGATAAATTTTGGGTGACGGAAAAGTGCGGTTTTCTGGAGGTAGGGCCCCCAGAAAAGCTGGAGAAGCAAAAGTCAGAGTGAGGGCTCTCACTGTTATGGACCTTGCTCTCATGTCCCAGCCGGGCTTCCCCGTGGTGAAGTTACTGAGAGAAGCGAAGATCAGGGTGAAGGTAAGGGCCCTCACCGTTATGGACCTTGCTCTCCTTTGCCAGAGTGTGTGCTTCACCGTGGGCGAAGTGTGGCCGAGGGGACACCACTTTCCGTCCCGATTACTTTATTTGATTATAAATTTTTTTTTTTATATATACTTTGCTTATTACATGATGATCAATATTTAGTGAAACATTAAGCTATGTTACAATATTCAGTTATTTAAACTCTAGATTGTTCCAAGCTAGCTTTTACTCTAATTTTTTATTTACTTTTTACATATTGATTTAGATTTTTAAAGGGCGCGGTGGGTGGGATAAATTCGAGTGATGCTTAGACGAAGGCAGTCAAAATCAGAATGAGCTAGCCTGTTTTTGGCATGCCTTTTTGCGCTTGGTTTGGAATGCCCGGTTGATAGATCTTGTTAGATAACTAGGGCGTGCGCTTTTAGTGAACTGTTGAGCGATGCGAGCGCAGGAAATATAATTAGGATGCGCAGCTGTGGCATGATAGTATTTTAGATGTTGCTTCTCATTAATCCCAATTTATCTAGTTAATATAAATTGGAGTTTAATAAGTCACGCAAATCTTTGTGGATAAATTTTGGGTGACGGAAAAGTGCGGTTTTCTGGAGGTAGGGCCCCCAGAAAAGCTGGAGAAGCAAAAGTCAGAGTGAGGGCTCTCACTGTTATGGACCTTGCTCTCATGTCCCAGCCGGGCTTCCCCGTGGTGAAGTTACTGAGAGAAGCGAAGATCAGGGTGAAGGTAAGGGCCCTCACCGTTATGGACCTTGCTCTCCTTTGCCAGAGTGTGTGCTTCACCGTGGGCGAAGTGTGGCCGAGGGGACACCACTTTCCGCCACTGATCGAATCGAAGAGGAGATCCCCCACGTGAAGCCTAAATAATTGTAATTGCTGTTAATATATAAGTTCGCTATGGGCTTAATACTGAAGCCAGTTTTTGGGGAACAGACTCAATAATAGAGCGAGGCGTCTTGATGTAAATTTCATAACAATCGGAACGCCATCGACCTAGCGTTTTAATTAACCAAGGTGGTAAATTAGCGGCGGCGGCAGTTGTCGCAGCTCCAATTCTAAAACTATGCGGAGCATACTCTTTATCTACGTAACCTAAATGACTAAGTAGTTCTCGTAAGTTCGAGTTTACGACTGTTCGAGTAAGCGGTTCGCCGTTCTTGCGAATAAATAAAGGTTCGTCGAGGTTGGTTGGATTCCGCTGAAGTAGGTATTCGCGTAATGCGACGACGGCACAAACTGTTGAGTGACTTTTAGAAATGGTCAGGGTAGACCCTTGGCGAAACGGATCAGTTTTCGATTGTTTTATTGTCAACAAGACAGAAGTAGGGTTAGCAATGTTTGGTACAAAATTGGCGTCCTTGACAGCGAGAAATAGTTTTTCAGCTTGTAGGTTGTGGTGGGTGAATTCACTCACGCGAAGAAAACCGAAGAAGGCCAAGGTAAAGGCTGCCCAAAGCATAACTGAGTCGAGATCATCGGAGAATGATGGTCGTAGAAGAGCGGAAATTTGAGACAGAATGGAAATAGTCATTGGACGACGTACGCGCTGCTTGGTACCGGATGTTCGTTTTATGCCTTTTAAAATACGGCGTAGTTGAAGCATGTTGGTTGTAGAAACATGGTGGTTATGTTCAGCGTAGAAATTATTGACAGCAGCGAGGTAGAGTTTTATAGTCGGGTATTGTACGAGTCCTTGGAGAGTAGCCACGAAGTAGACCAGAGTTTCTTCGGTTGGAGGCGGAAGTGGGTTATCGGGTGTCGCTAGGCGGTGGGCAAAGCAGAAATTTAGGTATTTTCTAACACCAGAAGAATAAGTTGTTCGGGTCGAAGACGCAATAGATTGACCAAGCAAAGAGTTCACTTTAGTGGTTAGGCTTTGATCAAGGATTCTGGAATGGCGGTAGGTTGCATCGAGGCAGTAGGGACCAGCTGGCGAAAGCGAGACATCTGAAAACGAGAGAGAGCGTCGGCGATTGAGTTGTTGAGACCAGGGATATGTTTAGAATTTAGGGTGAAGTTGTGTATGAGGGTTTGGACAGTGATTTTTCGGACGAGGTCCATGATTTTTGAAACTTTTGATGATTTCGAATTAAGGATATGGGTGACGGATTCGTTGTCGCACCAAAGTAGAATGCGTTTTCCTGACCACAAATGCCCCCAAACGGTACAGGCAAGATAGACGGGGAAAAGTTCTTTCCATGCGATACTAGCTTGTTCTTTATGGGAATGATATTGCGCTGACCATTTTCCCTGGAACCAGAGTTTATGGAAGAAAGCACCATAGCCTAAGGAGCCGGATGCGTCGGTGTAGAACTCAAGGTCGGGCGAGCTGGTAATTAAGGACTCAAGAAAAATGTTGGACCCATTCCAGTGCTCCAAAAAAAGAAGCCACATAGCTACGTCCTTGCGAAAGGACGTGTTAAGTTTTATATGGTGGTGGGGTTCAGAAACCCCCCTGGTAAGATTGATCATACGTTGAAGGAAGGCTCTGCCAGGAATGACCACGCGACATGCAAATTGAAGGGTCCCTATCAACGATTGAAGTTCGCGTAGAGTACATGATTTCTTTGAAAGCCAAACAGTAAGGTCTTGCTTTGCTCGTTGAAACTTGTCCGAGGGAAGGCTGGCAATCATATTAGTAGAGTCGAGAAGTATACCGAGAAATTCAAGTTCTGTTGATGCTGGATAGGTTTTTTTGTTGGCTATCGGAACATTCAGGTTGGTTAAGAGGGTGAGTAACTTACAAAGGGACGTCGTGCAGTTTGACTTAGGCGGTGGTTCAACTACGAAAAAATCGTCGAGAATGTGTAAAATGTGACTAACACCATAGTTGGTTTTTGCGATCCATTCTATGGCGTCCGAAAGTTGATTGAAAATATGTGGCGCGCTTCGAAGACCGAAAGGTAAAACTTTATCGAAAAAATATAGGCCTTGCCAATGCATGCCTAGTAGTTCCCAGTCATTTGGATGAACAGGGACGTTACGAAAGGCCGAACAGATATCAGTCTTAGCCATAAACGAGCCCTTGCCAAGTTTGATTAGCAAATTGATAGCGTCGTCAATTCTGACATATTGAAGAGAATAATCCTCTTTAGGGATGTAGGCGTTAACGCTATTTCCTGCCGATTTTGGATGCGATAAATCGAAAATTGTGCGCCAATCTGTGGAATGTTTTTTGGGAACAACGCCAATTGGGTAAACTTGAAAATTAACGAAAGGGGGTGAGAGAAAAGGCCCTGCTGTGCGCCCGAGAGATACTTCTTTTAGAATATTTTTACTAACAATATCGGGGTTTTCGGAAGCAGACTTAAGATTTTTAGAAAAACGAGAAATGCGAGGACCCTCAAAACCAACGAGAAAACCGTCACGAAAGCCTTGCAATAAATTGTCGCGAAAGAAAAAATTTGGATGATTTAAAAGTTCCTTTTCGAGATAGTCAATGTTTATAGGGGTTACCGGGGTTTGATCAAGGAGATATTCAGCGACGTGACCGCTTGGAATTGTCCGATTCTTTAGTTCTTTCGTCGTGGTCGACAGCTCGGTGATCTCCGCCGCAGTCGGGTTGGCTACAGCGGTGTTTGAATGGACACGGGGTGGTGGCGCACGGAACTTTACGGTTGTAGTTGCGGCAGGCGTTGTTGGTTTGGTTTGGTTGGAAGGAATGGAAGGATCTACGAGGAGCAATGGGGCAGGAGTTAGCGAAGTGTTCAGCACTACCGCACATATGACAAGCGGTCTTTGCGAGACCGGTAAACTTTTCTAAATAAAGTTGGGTGTCACGTTGAGCCCAAGAAATAGAGGGGTCGTTTGCCGCTTGTTTACGAAACGCAATGTCGTAGGCGTACCATGCCATACCAGCGAACTTGCGTTGAGATTCACGGATAGTTTGTTGGTAGGCAATTAGATCAGATGCCTTGTACGGGAAATAGTGTACAACCACGCTCGCGAATATGTTAAACGCCGTAAGCCAACGTTCGATTGAGTCTATTTTATGGCGTTTTTGTTGAGACATGGAAACTGGGATAGTAAGACTAGGCCCACCAGCTGACTCAAAAGATATACGAAGGTGGTCATCGTGGCCATCGACATTTTCTGGGAGTAGACAATTAAGATCCATGTACTCACCATTTTTTATGGAATTGATGACTTTGGATGGCAGGTGGTTGGAAAGCGGGTTGGCAGGTGGAGAGATGTGATTTTCTGGTGTCCGGGGAACGAGGTGTGTCCTGGAGTTGGATAACGAGGGAAGAGCGTCTTGAATCGACGAGGTGATGAGGCACTTTAGCGTGTTCAGCTGATCGGGAGTGAAGGGTTCGGATGTAAAACCGTCAGTTTGGGCGGGATCATCGTGGGTTTCTTCATTTTCGGCGGGGTCATCGTGGGTTTCTTCATTTTCCACGGTAGGAGGTGGAGGGTCTTGGTTAGGAGTGGTGGAGGGACCGGATTTTTCCCGCAAGGCTCCTTTTAGACGAGCGAGTAGCGTACTCCTTGTGCCAGTTGAGGCCAATTTTATTTGGTCGAGGCGAAGGCGTAAAACTTCGGTCGTCAGGCGGTCCAAGTGAGCATCTGAGGTAGAGCTACGTGAAGATGAAGCTTGGCGTGTTGGAATTCTTGTACGAGGCATAATTTCGAGGATAGGTAGATCAGAATTATAAATTCGAGTGATGCTTAGACGAAGGCAGTCAAAATCAGAATGAGCTAGCCTGTTTTTGGCATGCCTTTTTGCGCTTGGTTTGGAATGCCCGGTTGATAGATCTTGTTAGATAACTAGGGCGTGCGCTTTTAGTGAACTGTTGAGCGATGCGAGCGCAGGAAATATAATTAGGATGCGCAGCTGTGGCATGATAGTATTTTAGATGTTGCTTCTCATTAATCCCAATTTATCTAGTTAATATAAATTGGAGTCTTTTGGCATTCATATAGATACTTTTGGCATTCATATAGATACTTTTGGCATTCATATAGATACTTTTGGCATTCATATAGATACTTTTGGCATTCATATAGATACTTTTGGCATTCATATAGATACTTTTGACATTCATATAGATACTTTTTGACATTCATATAGATACTTTTTGACATTCATATAGATACTTTTGGCATTCATATAGATACTTTTGGCATTCATATAGATACTTTTGGCATTCATATAGATACTTTTGGCATTCATATAGATACTTTTTGACATTCATATAGATACTTTTGACATTCATATAGATACTTTTGGCATTCATATAGATACTTTTGGCATTCATATAGATACTTTTGGCATTCATATAGATACTTTTGGCATTCATATAGATACTTTTGGCATTCATATAGATACTTTTGGCATTCATATAGATACTTTTGGCATTCATATAGATACTTTTGGCATTCATATAGATACTTTTGGCATTCATATAGATACTTTTGGCATTCATATAGATACTTTTGGCATTCATATAGATAGTTTTGGCATTCATATAGATAGTTTTGGCATTCATATAGATAGTTTTGGCATTCATATAGATACTTTTGGCATTCATATAGATAGTTTTGGCATTCATATAGATAGTTTTGGCATTCATATAGATAGTTTTGGCATTCATATAGATAGTTTTGGCATTCATATAGATAGTTTTGGCATTCATATAGATAGTTTTGGCATTCATATAGATAGTTTTGGCATTCATATAGATAGTTTTGGCATTCATATAGATAGTTTTGGCATTCATATAGATAGTTTTGGCATTCATATAGATACTTTTGGCATTCATATAGATAGTTTTGGCATTCATATAGATAGTTTTGGCATTCATATAGATAGTTTTGGCATTCATATAGATAGTTTTGACATTCATATAGATACTTTTGGCATTCATATAGATACTTTTGGCATTCATAGATACTTTTGGCATACATAAACAACTTGGCATTCATTGTAAATTCATTGAGATCGCGCACCAACCCGTTTCGAAATCGCTCGTCATCTTTTAGTGTAGGTCTACCGCGATCGGCGTGTACAATTGCACAATTGTAAGCATTGTGAGCGTATATAAAACCACGATACTAGCCAGCGACATCACTCACCAATAACTATGTCTGTGAATGTGTTAACTTGTCCAAGAAAGAACACTTGACTTCGAACAGCTGATCAAACGATCAGGGAAGCGAAGAAAGAAAGCATGCGTGAAGATTAGCATATTTATAACGCTCAGTTTCGCAAAGTCTGACGGGATGATGCAATAATTGCCATTTCGTGACCAGACAACACAGAGCCGAATCCCAGACTCGTGCTACAGTAGCCTGAGTAATTAGCTCCTAAAACACGTTCCCCCCGGAAAAACCCCACCAGCTCATAGACATGTGTGGTAAGATGTTGTGAGTACTCTTTGGACCAAAATTAGTCGAAATAAACTACTTAGTTCCTCATGCGGGAAAGTAGAAGAACTTCTTAGGTATAATACGAGATAGAAGACTCAGTGGTGTCATATTTGAGAAACAAATATAGCGTCGAAATTGGACTCCCAAACTTCAACGACATCTTGGTAACTTAACAACTAATTTCCCAACGCAACCAGGTGATAAAGCAGACGTAACTTTAAAAGTTACTGTCCAATGTCTATATGACCCAACGTTTTGGCACTCCAATCTAGTGTCTTCGTTGTAAAGTTAGGATCCCTAACTAACCTAACTGATGCTGAACTAAAGTCAGTAAAATGAACTTCATTTATGTTTTGACTGGAGTGCCCCTTTTAAAACTTTCTGTTTAAGATTGTGGTTTGCTATTTTTTAGAATGCTGATTGTGATCGTGTCCCAGGCTCTGGTAAAAGGTTTGACAGTTGTGGTGTTTGTGGCGGTAATGGACATTCCTGTAAAACTCGGTTGTATACAAGTTTAACACCTCCAAGACAAGGTATAGAACGTTTGATTCTCTAGTACACCATAAATTATCTGTTTGTCATTAGCATCCCCCATTACCTAGCACATTTCCTCCTCCTAAAATTCATAATTTTCTTCAGAAAACGTGGATTGTGATTTTGAAAAAGGTACCTGCCAATGGAACAATGTTCGAAAAAGTAACACTGATTTATATTGGTTGAGGAGAAAAGGAGAAGGTAACTGATTATAGATAGATAGATAGATAGATAGATAGATAGATAGACAGACAGACAGACAGACAGACAGACAGACAGACAGACAGACAGACAGACAGACAGACAGACAGACAGATAGACAGATAGATAGATAGAGATAGATAGATAGATAGATAGATAGATACTGTAGATAGATAGATAGATAGATAGATAGATAGATAGATAGATAGGATAGATATCTTTAGTAGATACTATCTATCTATCTATCTATCTATCTATCTATCTGTCTGTCTGTCTGTCTGTCTGTCTGTCTGTCTGTCTGTCTGTCTGTCTGTCTGTCCAAGGACAGTGTAACGGAAAACTTCACAGACTATAGAATTTCCCTCTCTCTTTGTCTCAGTTGAAAAAATGCTCAAGGACACGCTGAAACTAACGTGTCTTCATTCCTTCGCATTTAAGGATATTATATGTTTGTTGAATCATCGAACAATCAGCGTCGGGGAAAATACCAGGCTAAACTAGAGAGCCCACAACTGCGTATCCTAAAGGCTTGTCTATCTTTTGATTATCGAATGAACGGCAGAAACATCATCAAACTAAGAGTACGAATGTTCTCTTACTCAAGATTACTCCCAGGATTTAGGTGGTTGAGGAAAGGTCACCAAGGTATACAATGGCAGAAAGCACGAATCAATATAGACAGAAAATCAACAATGCCGTACAAGGTAATATTTTTGCATTGTTTAGTTTAGTTTGTGTTCCTTTTCGCTTTACTTTCTCTCTCTATATATATACACACAAAAACGTATGCATGTAAAATAACACACCTATGTGAGTAAATACCACTGATCCGCAAAGGTGTGTAGTAAAAAACACACATGGTGTGTAATAAAACACACACTAGTGTTTTTTTTTAAATGTTTGTGTGTTTTAGCGAATATAGCTTTGAATAACGTATATACCATGGTGATTGGTAATAACCTTAGAACGTTCTGAAACTGCCATTTTAAATATTATTTTATGCGCATATATATTAGCCTTTACAACCTCGTTATAGGAAGGAAAGATTCTTTTGAATTTCTGACACACAAACGAGGCCATAAAGGCTAATTTAGATGCTCATAAACTGGAATATTTAAATTGGCCGCCATTATGAAAGAGGTCTATATACTTTTTATACATACTTATTTCATGTGTTTTTATTATTATTCATGGCTTTTTCTTATTTGAAACAGATTGTTATTGAAGGGCTAGTTAGAAATCGCAACCATGGTGTCATAGCAATTGACAATATTCAGTTTCGCGAAGGCAACTGTGGCTAATGTCAGGTAATAATCATCATGATACTTCATGACATATACCCTATAAATGTTCACCTGCATTTCCATCAACCATATATACTAGAACTCGTGACTGGCTCCCAGGATTCCCAGGATCAGCTCCCAGGATTCGCATTGCATTCCAGACAGGCAGACAGACAGACAAACAGGAGGCGTGAGTTCAATAGCCCTGTAAAGTGCCCCTGACATCAACATTTTTTATTGTCTTATTTGGAAGAACTTTTAAAATGATAAAGTCTTTTGAAGATTTTCGTTTCTTTGCTTTCTGTTTGAGATATATCAGTTTGTTTTATATTCAACGTCATACATGCATAACGACTTATTGGAGAAATGTGTGTATCTCTTTCATTCCGGAACGAAATCCTTTAAAATCGAGAAGTTTGGTGTTGTGGGAGAAACATGCAAACGTGTTATTAACACTTGAGTGTTTTCATTCCATGACAGGCAAATATATATAACATTCTCTGATAAGTCATTATGATTGATATGTAAATTCCGATATGTAATATTCCGATATAATATTCCGATATGTAATATTATTATTATTGATATGTAAATTCCGTACATTTGCATATCAAACAAACTGATATATCTCAAAAAGAAAGCGAAGAAACGAAAATCTTCAAAAGAAGTTACTTTATCATTTTAAAAGTTCTTCCAAATAAGACAATAAAAAAATTTGATGTCAGGGGCACTTTAAGCGGTTGCTATTAATAGCTCAAAATGCGGACAAACAAACCAAATTTGACTCACGAATGATTGCAAATGAGCTATTTTCTTTTGTTATGGCCGCAATAATTATGGGTAAATGCGGACAAACATGGGTACTGACGTCATCTCCACAAAGTGCTATTCTCACCGAAGGCCTTGGAGTTGCATTTTTCGCAACTGGTCTCGGTTGGGTCTTAGAAAATTTCCACTCGTAAAATATCCTCCTCCTTGATTTCGTTATAGATAGAATATATTGCCAACAGCAGAACTATGTTTACGACGTAAAAATACATATTCGTTGTGTTGACTATATCTTCAATATCTTTATTTTTAGATGCCGAAGGAAAACCTCAAGTCGTGCAAAATGATATACCACTATATATAGCATAAACGAATCGCACTTCCTTATTAAGTAGAGTGAATGTGTTTTATACATAAAAATATTCTTTTATGTGCATATAAATTAGCCTTTCTCGACCTGGAGTTCAAAAGAATCGTATCTTATTTGTATCTTGCTATTTGTATCTTGCAATGCAAATTGTAACTTACAATTGTATGCTCATTCAAAAAACGAACGTGCATCAACAATTACAATATACATGTATTATAGATAGAAGATAAACAAGATAAATGATAAAAAATAATTACTACATCCATACGGAATTAAACGTACTTATTCAGGTAGCTAGACTGTTCCAGTATTGGGATATTAAATAACTAAAATAATTTTTCTTTCCACTGAAGGTGGAAGAATTCCACACAAGGTCGAGGCAGGAAAGGCTAATTTATATTCACACAATAGAATGTCAATCTATTACGGCCATCTTTATGAATTTGGTGTTTTAACTATTATATATTACATATATATATATATATTAACTATTCAAAATTTTTTGTATTTTGGGTCAAATCCTATAGGGCTACCATATATAAACTATTCAAAATTTTCTGTATTTTGGGTCAAATCCTAGGGCTACATTGTACTTGTTGGGGATACTATCTGTTGGGAATGTTAAAAAATAGATGAAAACATAAAATATGTATTAAATATGTTTTGTTGGGTTTGATTATGTATATGTCAAATTATATGGAATTAAAGTATTATATACAAACTTTAGTTTAGTTTATTATATTTATCACTCTTTTAGGTGAACGGAATACCCCAACAGGCTAGAAGCCCAATTGATAGGGGTTCCGAGGGCCTACGATTTAAGGTCGTTATCCGAGAAGACCTGAAAGTCTTACTATTTGCTGATATTGTTGCAAAGGCAGCACTTTCTCCTCAATTATTTTTAAGACCTTGAGTGGAGGTCCGACCCAGAATTTGAACCTGTGTCTCCCAGCTCATAGACATGTGTGCTAACCACTAGACCAATGAGACCACCTTTAGCAAACCATTTAAGATACAAATTGTATCGTGAACGATCCGTATCAACAAAGGGCGATTAGTTTGTGTTGTCATGGCGTTACTATGCTTACGCAGCTGACTATGACGTATGGACAGATGTTTGGAAGCGCTAATTATACTCTCATAATTTATAAATCCCGAATATTGATTGGATATTATGTTAATGTTCAGCTCGGGTTGTGTTGTTCATTCCTAAATCAATTCCTAATCTTTCGTACTCAGAATTGCTCAAAAAACGGGAGAGTATAACCTTGGAAGTCTATCTAAGGTTGATTTCGGCCACGAAATGGCCTAATCGTTCAAATCTCTCCCACGAAAGTAACATCAAAGATGAATTATGCATGCATATAATTCGACAGGTATACCGCATATAATGAAGGAAGCAGCGTACGTGTTTATGATACATTGTTCTTAACGACTGGCATACAGTATGACATTGTCTATATGCATGCGAAGAGAAAAAGTAGAGAAGAAAAAAATCCATTCTTGATAAAGACAACGTAGGATTTCATATACCTAAAGATTCCATACTATCCAAATAAAGTAAGCATTAATTATAATTTATTTTTAACATTAAGAAAACCTTATCATTACTATCTTTGGCTATTGTACATATATATACACTGCCAAGCTTCGTGTGTCTTTATTGCCGCGTATAAGTAGTATACATATATCAATCGAACCAGTACATCATTGTAACCTTCGCTCTCCATCTGAGTCCCGGTATAGCTCAATGGTTCGAGCGTCTCACTGGCAATCAGAAGGTTACAGGTTCGATTCCTGTACGGGACTCTATTTTTCTGAGGATACGAGCTTGACGATCGTCCATGTATCGTCTGTCTACTCCAAGCTCTCCCACATTCACTACAGCAGTGTGTATATAATATGTACACGGTTTCTCTAATTTCTCCTAACATAATATATTATAGTTAATTCAATGTTTGTTATCAGTATTAGGTTGGGATAAAGAAAATTCATTAAAAAACCAAGGCAATAAACCAGAAGAGGTTCATCTATAATAAGAAATGTCCCGTGAAGCAACCTGT
Organism: Chrysogorgia sp. JL179-B06; assembly: GCA_035772405.1. Classification (NCBI taxonomy): domain Eukaryota; kingdom Metazoa; phylum Cnidaria; class Anthozoa; order Scleralcyonacea; family Chrysogorgiidae; genus Chrysogorgia; species Chrysogorgia sp. JL179-B06. The sequence goes on along the minus strand of JAYKKM010000383.1, from coordinate 212,203 downwards.
TCGGAAACCGCTCGTCGAATTAAAATGACAACTTCAGCGACACGACGAGCTAGAGTTAAACCACACAAAACTGATAACAACAAAGAAAAACCTCCCTCAGAGGTCGAACAATACCCTTTTATCACGAAAGTTCATGTAAGAATCAAGTCCTCTACAAATGGGTTAGACGCAAGACAGAATACAGGGTCAACTGCAGATGACATTGATAACACTACACTTTATCTCGAATCATCGAATGTATCAGTAACTGACTCGGTATCATCTATCGGAAACGTCAACTATAATGAATACAAATTACACGGAGACTATCAGCTATACAAGGCACAGAAGGAAGAGAAGAAAAGACAGAGGCGAAAAATGCTCGGAGAACTTGCTTGTGCAGCTTACATCGAAAGAGAAAGTCGAGAGAAAGATGAGCTTTTGTACCGGCCATGTTTTAGTTTAAAAGAGTGCTCAGTTCAATTGCTTCTTGTTAAAGAACTCACCAATCATCTAGAATGTGTTTCAAGGAACACAAGCACAGCTAAACGCAAAAATATCCCAAGATCGGCCGCGTTTCATGCGAGAGAAACTAAAGGAGAAAGGAAATTGGGTGTCAGAAGATAATGAGTCGCCGTAATTGAATTGTTGTATGAAAAACATCTGCATGTCTGGATTAAAGTTAAAGTGCCCATAACCTCAAAATGTTTTATTGTCTTGTTTGGAAGAACTTTTAAAATGATAAAGTAACTTCTTTTGAAGATTTTCGTTTCTTTGCTTTCTTTTTGAGATATATCAGTTTGTTTGATATGCAAATGTATGGAATTTCGTCACATTCGTCTGTTATTGGTTGTTGGAAGCATGTTGTCTTTCAAAAACGTTGACTCTTGTTGTCCTTCAAGATCCATGTTGTCCTTTAAAGACCCATGTTGTCCTTCAAAGACCCATGTTGTCCTTCATGAGACGTTAGATTGCTGGCTATATTTTTTAAAGGGATACTCCAGCCAAAATACAAATATAGTTCATATGAAAGATCCTACTGACTTTAGTTTATTTCCAAAGTTTCAGCATTCAAATCAATTAAGTTAAGAAGATATGGCTAGTTGAAGAATTTGTCCAATTTCGACGCCATATTTGTTTCTCAAATATGACGTCAATGAGTGATTCTCTAAGAAGCTCCTCTACTTTCCTGCATGAGGAACTAAATAGTTTATTTCGACTAATTTTCCTCCAAAGAGCATTCACAACAGCTATCACTATGTGATCGCCACCAAAACAACTCCACTGCCGATAAAGAATCACTCAATGAATGACGTTATATTTTCAAAACAAATATGGCGTCAAAAACTTCAACTAGCTATATCTTCTTAACTAAATTGATAGGAATGCTGAAACTTTGGAAATAAACTAAAGTCAGTAAGATCTTTCATATGAACTACATTTGTATTTTGACTGGAGTATCCCTTTAAAGATAAAATACTTTTCAATCAATCCAATTCAAGATCCCATCCAGTTGTCTTCGTTGTATTTTCTAATCGATCAAAAACTTTGAATTGACTATAAACGCAAAAAAATCAAAAATCAAATACCATAAAGAGGATATTCGATATTAGATTCAATATTTAATTTTTGTGAATGGATCTTACCTAGCATTCGCGTACCACCAGCTGACCTGCAAACCATCGCAGGAGAGAGATAAACTTGAGTATTAACAAGTATTGTTATCTCGTTTTTTCTTAGTTTCTCCTTAGAAATAACATTTATACTTTTGGCAGGGTAGCAGCGTAGCTTTTTAAAAATAACTTTGCTGAAAAAACATAAGCTAACTCCAACAGGTAACTCCAACATAAATAATTTAATCCAAGCTTATTCGTTTCTTGGTTCCTTTTTTAGACATAACATTTACTTTTGGCAGGATAGCTTTTCAAAAACAATTTCGAGGAAATAAAGATAACTTTATACATAAATAATTTAGTCCAAGCTTATTCTTTCCTTGTCTTCTCTTTTCTCTTGTTCTTTTCTTGGTTTCATTTTACTTTTGACAGGGTATAGCTTTTCAAAAATAATTTCGATGATAAAAAGATTTAGTCCCAGCTTGTTTCCAACAGTCTCTTTACCCACGTATATAAATCATCACTTAAAGAGTGGGTGTCAACCGTGACGCATTGTACGCTCGGTCGGCCATTTTTTGAAGCACGAAATTCCCTTAGTGAACTCATCCGTAAATATCTTGTCAATCCTTGATATAAATTATTCATTTTGTCTTTTAATTGAAAGAAGATATACCTTAGAAAGTAATTATTTCTGCATTTTTTACAAAACTCGACGTTTTCTTGACTTTCGTTTCGAATCATGTCAGCCTTGACTGACGCGAAGCGTGGAAGACCAAGTGACGAGGTTCAAACAAAAAAAACAGAAAAATACATCCGAGTCGATGTATTTGGATTGTGGATGAATAAGAAAGCCTCTATAGGGTTTTCTGAGAAGACTCGGCAAATTTCCGCAGTATTTACCACGTCAAGTTGGCAACGAAGCACTTCAAAACACTTCGTTATCGTACGGAAAGATAAACACAAACGCGCAATGCAAGACGGTTGCCACTCAATCTTTAAGTTTTTATCTAGACTTCCCCCATCATTGACTATTTCACTGTTGTTCTTCAATTGACTTCATATGTTCCTCAGCAACTTCTTTTGCCTGACCAAAAATAGTCCGAATTATGTGAGCGGAGTCTTCGTCTATCGTTAAAACATGATCATAAGCACGTAGGAACAATCTAGCAGCTGTAAACACGAAGCAAAGGATGTTAATTATCTGAAATTTTGACGTTTTCGACGAATTAAAACGAGTATTTTTACAGAGAAAAAACAATATAATAGTAAACAGACAGTATATGGCTTTATATGATAGTACATGGCTTTAAGTCGTTGGGTAAAACAAATTGTGTAACAAAAACACCCGATATATTTTTCAACGTTGTTATAAGGTGGCATGAGATGGGTGTATTTATAAAACAGGCAAACATTTTGAAAACATGCAAGTTAAAATGTACGAAGAGAAAATTACTCTAAACACTTACTACAAAGTTCACGAGTAGGCTTCGCTTGCAGTGATTCCATTGAATCCTCGTCTAGTTTTAACTGAAACATTAATGAAAAACTTTAGCCCAATTGCGTAAACGCCATATATATATATAGATATTGTAGATATCGTGTCTGTAGATATTGTACTATTACGCTCCTTCACTTCGGTGTTGTTGAGCACTCTGTGAAGTTAGTGTAGGTGTCCTTTAGCGATAATGCGACGCCCACTACCCTTGTGGTAGTTTGAGCACTCTGGCCCTACACCGCTTCACGCTCTCTGGATGTGCGCATGACAGCTGTTTGTCCCACAAGCGGTTGTCACCGGCAATCGCTTGTGTATAATTGGTTCTCATGCCCATATCTAGATTGTACCAAGCTACACTGATGAGCTGTGGAACAGCGAAACACGTGTCTTTAGATATTGTACTATATATATATATATATATATATATATATATATATATATATATATATATATATATATATATATATATATATATATATATATATATATATATATATATATATATATATATATATATATATATATATATTATATATATAGCGCCATCTTCTTGTTTTTGTCGCTTCTCAATTGCAATAATGCACACAAAAACCGGCGTAGAACACCGTAGATTGTCCAAGACGCCATTTTGTCCGCGTCTGACCTGGATACCAGTCATTTTCACGCACGAATCACGCAATTGTCGCGAACAAAATGGCGGCTATCGTCGTATACGACCACTCATATACTACTCGAGCTCATTGTATAATTGTTAAATATGAATGCTTTTCTAGAACACCATTACATGGCCTTACATGATATTGCAGAAGGAAAATTGTGGAGGGAAATGTGGGAGAATGAGAAGGTAGAAATGGTCATGGTCATTTTCATACCTGTTTTTGATAGAAACGAGTAATATGCTGAGTTAGTTCTTCGTGATGCAGTGTGGTAATAGGGATTAAGTCTTCTATGTCGTTGGGTGTAATTAATGCAGTAATGTGGCAGATGGTTGACATTATCTAAACAAAGAATAATTAAGATGTATGCATGGTATTAATTGCATAATGTAATGTGATATGATGCGATGTAATGTAATGTAATGTAATGTAATGTAATGTAATGTAATGTAATGTAATGTAATGTAATGTGATGTGATGTGATGTAATGTAATGTAATGTAATGTAATGTAATGTAATGTAATGCAATGTATAATGTAATGCAATGCAATGTAATGCAATGCAATGCAATGCAATGCAATGCAATGCAATGCAATGCAATGCAATGCAATGCAATGCAATGCAATGCAATGCAATGCGATGCGATGCGATGCGATGCGATGCAATGCAATGCAATGCAATGCAATGTAATGTAATGTAATGCAATACACAATGCAATGCAATGCAATGCGATGCGATGCGATGCGATGCGATGCAATGCGATGCGATGCAATGTAATGTAATGTAATGTAATCTTGTGAAGTATTGCAGGACCACACTGAAAAACACTTCGGTGACGTGGGTATCCTGAATAAATATTAAATATTATATTAAGATAAGAGTAATTTTAAATTAAAGGACATTGGCAACATAAATCACAATTTCAAATTTTTTACTTTATGATCCGGTAAACAAAACTACTCTTGTATAAAACAACAGCACTAATTTTGACCAAAGACAATCCTGTCATCCGCCATCTTGTTGTAACACTTTGCCTAATTAACTGGAAGTTGGTGACGTCACACCTGAGGTAAACCTGATGAAACTACTCTGTGAGTAGCCGAGTTTCCGCGTAATGCTTTTTAAAATGTGTGGTTCAATTGAAAAAGGAAGACATTCACGAAAATCAAACTTATAAAGACATGAGAATGGCTAGATAAAAATTTCGCTTTACCCAAGAAGAAGGTGAAGAAGAAGGTGAAGAAGAAGGTGAAGAAGAAGGTGAAGAAGAAGGTGAAGAAGAAGGTGAAGAAGAAGGTGAAGAAGAAGGTGAAGAAGAAGGTGAAGAAGAAGGTGAAGAAGGTGAAGAAGAAGGTGAAGAAGAAGGTGAAGAAGAAGGTGAAGAAGAAGAAGAAGGTGAAGAAGAAGGTGAAGAAGAAGGTGAAGAAGGTGAAGAAGAAGGTGAAGAAAAAGGTGAAGAAGAAGGTGAAGAAGGTGAAGCAGAAGGTGAAGAAGAAGGTGAAGAAGAAGGTGAAGAAGAAGGTGAAGAAGAAGGTGAAGAAGAAGGTGAAGAAGAAGGTGAAGAAGAAGGTGAAGAAGAAGGTGAAGAAGAAGGTGAAGAAGAAGGTGAAGAAGAAGAAGAAGGTGAAGAAGGTGAAGAAGAAGGTGAAGAAGGTGAAGAAGAAGGTGAAGAAGAAGAAGAAGGTGAAGAAGAAGGTGAAGAAGAAGGTGAAGAAGGTGAAGAAGGTGAAGAAGAAGGTGAAGAAGGTGAAGAAGGTGAAGAAAAAGGTGAAGAAGAAGGTGAAGAAGAAGGTGAAGAAGGTGAAGAAGAAGGTGAAGAAGAAGGTGAGGAAGAAGGTGAAGAAGAAGGTGAAGAAGAAGGTGAAGAAGAAGGTGAAGAAGAAGGTGAAGAAGAAGGTGAAGAAGAAGGTGAAGAAGAAGGTGAAGAAGGTGAAGAAGGTGAAGAAGAAGGTGAGGAAGAAGGTGAAGAAGAAGGTGAAGAAGAAGGTGAAGAAGAAGGTGAAGAAGAAGGTGAAGAAGGTGAAGAAGAAGGTGAAGAAGGTGAAGAAGAAGGTTGTGACGTCACACGCATATTGAAAATGCATCCAAGATGGCTGACAATGATTTAGGTTAACAACTTTGACAGTGCAATTAATACACTTTACGAGTATTTTTACAATCCCAAACTACTATATTCCGGCCAATGTCCTTTAAAGACCAAAATTATGAAAATGTTCGTTAAAAAATGGCTTGGTTCCCTGCGGACAACAACAATATTTATATTTTATATTTTAGTGTTGTGTTTTTCAACCTTGTGGGTTCAAAAACGCACTCACCTGGTCTCGCAAGGTATCACGGTATTTAAATTCTGAAAAGTCTGAAATATTTTTAGTGCTAGCCAAGGTCTCGATGAGGCAAGACCAAACTTTTGTCAATTGTTTTTCGTCTCCATAACAACAACGTGAGCAAGGCACAGCAAGAGCGTTGACTGCGTTGATTCGAACCTGAAAAATAAGAACTCAGTTATCTCGAACTACACAATAGACTAAGATGAAAAGAAATTGAAATTCACCTTGATGTTTATACCTTAAAGTTCTTGCAACTATTGACCACAGAAAGTAACGCATCAAACATATGAATCTAGAAATAAGGAATTAAGAAGGTAGGGTAGAGGAAGAAAATATTAGCTCAGAAAAAATGGTTTGGTTGGAGTGAGAAAAAGATGAACACTTACTGACGAAATTGTTTTCCCCGTTGGTAAGGCGTCGTTACTAAATACGTTACCAGCAGCGTAACAAGCATTCCATCTGGTCTGAAAATTAATTAAAATAAATATTAAATATTTTATTTTTGTCCGTCCGTCCTTTCCTCCTTCCCTCCCTCTCTCCTTTCCTTTGTAACTCCTTTCCTCGGACCATCTGTCCCTCCCTGCCTCCTTTCTTCCCTCCGCCCGTCTATACCTTCCTCCTTCCTTCCCTCCACCCGTCTGTCCGTCCTTCCTTCTCTACCTACCTCCCTCCATCCGTTTGTACATCCCACCCACCGTCCGTCTATTCCTCCCTCCGTCCGTCCGTCCATTTGTCCATCCGTTTGTCAAACCCTCCCACCCATCGTCATTCTGTTCCTCCGTCCGTCCGTTTGTCCCTCCCTCCGTTCGTCTGCTCCTCCGTGCGTCCGTCTGTTTGTCCCTCCCACCGTCCGTCTGTTCCTCCGTCCGTCCATCCGTTTGTCTCTCCCTCCCTCCGTCTGTTCCTCCCTCCGTTTGTCCCTCCCTCCGTCTGTCCGTCCATCTGTCCCTCCCTCCCTTCTTCCCGTCGTCCATCCCTCCGTTTGTCTGTCCCTCCCACCTTCCCAGATTCCTCCCTTCGTCTATCCCTTCGTCCATCCATCCCTCCCTCTCTCCTTCCCTCCCTCCCTTCTTCTCTTCGTCCATCCATCCCTCCCTCCGTCCGTCCGTCCGTCCGTCTGTCCCTCCTTCCTTCCTTCCTTCCTTCCTTCCTTCCTTCCTTCCTTCCTTCCTTCCTTCCTTCCTTCCTTCCTTCCTTCCTTCCTTCCTTCCTTCCTTCCTTCCTTCCTTCCTTCCCTCCTTCCTTCCTTCCTTCCTTCCTTCCCTCCTTCCCTCCCTCCCTCCCTCCCTCCCTCCCTCCCTCCCTCCCTCTCTCTCTCTCTCTCTCTCTCTCTCCTTCCTTCCTTCCTTCCTTCCTTCCTTCCTTCCTTCCTTCCTTCCTTCCTTCCTTCCTTCCTTCCTTCCTTCCTTCCTTCCTTCCTTCCTTCCTTCCTTCCTTCCTTCCTTCCTTCCTTCCTTCCCTCCTTCCTTTCCTCCGTCTGTCGTGAGTGTCTGCCTTTATCCTGAGACATAACAAGACAAATCTATTTCTCACTTTCATCTGACCATTCAGGATGCATTTCGTCAAAACGATGAAAATATTTTCAACAGCTTCTGAGAAACTTTGCTTTTCTAAAAAAATTTGAATGTTCGTTAATTCATAAATTTGTCTCCTTCATTCGCTCCCACTACTCTCCCTTAGCTGCCCTTTCCTCTCCTCTTCTCTCCTCTCCTTTCCTCTCCTTTCCTTTCCTTTCCTCTCCTCTCCTTTCCTCTCCTTTCCTCTCCTTTCCTCTCCTTTCCTTTCCTCTCCTCTCCTCTCCTCTCCTTCCCTCCGCTTCCCTTCCATTCGCTCTCTCTTTATTTTTCTGAACAATTTTTCTCACCAATATCATCTTCACTGAGGTACTTGGCAAAATTTCCGAGTGTTCTAACAACATTACACTTTACCTGAAGAAACAAACAAGAAATAAAACTGAAAAACTGAATAAATAACATGCCTAACAGAGAACAAATAATACACGTACTTTTTCATTGTCTTCACTGGCTTTCAGGGAAACATTTATTAAGCGTAATAGAATAACTTCTGGAAAATCTTCAACAAATGTAGATTCGTCAAAATTCCTAAATAAATAAAACAAGCATTATCAACATTAGGCAAGTGGGTGGGTGTTGGTAGGTAGGTAGGTCAGGTAAATCATTCACTTACTTGTTCATAACGAAAGCGTCACTAAGATTAGCCAATGACCAAGCAGCTCTTATTCTAACCAACAAGGTAGAGTCATTGAGGCCATCAACAACGGTATTAGCAGTGTCAGTGACAAACACAACGTCTTCTCGAAGGAATGGATACACAATGTAGACACCCAAAGCTCGAATTGATGCCGCCTAGAGATACCATAAAGAATATAAAATAGTACAACAAACATTCATCCATGTATAACTATTTCAAAATGGTTCACTGATTCGTTTCATTCAAGGAACGTTCACTCGGTGTTTTTCTTGAAAACATATTTTCATCCTACCTTCACGTTAGCGTCATAATTGTTGGCGAGGCCAAGCAGCACTGTAATTATGAATATCCGTTTATCCAGCTTTAAATCAAGAAAAAAGAAGAAAAAAGCTTCATGTCAAATCATAACGGAGCTTTTGGCGGGAACTTGAGGAGCGATCACATGATCATCGTGGCGTCAGCGTTTTAGAAAAGTTCAGTTTTCGACGACGTAACCTTGGTTCGATTCCTAGTTAGGTTTCAACGTATACCATTTCTTGTTCCACCAATTGTTCTTTCTCAACATTACAAGAGGATTATTGGCGTGAGCTTATATAAAGCGGCCGCTTGCCTTTCCAAACGTATCTCTGATACACTAACTGGATGGGTTACGACTATGGGAAATCGCAATTGTAAAAACTCGGTCTCAAGAAACTGAAATCCAATGAGCAGTACTAATTGGCCTTTCACCAAGAGCCTTAAATAAAATTGGGACCAGCTTCGGCTGGGGTACGTGGTTAATTCCAGGGATAGGAGTAGAGCCCACCCACCCCTACCATCGGGTAGAACTAGAGAAAGAGGAAGCTACAGTCGCCTTCGGCTACGCGGTTGACCAACTTATCTTATATAAAGCTTTGTATATGCAGGGCTTAGTTCCTTTACCGGCAAGTCTTCTAAAACCTTGGCTCCAATGTCTGAAAGACAATCACATGCTGCTGCTTTGCATTTGTCGTATAATGGATCCTTTGACTGTAACGTCTTCACCAATTCACCATCGAGTAACTTCAGCCAAAAATCACGAACCTATATACGGCAGAAGAAAGAAACGTTAGGAAATGTTTCTCCTGACTTCCCATTTCTTTTTACTTCAAGTAAGCGGCGAGAGCGGAGGTTTTAAGCCATATACATGTTTAAGCCATATAGGTGTTTAAAGTGTATATGACACGAAAATTAAGTTTATCTTATTTGAAAGAACTCTTCAAATAATGAAAAATATCAATTTACAGCTTTTCCATATTTCATTTAGTTCTTGAGATATTTAGACTTATGTGATATTATATGACGTCACATTGTTTGCACAGCATTTTAACATTTTGGACAATCGTGTATATTTTTGAGATTATTGAATGAAATCACTTGAAACTTTGAATGTGCATACAGACCACTAAACTGGAGAAAATCGTTCTAATTTTATGGTCGCCATGGTAAATGATTAGATTCCAGTCCTCATGATTTCCAAAACAAAATTATTTGTTTTCTCTTCGCTGGGAAACATTTTCGAATTGGTACTGGTTGAGTAGATTTGTACTAACTTAACTAATTTGAAACGGAAGTTTGACGTTGGTGCAAAGCCTACTATGTCAGAAAACGAAGATTTTCTTCAAAGAGACGTAGAGGTCTGGGAACTATATTATTACTATTGTAACATTAAAACTTAAACGATATTATTTCGTTTAGTGGTCTGTATCGACATGCAAAGTTTCACGCGATTTCATTCAATACTCTCAAAGATATACACGATTTTCCAAATACAAACGATGTGACGTCATAGGTCATCTCATTTGAATATTACATAAGTCTAAATATCTCAAGAACTAAATGAAATATGGAAAAGCTGTAAATTGATATTCTTCGTTATTTGAAGAGTTCTTTCAATTTAAAAGGTTCCGTTGTTTACGAGAGGTTTCTTCGTGGGTAAATCCAGCGAAAGAACAAACAAAACAAACAAACCGACTTTTATAACATTTGATAGTTCTCTTACAATACACTTCTGATCTTCTCCATCTTTCGTGTACACTGTTTCGTACATCATTCGGCCAAGTTCTTGAAGAAGCTATCAGAAAAGAATGGAAAGGAGACTATAGTAGCTGATAATTCTAAAATAAACGGAAGGTATATCGCACAGAGCATTGTGATGTTTGGAATTGTTATTATAGAAAGTATATATATACCTTTAATGCATTGATTCCGAGAATTATGCTCACATCTTGGAGACATTCCCGAGCAACAATACTCAGTTCAACTACCACAGGCCTGCAGAGCAATAAAAGCTTACAGTCAATTATTGGGATCCTCTTCTGAAAGAAGATAATAGATCAAACACGAGTTTGAATGAAAATCGAGGGCCCCGAGTAGCCCCGGGGTTTTTATTGTTTTCGAGTGTTTGGCGTCCCCTGATGAAACACGATAAAGGAGTGTTTGATGTTGCTTCTCAAACGAGTATGCATATGACGAAACACGATAAACGAGTGTTTGATGTTGCTTCTCAAACGAGCGTGCATATGACGAAACACGATAAACGAGTGTTTGATGTTGCTTCTCAAACGAGCATGCATATGATAAAACACGATAAACGAGTGTTTGATGTTGCTCCTCAAACGAGTATATGCATATGATGAAACACGATGAACGAGTGTTTGATGTTGCTTCTCAAACGAGTATGCATATGATGAAACACGATAAACGAGTGCTTGATGTTGCTTCTCAAACGAGTATGCATATGATGAAACACGATAAACGAGTGTTTGATGTTGCTTCTCAAACGAGTATGCATATGATGAAACACGATAAACGAGTGTTTGATGTTGCTTCTCAAACGAGTATATGCATATGATGAAACACGATGAACGAGTGTTTGATGTTGCTTCTCAAACGAACATGCATATGATGAAACACGATAAACGAGTGCTTGATGTTGCTTCTCAAACGAGTATGCATATGATGAAACACGATAAACGAGTGCTTGATGTTGCTTCTCAAACGAGTATGCATATGATGAAACACGATAAACGAGTGCTTGATGTTGCTCCTCAAACGAGTATATGTATATGATGAAACACAATAAACGAGTGTTTGATGTTGCTTCTTAAACGAGTATGCAAATGATGAAACACGATAAACGAGTGTTTGATGTTGCTTCTCAAACGTGTATGCATATGATGAAACACGATAAACGAGTGTTTGATGTTGCTTCTCAACGAGTATGCATATGATGAAACACGATAAACGAGTGTTTGATGTTGCTTCTCAAACGAACATGCATATGATGAAACACGATAAACGAGTGTTTGATGTTGCTTCTCAAATGAGTATGCATATGATGAAACACGATAAACGAGTGTTTGATGTTGCTTCTCAAACGTGTATGCATATGATGAAACACGATGAACGAGTGTTTGATGTTGCTTCTCAAACGTGTATGCATATGATGAAACACAATAAACCAGTGTTTGATGTTGCTTCTCAAACGTGTATGCATATGATGAAACACGATAAACGAGTGTTTGATGTTGCTTCTCAAACGAGTATGCATATGATGAAACACGATAAACGAGTGTTTGATGTTGCTTCTCAAACGAGTATGCATATGATGAAACACGATAAACGAGTGTTTGATGTTGCTTCTCAAACGAGTATGCATATGATGAAACACGATAAACGAGTGTTTGATGTTGCTTCTCAAACGAGTATGCATATGATGAAACACGATAAACGAGTGTTTGATGTTGCTTCTCAAACGTGTATGCATATGATGAAACACGATAAACGAGTGTTTGATGTTGCTTCTCAAACGAGTATGCATATGATGAAACACGATAAACGAGTGTTTGATGTTGCATCTCAAACGAGTATGCATATGATGAAACACAATAAACGAGTGTTTGATGTTGCTTCTCAAACGAGCATGCATATGATGAAACACGATAAACGAGTGTTTGATGTTGCTTCTCAAACGAGTATGCATATGATGAAACACTATAAACGAGTGTTTCATGTTGCTTCTCAAACGAGTATGCATATGATGAAACACGATAAACGAGTGTTTGATGTTGCTTCTCAAACGAGTATGCATATGATGAAACACGATAAACGAGTGTTTGATGTTGCTTCTCAAACAAGTATGCATATGATGAAACACTATAAACGAGTGTTTGATGTTGCTTCTCAAACGTGCAGTGTGCATATGATGAAACACGATAAACGAGTGTTTGATGTTGCTTCTCAAACGAGTATGCATATGATGAAACACGATAAACGAGTGTTTGATGTTGCTTCTCAAACGAGTATGCATATGATGAAACACTATAAACGAGTGTTTCATGTTGCTTCTCAAACGAGTATGCATATGATGAAACACGATAAACGAGTGTTTGATGTTGCTTCTCAAACGAGTATGCATATGATGAAACACGATAAACGAGTGTTTGATGTTGCTTCTCAAACGAGTATGCATATGATGAAACACGATAAACGAGTGTTTGATGTTGCTTCTCAAACGAGTATGCATATGATGAAACACGATAAACGAGTGTTTGATGTTGCTTCTCAAACGTGTATGCATATGATGAAACACGATAAACGAGTGTTTGATGTTGCTTCTCAAACGAGTATGCATATGATGAAACACGATAAACGAGTGTTTGATGTTGCATCTCAAACGAGTATGCATATGATGAAACACAATAAACGAGTGTTTGATGTTGCTTCTCAAACGAGCATGCATATGATGAAACACGATAAACGAGTGTTTGATGTTGCTTCTCAAACGAGTATGCATATGATGAAACACTATAAACGAGTGTTTCATGTTGCTTCTCAAACGAGTATGCATATGATGAAACACGATAAACGAGTGTTTGATGTTGCTTCTCAAACGAGTATGCATATGATGATGAAACACGATAAACGAGTGTTTGATGTTGCTTCTCAAACAAGTATGCATATGATGAAACACTATAAACGAGTGTTTGATGTTGCTTCTCAAACGTGCAGTGTGCATATGATGAAACACGATAAACGAGTGTTTGATGTTGCTTCTCAAACGAGTATGCATATGATGAAACACGATAAACGAGTGTTTGATGTTGCTTCTCAAACGAGTATGCATATGATGAAACACTATAAACGAGTGTTTCATGTTGCTTCTCAAACGAGTATGCATATGATGAAACACGATAAACGAGTGTTTGATGTTGCTTCTCAAACGAGTATGCATATGATGAAACACGATAAACGAGTGTTTGATGTTGCTTCTCAAACGAGTATGCATATGATGAAACACGATAAACGAGTGTTTGATGTTGCTTCTCAAACGAGTATGCATATGATGAAACACGATAAACGAGTGTTTGATGTTGCTTCTCAAACGTGTATGCATATGATGAAACACGATAAACGAGTGTTTGATGTTGCTTCTCAAACGAGTATGCATATGATGAAACACGATAAACGAGTGTTTGATGTTGCATCTCAAACGAGTATGCATATGATGAAACACAATAAACGAGTGTTTGATGTTGCTTCTCAAACGAGCATGCATATGATGAAACACGATAAACGAGTGTTTGATGTTGCATCTCAAACGAGCATGCATATGATGAAACACAATAAACGAGTGTTTGATGTTGCTTCTCAAACGAGCATGCATATGATGAAACACGATAAACGAGTGTTTGATGTTGCTTCTCAAACGAGTATGCATATGATGAAACACTATAAACGAGTGTTTCATGTTGCTTCTCAAACGAGTATGCATATGATGAAACACGATAAACGAGTGTTTGATGTTGCTTCTTAAACGAACATGCATATGATGAAACACGATAAACGAGTGTTTGATGTTGCATCTCAAACGAGTATGCATATGATGAAACACGATAAACGAGTATTTGATGTTGCATCTCAAACGAGTATGCATATGATGAAACACGATAAACGAGTGTTTGATATTGCTTCTCAAACGAGTATGCATATGATGAAACACGATAAACGAGTATTTGATGTTGCTTCTCAAACGAGTATGCATATGATGAAACACGATAAACGAGTGTTTGATGTTGCTTCTCAAACGAGTATGCATATGATGAAACACGATAAACGAGTGTTTGATGTTGCTTCTCAAACGAGTATGCATATGATGAAACACGATAAACGAGTGTTTGATGTTGCATCTCAAACGAGTATGCATATGATGAAACACGATAAACGAGTGTTTGATGTTGCTTCTCAAACGAGTATGCATATGATGAAACACGATAAACGAGTATTTGATGTTGCTCCTCCAACGAGCATGCATATGATGAAACACGATAAACGAGTGTTTGATGTTGCTTCTCAAACGAGTATGCATATGATGAAACACGATAAACGAGTGTTTGATGTTGCATCTCAAACGAGTATGCATATGATGAAACACGATAAACGAGTATTTGATGTTGCTTCTCAAACGAGTATGCATATGATGAAACACGATAAACGAGTATTTGATGTTGCATCTCAAACGAGTATGCGTATGATGAAACACGATAAACGAGTGTTTGATGTTGCTTCTCAAACGAACATGCATATGATGAAACATGATAAACGAGTGTTTGATGTTGCTTCTCAAACGAGTATGCATATGATGAAACACGATAAACGAGTGTTTGATGTTGCTTCTCAAACGAGTATGCATATGATGAAACACGATAAACGAGTGTTTGATGTTGCTTCTCAAACGAGTATGCATATGATGAAACACGATAAACGAGTGTTTGATATTGCTTCTCAAACGAACATGCATATGATGAAACACGATAAACGAGTGTTTGATGTTGCTTCTCAAACGAGTATGCATATGATGAAACACGATAAACGAGTGTTTGATGTTGCTTCTCAAACGAGTATGCATATGATGAAACACGATAAACGAGTGTTTGATGTTGCTTCTCAAACGAACATGCATATGATGAAACACGATAAACGAGTGTTTGATGTTGCTTCTCAAACGAGTATGCATATGATGAAACATGATAAACGAATGCTTGATGTTGCTTCTCAAACGAGTATGCATATGATGAAACACAATAAACGAGTGTTTGATGTTGCTTCTCAAACGAGTATGCATATGATGAAACATGATAAACGAGTGTTTGATGTTGCTTCTCAAACGAACATGCATATGATGAAACACGATAAACGAGTGTTTGATGTTGCTTCTCAAACGAGTATGCATATGATGAAACACGATAAACGAGTGTTTGATGTTGCTTCTCAAACGAGTATGTATATGATGAAACATGATAAACGAGTGTTTGATGTTGCTTCTCAAACGAACATGCATATGATGAAACATGATAAACGAGTGTTTGATGTTGCTTCTCAAACGAGTATGTATATGATGAAACATGATAAACGAGTGTTTGATGTTGCTTCTCAAACGAACATGCATATGATGAAACACGATAAACGAGTGTTTGATGTTGCTTCTCAAACGAGTATGCATATGATGAAACACGATAAACGAGTGTTTGATGTTGCTTCTCAAACGAGTATGCATATGATGAAACATGATAAACGAGTGTTTGATGTTGCTTCTCAAACGAGTATGCATATGATGAAACATGATAAACGAGTGTTTGATGTTGCTTCTCAAACGAGCATGCATATGATGAAACACGATAAACGAGTATTTGATGTTGCTCCTCCAACGAGTATGCATATGATGAAACACGATAAACGAGTGTTTGATGTTGCTTCTCAAACGAGTATGCATATGATGAAACATGATAAACGAGTGTTTGATGTTGCTTCTCAAACGAGCATGCATATGATGAAACACGATAAACGAGTATTTGATGTTGCTCCTCCAACGAGTATGCATATGATGAAACACGATAAACGAGTGTTTGATGTTGCATCTCAAACGAACATGCATATGATGAAACACGATAAACGAGTATTTGATGTTGCTCCTCAAACGAGTATGCATATGATGAAACACGATAAACGAGTGTTTGATGTTGCTCCTCAAACGAGTATGCATATGATGAAACACGATAAACGAGTGTTTGATGTTGCTTCTCAAACGAGTATGTATATGATGAAACATGATAAACGAGTGTTTGATGTTGCTCCTCAAACGAGTATGCATATGATGAAACACGATAAACGAGTGTTTGATGTTGCTTCTCAAACGAGTATGTATATGATGAAACATGATAAACGAGTGTTTGATGTTGCTTCTCAAACGAGTATGCATATGATGAAACATGATAAACGAGTATTTGATGTTGCTCCTCAAACGAGTATGTATATGATGAAACACAATAAACGAGTGTTTGATGTTGCTTCTCAAACGAGTATGCATATGATGAAACACGATAAACGAGTGTTTGATGTTGCTCCTCAAACGAGTATGCATATGATGAAACACGATAAACGAGTGTTTGATGTTGCTCCTCAAACGAGTATGCATATGATGAAACACGATAAACGAGTGTTTGATGTTGCATCTCAAACGAGCATGCATATGATGAAACATGATAAACGAGTATTTGATGTTGCTCCTCAAACGAGCATGCATATGATGAAACACTATAAACGAGTGTTTGATGTTGCATCTCAAACGAGTATGCATATGATGAAACACGATAAACGAGTGTTTGATGTTGCTTCTCAAACGAGTATGCTGCATATGATGAAACACGATAAACGAGTGTTTGATGTTGCTTCTCAAACGAGTATGTATATGATGAAACACGATAAACGAGTGTTTGATGTTGCTTCTCAAACGAGTATGCATATGATGAAACACGATAAACGAGTGTTTGATGTTGCTTCTCAAACGAGTATGCATATGATGAAACACGATAAACGAGTGTTTGATGTTGCTTCTCAAACGAGTATGCATATGATGAAACACGATAAACGAGTATTTGATGTTGCTTCTCAAACGAACATGCATATGATGAAACATGATAAACGAGTGTTTGATGTTGCTTCTCAAACGAGTATGCATATGATGAAACACGATAAACGAGTGTTTGATGTTGCTTCTCAAACGAGTATGCATATGATGAAACACGATAAACGAGTGTTTGATGTTGCATCTCAAACGAGTATGCATATGATGAAACACGATAAACGAGTGTTTGATGTTGCTTCTCAAACGAACATGCATATGATGAAACACGATAAACGAGTGTTTGATGTTGCATCTCAAACGAACATGCATATGATGAAACACGATAAACGAGTGTTTGATGTTGCTTCTCAAACGAACATGCATATGATGAAACACGATAAACGAGTGTTTGATGTTGCTTCTCAAACGAACATGCATATGATGAAACACGATAAACGAGTGTTTGATGTTGCATCTCAAACGAGTATGCATATGATGAAACACGATAAACGAGTGTTTGATGTTGCTTCTCAAACGAACATGCATATGATGAAACACGATAAACGAGTGTTTGATGTTGCTTCTCAAACGAGTATGCATATGATGAAACACTATAAACGAGTGTTTGATGTTGCTTCTCAAACGAGTATGCATATGATGAAACACGATAAACGAGTGTTTGATGTTGCTTCTCAAACGAGTATGCATATGATGAAACACGATAAACGAGTGTTTGATGTTGCTTCTCAAACGAGTATGCATATGATGAAGCACGATAAACGAGTGTTTGATGTTGCTTCTCAAACGAGTATGCATATGATGAAACATGATAAACGAGTGTTTGATGTTGCTTCTCAAACGAACATGCATATGATGAAACACGATAAACGAGTGTTTGATGTTGCATCTCAAACGAACATGCATATGATGAAACACGATAAACGAGTGTTTGATGTTGCTTCTCAAACGAGTATGCATATGATGAAACACGATAAACGAGTATTTGATGTTGCTTCTTAAACGAGTATGCATATGATGAAACATGATAAACGAGTGTTTGATGTTGCTTCTCAAACGAGTATGCATATGATGAAACACGATAAACGAGTGTTTGATGTTGCTTCTCAAACGAGTATGCATATGATGAAACACGATAAACGAGTGTTTGATGTTGCTTCTCAAACGAGTATGCATATGATGAAACACGATAAACGAGTGTTTGATGTTGCATCTCAAACGAACATGCATATGATGAAACACGATAAACGAGTGTTTGATGTTGCTTCTCAAACGAGTATGCATATGATGAAACACGATAAACGAGTATTTGATGTTGCTCCTCAAACGAACATGCATATGATGAAACACGATAAACGAGTGTTTGATGTTGCTTCTCAAACAAACATGCATATGATGAAACACGATAAACGAGTGTTTGATGTTGCTTCTCAAACGAGTATGCATATGATGAAACATGATAAACGAGTGTTTGATGTTGCTTCTCAAACGAGTATGCATATGATGAAACACGATAAACGAGTGTTTGATGTTGCTTCTCAAACGAGTATGCATATGATGAAACACGATATACGAGTGTTTGATGTTGCTTCTCAAACAAACATGCATATGATGAAACACGATAAACGAGTGTTTGATGTTGCTCCTCCAACGAGTATGCATATGATGAAACACGATAAACGAGTGTTTGATGTTGCTTCTCAAACGAGTATGCATATGATGAAACACGATAAACGAGTGTTTGATGTTGCTTCTCAAACGAAACACGATAAACGAGTGTTTGATGTTGCTTCTCAAACGAGTATGCATATGATGAAACACGATAAACGAGTGTTTGATGTTGCTTCTCAAAGGAGTATGAACTCATGCATGTGATGTGGTGGTATACGTTCATGGAATGGCTACGATAATTGGAAATATGGAAACATCTTAAAATAAAATTAAGAATCTCGCATAGTTTCTTCCACCTTTTAAAACTTACCATAATAAAACAAAGTAATAACGAGTAAAAACTATCAACAAATGCAAAGTTTCAGACTGAAGAGCGATTCTCTGACCATCAGCAACGGTTTCTTCCATGGCATTCAAGCACCTCAGGATTTTAAAACATTCTTGTACAAGCCAGGGGAGTGAATGCTTGCTAGGCTGTGTCGTTGGCCCTGATTCCACGTTGGATTGGATTGTTCGTCTCTCTCTCGTACTCTCTGCCTCAGTTACGTTTGTTGCAGAACAAAATCTTATATCTTCCAAACATTTTATAACTTCACTCATAGGAGCATTGACAGAGAGCACAGCTCCAAGACAAACCAAACAAGACTGTTTAAGAAGAACGTCTAGGAGATGAAATAAAGCCGGCCGAATACAGTAATTAATCGTATACATGCCTTCGCATTCTATTGCAAACAAACAAACAAACAAACAAACAAACAAACAAACAAACAAACAAACAAACAAACAAACAAACAAACAAACAAACAAACAAACAAACAAAAGTCTGACATAGTTTGACGCTACTCTGGCTTTAAAACGTTCTTTGAACGTAACTTTAAAAGTTACTGTCCATGACCCAACGTTTCGACACTCCAATCTAGTGTCTTCATCAGGGGTGATCGTTGTAAAGTTAGGATCCCTATTTATACCCTCATAGGACTGATGATGACGTTATCTATTATGAGAATGCGTGGGAAAATTCTAAAATTATTACCACTAATCCGCGGTACCATCAGAGACGTTGTCTGGAGGTTTGTCATATCAATAGCGCCCACGCCCCATTGAATAGCGATGACGGTGGTTTATTGCCAGAAGTTTATTTGCATCTTGTTAATAGATAACGTCATCATCGGTTCTATGAGGGTGTAAATAGGGATCCTAACTTTACAACGATCACCCCTGATGAAGACACTAGATTGGAGTGTCGAAACGTTGGGTCATGGACAGTAACTTTTAAAGTTACGTTCAAAAAACTTTTCAAAGCCCTCAGACTATGTCTGATTTATCACCTGGTTGCGTTGTGAAATTATTTGTAAACAAGAGTATACAACAATAAATGAAATTGAAAAGAATAAAGGCTGAGTTTGAGGCCAATTGCGAAAAATGGTTCAAAGTTTCACCCTGCCACAGCAGTACAGTACTTACCATCGTCTGACAGCAACGGTCGAATGGTTTCAACAACTTTTGTGAGTAAACCATGTTGAAGTTTGTGATAAGGACAGTTCAGAACTAACATGGCCACACACTGCAAGAATAATAAACTGAGCAATTTTAGACTGCAAGAGGTATAGTATTAAATGTTGGTGAATAAGCTGCAGGCATCCAAGGATACTAGTCCAGTAGGTTAGTGACAAATTTTATTAAAATCGTTACAGACTGGACAAAAGCACCAAACTTTGCACACAACTACCTTTGGGTGCGAGGTTTTAATAAATCCTATGCTCCAAAAAATATGCTCAATAGGAGACGAGTATGACGTCAGTTATGACGTCAGTTTTGACGTCATACATCTATTTTTGGACAATAGGCACTTTGCGTGTAATATCCACTTTGAATTAAGAAATCATAATGCATACGCATGTAGACTGGTGTAAATCTGTATCAATAAATATTCCGTGAAGAAATTGACTGCAGGTACGTGATAAATATCTGCAAAATGTAGTGCAAATTATATTAACGTATACCGTAGCGGCGTTTATCTTACATTTATGTACATATCTAACACAGTTTACATTATCTTCACTTGAATACACACTCCTGAATGGTATTTAACTTTAGATATTGAAATTTAATCAATGATTTCAAACTGAAACCGCATATATAAAACGCTGGACTGAAATTATAATAATTTGAGCCCGCGTAATAGTCAGCGGGCTGTCTAAATAAACTACAAATCTATATGGAGACAACAGCTGGAATTTTGATCAAGAAAATATGTTAAAGAAGCCGAATATTATCGAGAAACACTTCAAATGCTATAGGCAAGGTAAGTAGATATTTCCGTAATTAAGAATGCATCTCTTTTCACATGTTTTGGAGTGATTCAAACTTTTTTTATCACGAACATAAATTTCCCGCCAAAACCACAAACACTTTTATAGAGTGCACTGATAGTGAATGATAGCATATTTATTCTTTCTGTTTGTTTCTAGCATTTCGACTACAGTTAGTTATACAGAGTTACATCTTAATTTTAATATTACTCGGGAGCGTACATTGTAAGAACACTATGGACTGGACATTGTGTGTTATTTGTCAAAAATCTACTTCAGAACCACTATCCTGCCCACAACATTCGGCTAACAGGCGTAATCCATTCAGTGTATATAAAGACTTCATTGAAAATGTAGCGGAATTCGAGAAATTAAATGCATTGCCTGCAAAATGTAGTATTGTGTCAGCTGGCAGGTCCGATAAATCAATTGAAAGTTGCATGGTCAACAAAGCATCATGGCATCGTTCGTGTCATCAAAGATTTAATAACTCGAAACTACAGAGAGAAAAAGAAAGGAAACGCAAACTAGAGACAGAAACTGATAATGGCAAAGATATGGCCGAGACTGAAACACGTCGATCAAAACGACAATCTATCGATTGTTCCGCAGAAAAGAATATTTGCATTTTCTGTAATATTTGCATTTTCTGTGATAAGAAAACAGGGAAGCTTCATGAATATAGCACATTCTCTTCTGCAAATACCCTTAAGCATATGGCATCAGAAATGCAAGACACAGCTCTCATGGCCAAATTATGTTCTGGGGACGTGGTTGCTATTGAAGCCAAATACCATCTTCAGTGCCTCACCTCGTATAGAAACAAATATAGATCGTTTCTCCGGCAACATGAAAGGCAACCGGATTTATTTAAAGAAAGGTGCAAAGCTAGAGTCTTTGCAGAACTGGCTGCTCACGTTGACGAATCACTTGAAGCTGGGAATGTTCTCTTTAAGTTGTCTGATCTGCATAATTTGTATGAACAACGCCTTAAAGAGTTCGGTGTAGATATTACCATTAACAAAACGCGACTAAAGGAAAAGTTGCTCGAACACTTTTCTGGTATGGGTTTGCAAGAACAGTGTGACGGCCGAAATACTGTGCTCTTATTTCCTGAAGGTATGCAGCAGATCCTGAAAGATACCTACCTCGATCATAACTATGATAACGAAGCTCTTCTGTTCGCTAAAGTTGCGAGAATATGCAGACAAGAAATCCTCTCTGTAGACACCACATTTTCTGGGGCGTTTTCAGCAAATTGCCAAAGAGATATCACTCCCATCATCAACCAACTTGTTTCCATGATACTGTACGGGCCAAACATTAAAGATAAAGCAGATGAACCTCAAGCTTGTCTCACCATCTCTCAGCTACTTCTCTTTAACAGTAAAAAACGAGGAAAACCGTCATCGACTCAGAACAGACATTCACCAGAACGAGAACCACCTCTTCCTTTATACATTGGCTTGAATCTTCACAGTCAAACTAGAAGCAAAGGACTTGTTGATCATATGGCAAAGTTGGGAATAAGTGTCTCCTATGATAGAGTTTGTCAGGTTGAAAATAACCTAGCGCTGTCGGTCTGCCAGCAGTTCAATATAGACGGCATTGTTTGTCCCTCGCGCCTACGTAAAGGGATCTTTACTGTCGGTGCACTAGACAATATTGATCACAACCCATCATCTACTACAGCCGAAGGGTCTTTGCACGGGACGGGAATCAGCATCATGCAGTTTCCAATGCCGGAAAATCAAGGGGTGTGTAGAGAAGCACCTTATATCAAAGATAATTCAACACATTCGCAAAAACCAACTCTTCCAGACACCTTTACAAATGTGCCACCAGTGTGCATAAACAACGCAATTGATGTGCCTCAAAGGTCTACTACCAAGTTCACTGGAAATGTCGAACAGGCCAAAGCTCAAGAAAGGTGTTGGATAGAAAGGAGTTTGGAATTACTTCGACTAGATATGCTTCAGAAGGGTCAGCCGCTTTCTTGGGCTGCCTACCACGCCTCCCTTCAACCCCCTGTTCAAGATCCATGTTCAATAATTGCACTTTTGCCCCTTTTCTTAGAAAAAGCGGACTCGCCAGCAATGGTGAAACATGGCTTGGACATATTGAAAAGCATTACTGAGTTTTTGAACGTTGGTCAAATTCCCGTTCTAGCTTGTGATTGTCCTATCTTTGCCATGTGCAAGAAAATTCAGTGGTGCTTACCACACAGTCATGAAGAAGACAAAATCTTGATAATGTTTGGTGGATTGCATATTGAGAAAGCTCTCTGGAATGCCCTTGGAAGTCTGTTAAGTGGATCAGGGTGGACGGATGCATTGACTGAAGCTGGGATAGCAACATCGGGATTCTTTTCTGAGTGCATCACACATTACTCGGACACGCCACATGCATCAGGTCACAGCATTGAGTCTTGCCAAGCTTCAGCAGAATGCTTTTATCAGGAGTGTGGAAACACCAGGCGTGCACGATGAAGAAGATTTCAAGACATGGAGGGAAGAAATGATTGAAGCAAGCCCTACTTATCGTTTCTGGGACCTGATCCTTAGAACAGAATTACTAATCCTCATCTTCATAAGGTCGCAAAGACAAAGAGACTTCACTCTATATGTAGAGTGTCTCCAGATCCTCATGTTTTTGTTCTTTGCCTTAGATCATTTCAACTACAGCCGTTGGCTTTCCGTACATATTCGAGATATGCAGTCTTTGCCTGCAGATTTGAATAAAGTTTTCAGCAAGTTCTGGGTTGTTCAAAAATCATACAATAGATTTTCAACGATCCCTATTGACCAAGCCCACGAACAGGAAAATGCCAAAGTTAAGGGCAACGGTGGAGTTGTGGGGCTAACAGAAAACCCTGCTGCATTGTGTCGATGGTTGCTTTCTGGTCCAGAATTAGCCAGACTTTTAACGCAGTTTGAGGAACAATACATACCAGAACCAAATTCAGAAACCGAGTGCACCCACCACGAAGAGGGCCTTTCACATCAAATGAGATTTCATCACCAAGTAAATAACTTAGTTGACAAAATCAACGGATTCGGCAATCCATTTGAAGATCAATGTCAAGAATTGGTTATACTCAACACCAGAGCATGCGCGGATGATTCTGTTGTGGCTACAGTATTCCAAATTGAGGAACTGGGTGAAACACAGTATGAACAGTTCAGAAAGGAGGTACTGGAAGACAAATCCAAGTCAATCCACGCAACTATAAAAAAGAACTCGTTGCCATTGTTCAGCACAGCAAAGCGAAAAATTAAAGCAACAGCGAAGCAAATTAAAGCGATACGCCAGGACGTCGGACTATTCGGACGTTTGTATATAGGCAACCAACAGCGTGAAGGTGATCCAGATGAGTTCTTTTCCCACGAAAACCAAGCCTATCCGCCATCACTTTCTGACTATGGAAAACTCCGTTTGGGTACTAAGTCAGATCTATTAAAGCTGTTGCCAAATTCAGATGCGAAACCGGAAAATCATAGATTTGATTGCAAAATTATTGATGGTGGTGCACTGATCCATATTCTGACTCCAAAGAATGTGACCACATTTTCAAAGTATGCTGACCAAGTCTTCATGTCATTCATCAAACGAGAATTACTGGTTGTGAAAAGAATAGATATTGTGTGGGATCAATATCTACAAGACAGCATCAAGAGCTGCACAAGGAAGAAGCGTGGTACTGGCGTACGAGTGAAAGTTGCTCCCCAGGCTAAAATACCAAGAAAATGGAATTTATTTCTTCGTGATAGCAAGAACAAGACGGAATTATTCGACTTCCTTTCATTAGAGGTGGAAAACGCAGAATGGCAAGGAACGAAGGAAATCTACATCACCAAAGGTACCTCAGTTATATCCAAGGGTAGTGCCCAACCAATGATGGATTGCACACACGAAGAGGCAGATACTAGAGTTATTGTCCATTTACTTCATGCTTTAGAAAATGGCTGTGTTAACATAGAAATTCGTACTGTTGACACTGATATAGTCGTTCTATTGATTGGCCATTTCTTTGACATACAAGAGAACCATCAACAAATTGACCTATGGGTGGCGTTTGGCGTTGGCAAGAACTTCCAGCACATCCACATTAATTCAATATGCAACGAACTGAGTAGGGAGCAATCACGTGCGCTTCCTATCTTCCACGCATTTTCTGGCTGCGACACAACTTCTTCCTTCTGTGGAAAGGGGAAAAAAACTGCCCTACAAACGTGGAAGTCGTACCCTGAGGTCACAGATGCCTTCCTCAACATGCGAGAACACCCCTTTGAAGTAATGACCTGCTCTTCGCCACACTTCCAGATGTTGGAAAGACTGACAGTTTTGATGTATGACAAGAGCAGCCGGTTGCATTCAGTCAATGTTGCACGGAGGGAACTGTTCTCCAAGAAAGGAAGATCACTTGAAAATATTCCACCCACACAGGTAATTGACAAATAAATGATTTTCAATTAAAACAATGTATTAACTAAAGATAGTTAAATCTATGCACATATGTTTTTACAGAACGCGCTGTTCCTTCATATTCAAAGAGTAGCATATCAGGCTGGAATTTGGACAAAGTCTACGGAACCACGGCCAGACATCCCTTCACCAGGGAACTGGGGATGGAAATGGCAGGATAGCACCTGGGAACCCGTCTGGATAACAATACCTGAAGCTGCGAAAGTTTGCAAGGAACTGATCAAGTGCTGCTGCAAATCAGAAGGAGGTTGTTCACGGTGTAAATGTTTTCGGGCAAACCTACCTTGTACAGATTTGTGTACTTGCAAATGCGCAAAATGACATATAACTGAACATAAATGTAGCAGCAGAACATAATTCAACTGGTCACGTGACATTGTTATTTATTACGTTATACACTTCAGATAATTTAACATTTCTTTAATAAAGTTAAAAGAGCGATAGGAAAGAGGTATTGACTTATTGACAGGAATTTATAAACATAAACATGTGATCACTAATTTTTTTTCCATTTTTAAGTTAGCCTCGTTTCCATGTTATTCTCGTGCTCCACAGCGGATATATAACTTCAATTAAACTACGACACATATGTTTACGATAAATAAAGACATGTTAAAAATACAAATAAACAGTTAAATAACGATTAGAGACATTTTTGTGGCATGTCTTGCAGAATTAATAGAATTTTGTGATTCATTGCAATGATGACGTCATATTCGCCCTCTAATTGACCCAGATTTTTGGAGCATAGGATTTTTTTAAAGTTTATGTTCAAGAGATCTTGTGTGCTAAATTTGGTGCTTTTGTCCAGTGTGTAACGATAGTTACACTAACCTACCGTACTATACCAGATACAGTATCTGTGGTCAGAATTTAAAGGGATACTCCAGCCAAAATACAAATGTAGTTCAAATAAAAGATCTTACTGACTTTAGTTTATTTCCAAAGTTTCAGCATTTCTATCAATTTAGAAGATATGGCTAGTTGACAGTATTTTGAAGATATGGCAATCAACAAGATATGGCTAGTTGAAGTTGGAGAGTTTGTCCAATTTCGACGCCATATTTGTTTCTCAAATATGACTTCACTAAGTGATTCTATCTCGTATTATGCCTAAGAAGCTCCTCTACTTTCCTGCATGATGAACTAAATAGTTTATTTCGACTAATTTTCGTCCAAAGAGCATTCACAACAGCTATCACTATGTGATCGCTATCAAAACAACTCCACTGCCGATAAAGAATCACGCAATGACGTCATATTTTCAAAACCAATATGGCGTCAAAATCCACAACTTTTCAACTTCAACTCGCCATATCTTCTTAACTAAATTGATAGGAATGCTGAAACTTTGGAAATAAACTAAAGTCAGTAAGATCTTTCATATGAACTACATTTGTATTTTGGCGAGAGTATCCCTTTTTTGCTTTTGTTACCTTGACGAGCTGAATCTGGCAAGACGATGAAGTTTCTGTAGGAATGACGTCCAACAAACGATGTAATTCATGAATAATTGAACCAAGACGAGATGAAAAGGATGTAAAAGGACGCGTAGATGATGTCTGATACTGTTCACTGTAATAAAAGAAAATTGTGGTCGATAACAAAGTAAAGCAAAGGGTTGAACTGACATCCATTGTCAAGCACGAACCTATCGTCAGCTGCTGCTAGGAATGGTTTAGAGCCATCTAAAAGATCCATTAATACGTTTGTAGCTCCAGTGCGATTCTGGAGTAGAAAGAAAAAGAGTTATGGATTATTAAGGAATTTTATCACAACCAGGAAAACAAGGAATAAATTAAGGAAATAAAGAAAGAGAAAAATAAACTAGATAACGATGATGACGATAATGATAATGGTGGTAATGATGGTGATGATACGTTGATGATGACGATGGTGGTGATGATGGTGGTGGTGATATGGTGGTGGTGATGATATGATGGTGATGATGATATGATGATGGTGGTAATATGATGGTGGTGGTGATGATGGTGGTAATATGATGGTGGTGATGATGGTGGTGATGATGGTGATGATGGTGACGACGACGACAACGATGATGATGATGGTGATGATGATGAATGAATATGATGATTATGATGGTGATGATGATGAATGAATATGATGATGAATGAATATGATGATGAATGAATATGATGAATGATGATGATGGTGGTGATGATGGTGATGATGATGGTGAATGATATGATGATGACGATGGTGGTGATGATGGTGGTGATGATGGTGGTGATGATGGTGGTGATGATGGTGATGATATGGTGGTGGTGATAATATGATGATGGTGATGATGGTGGTGATGATGGTGGTGATGATGACGGTGATGATGACGGTGATGACGGTGATGATGACGACAACGACGACAATGATGATGATGATGATGATGAACGAATATGATGATGATTGATGATGATGATGGTGATGATGGTGGTGGTGATGATGGTGATGAAGGTGATAATGATTATGATGACAATGATTATGATGACAATGATGATGACAATGATGATGACAATGATGATGATGACAATGATGATGATGATAATGATGATGAAAATGATGATAACAATGATCAAAATGATTATGGTGATAATTGTTAATAATAGTTCTTGTACTTTTGGGTTTGAATCACTTTGAATTATGGTAAAAAGTGACCACGTTAAGGCACCACTTCCATCAGAAATAAAACTGGACCAGAAACCAAACAGTTCTTTTTTATCAGAATTCTGAAATACACAAGTTCATGACAGACATTCAAAGCAGTTTATCTCGCATATAAGACAAGTGGTATATAAAGTACGAAGTACGAACTACGGTACAAAAAAGTGTGTCATTACCTTGATAACAGATTGCAAACAAACGAGCGAGTAATTTCGCACCTTTATGGCTGCAGACCTGAAAAAACGGGAACGATAAACAACATTGAGTCATGTTTTAGCTGTAAAGACGACAAGTCAACCATTCTTCATACCTCATTCGTCGAGCTTGACCGCTTTCAGAATCTGAAAGCTCTGATTCGGAACTTGAATGACATGTCCACGCAGTGTTACTGAAGCCGCTAGTTGAAAACTGTTCGTCGACTCCTATTTCTCCGCGCCACGACTTCATTGTATCAGCCACTCTACTAGACCTTGAACTCAACGTAGACTGTCCTAGTTTTTTAGACAACTGACTGCCTTGGTACGAAGCCTCGTTATCCTCATCAAATATCCTTTCATCTTGTTCTTCTTTTTGTCGTTTACCTCGTTTGTGTCGTGATTTTTTCTTTAGTATCCCTCGTCCGGGAAAAGCTCTTTCTTTAACAGTAGCTAAGGACAACTTGAGAACAGAGAGATCATCAGGTTCCATATCTAAATAAATAATGCCAATAATATTAAGTTTAATGTCAATATCGAACGCCGCCGCCGCCGCCAGACAAACATTCTGCTCTCTCCATTCTCGTAGCCTGTGCTATAATTACGGTCAAATGATATGACCCTTTCATTTTGCACAAATGAACTGTTCTTTGTCATGATGTCCGAGAATGAATGGAAAACAGGAAAGCCTTGAGTCATCATTTGAAAGTCATTTGTGGGCAGCAAATAAGCACATTATGTAAGAGACCACTTTACCACACCTGATGAGGAATCTTGAGTCGATGAATCAGAGATAAGGTTACTGGGAAAAGTAAGTTGATAGCCTGGGAAACCATAGAATAAAAAATTCTAAGAGAAATTAAAAAAAAACATATCACCCAAAAATAAAAGACTTTTACAATATGGCTATATGATATATTTATTACATGCATGGCTATTTTACAGCCAGAACTATACAACATGGCTATACTACTTTACCTTTATA
This sequence comes from Chrysogorgia sp. JL179-B06, assembly GCA_035772405.1. Taxonomy (NCBI): domain Eukaryota; kingdom Metazoa; phylum Cnidaria; class Anthozoa; order Scleralcyonacea; family Chrysogorgiidae; genus Chrysogorgia; species Chrysogorgia sp. JL179-B06. The sequence goes on along the minus strand of JAYKKM010000383.1, from coordinate 182,658 downwards.
GTCAGAACTATACAACATGGCTATACTACTTTTACCTTTAGTCAGTACTATACAACATGGCTATACTACCTTTACCTTTATAGTAAGAACTATACAACATGGCTATACTACTTCTACCTTTATTGTCAGAACTATACAACATGGCTATACTACTTTTACCTTTATTGTCAGAACTATACAACATGGCTATACTACGTTTACCTTTATAGTCAGAATTATACAACATGGCTATACTACTTTTACCTTTATAGTCAGAACTATACAACATAGCTATACTACTTTTACCTTTATTGTCAGAACTATACAACATGGCTATACTACCTTTACCTTTATAGTAAGAACTATACAACATGGCTATACTACCTTTACCTTTATAGTCAGAACTAGACAACATAACTATACTACCTTTACCTTTATAGTCAGAACTATACAACATGGCTATACTACTTTTACCTTCAGTCAGCACTATACAACATGGCTATACTACCTTTACCTTTATAGTCAGAACTATACAACATGGCTATACTACTTACTTTTACCTTTAGTCAGAACTATACAACATGGCTATACTACCTTTACCTTTATAGTCAGAACTATACAACATGGCTATACCACTTTTACCTTTAGTCAGAACTATATAACATGGCTATACTACTTTTACCTTTATAGTCAGAACTATACAACATGGCTATACTACCTTTACCTTTATAGCCAGAACTATACAACATGACTATACTACTTTTACCTTTATAGTAAAAACTATACAACATGGCTATACTACATTTACATTTATAGTCAGAATTATACAACAACTATACTACTTTACCTTAATAGTAAGAACTATACAACATAGCTATACTACTTTTACATTTATAGTCAGAACTATACAACATAGCTATACTACTTTTACCTTTAGTCAGAACTATACAACATAGCTATACTACTTTTACCTTTATTGTCAGAACTATACAACATAGCTATACTACTTTTACCTTTATTGTCAGAACTATACAACATGGCTATACTACCTTTACCTTTATAGCCAGAACTATACAACATGACTATACTACTTTTACCTTTATAGTAAAAACTATACAACATGGCTATACTACATTTACATTTATAGTCAGAACTATACAACATGGCTATACTACATTTACATTTATAGTCAGAACTATACAACATGACAATACTACTTTTACCTTTATAGTAAGAACTATACAACAACTATACTACTTTTACCTTTATAGTAAGAACTATACAACATAGCTATACCACTTTTACCTTTATTGTCAGAGCTATACGACATGGCTATACTACTTTTACATTTATAGTCAGAATTATACAACATGGCTATACTACTTTTACATTTATAGTCAGAACTATACAACATGGCTATACTACTTTTACATTTATAGTCAGAACTATACAACATAGCTATTCTACATTTACCTTTATAGTCAGAACTATACAACATGGCTATACTACTTTTACATTTATAGTAAGAACTATACAACATGGCTATACTACTTTTACATTTATAGTCAGAACTATACAACATGGCTATACTACTTTTACATTTATAGTAAGAACTATACAACATAGCTATACTACTTTTACATTTATAGTCAGAACTATACAACATGGCTATACTACGTTTACATTTATAGTCAGAACTATACAACATAGCTATTCTACATTTACCTTTATAGTAAGAACTATACAACATGGCTGTACTACTTTTACATTTATAGTAAGAACTATATAACATGACTATACTACCTTTACCTTTATAGTCAGAGCTATATAACATGGCTATACTATTTTTACATTTATAGTAAGAACTATACAACATGGCTATACTACTTTTACATTTATAGTCAGAACTATACAACATGGCTATACTACTTTTACCTTTAGTCAGAACTATACAACATAGCTATACTACTTTTACCTTTATAGTCACAACTATACAACATGGCTATACTACTTTTACCTTTATTGTCAGAACTATACAACATAGCTATACTACTTTTACCTTTATTGTCAGAACTATACAACATGGCTATACTACTTTTACCTTTATTGTCAGAACTATACAACATGGCTATACTATTTTTACATTTATAGCCAGAACTATACAACATGACTATACTACATTTATTTACAGTCAGTTTTATCTTTATAGTCAGAACTATACACAACATATCAACTATATATGTATATATGGCTAAACAATTTCACCTTTATAGTTAATAGTAACTGTCCAAGATGTAGTTTAAGGCGAGGTTTGACGCTGGGTAAAATATCTTGAATGGCTTTTAATGCAGTAATAATCAACTAAGAAAAGTAATATATCATATACATTAATATTGAGCTTTCATATTCAAATATGTCACTCATAGTGACAGGTTTTAGCACATTCTATCTCAAACTTGAAGTATAATTATGTGGTTTAAACAAATGTTTTAAAACAACAAACAGCACCTACTTTACAATGCTCAATATCAATAACATCTTTTCTTGGATGGGTTTGCAGAACATTTAAAATTGTCAGGAGACTAATTTCAGAATAACGCTCACCGACAAAGGAACCATTTGGATCTCTATTATAAAAGAAAACAACACACAACATGTGGAGTTTTTGGGGGAATATGAAAGTTAATAAGTTTATAAAGATTGTTACTTAATGCAGAGATTTCCAATGCAAGTGATTGCTGCTTTTCGAGTCTCAATGTCAACATTTTTGCTGTCCATGAATTTGAGAAGTAGTCCAGTTGGTTCAACGCCCAATAAATCCTCATAAAACTAGAAATGAAAATCAAAGAAATAAGGATCTTCAGTGCTTGGTATAGTTGAACTAATTAAGACAATATAAAATGCTTAAGATAGATCTTTTTGCAAGACTGGCTTCACAAATCTACATGCTAGGCAATATGCAGTGGCAGATCTAGGATTGTGAAGGGGGTGCCCCGGGGAGGTGCACCAGTGGAGTAGAGCTGAAGGCGCGAGATCGCTAAGGGACCAGGTGCATGCTGCCCTGGGAAATTATTTGATTCTTAGGATCTTAAGTACGGGTCGTTGTCTGCGTAATGTTGATGACTTGACTCTTATAGTACCTTATGCCCGTATCGATGTCTTTAAATGTTCTTATTTCGTTCGTGTCACTAGGCTCTGGAACTCTCTCCCATACTCTATACGTGGCATTAACACCTTGTCGTTTTTTAAGAGGCTACTTTCTCAGCATTATTTCAAACTTTTTCCTGTTGCTTTTAATCCATAGTTTTTCTGTTTCGTATAATTTCGTTATGTCTTACTCTTTGATTTCATATTAATGTTATATGTTATTTGTATTTGTAAAGGGTGATAAATCCTGAGGGAATCTTGAATTCTGTTTTTGGTTTACCCTAATACATTCAATTTTTAGTTGTAATACTGTAATTGATATGTATTATAAATTCTAATAAATAAATAAATTAATAAATAAATAAATAAAAAGATCTCTGTAACACCTTTTCCTGTAATTTTGAGGAGTGTTTGAGGAGATTTGACAACCATAAATCAAACGATCCTGCTCCACCACGGTCCCTGGCATATATCATTATATGAAGGCTAACCCTTATTGATTCATGTTCTATGCATTTTTTGCCGATAAAAAGCAAAGACAATTGTTGGCCTGCGAGACTACATGTCCCAAGGCCCGTCCTGCCACTCAGCGGTCCTGCTTTGTCAGTTGGGTCAATTTTCTGTTTTTTTATAAAATTGATTCATGTTTCAATTTCAAAAACATGAATCAATTTTCATTCTCCATTCCCTCTCACACAGTCTGTTTAAAATCCTAATATATATACCTCTCATTACCTCACTACATCTCCCTCCATTTTCAAAAACCAGCTCTCCAAGCACCTTGAGATTATCATAAACTGATATACTGGGGCATATTTGAGCAGAGCCAATGACTTGTTCTATTAAATTGCTTAATGTTCTGTCATCCAATTGAATTTTTTGCTTGAGTAGGATTTTCTCAACAAGTTGAAAAAACTTTGAGAGCAGAAACCCATTACTTTTATCGATTGGAATTAGCGAGCATCCTTTGTTAAAAAAATCCAGAATATCCTAGTAAACAAAAGATAACCAATATATTAAAGAATATTATTATTATTATTATTATTATATTATTTATGTTATATCAAAAAAATATTTCAATAACAAAAATTACATTTTGGTCAGAAATAAGATTTGCTGTGCAGTCTTCGGCATTCAGTTTGTCCAATACAACATTTACATCAGTTCGACTTTTTTGCTCTGAAATTGTTGTAAAAGCTAAAAATTTCTGGATATTCTCCCTCCATTCAAGCTCCATCCTTTTATATCTCTAGACCATAGCCTGCCATATTTACGAACATGCAATCAGTGCTGCCAGCAGATGCCCAACAAAAACAAATATGGTGGTCGAAGCATGCTGCATATGTGTTGTCTGTGACTGAAAGAGAAAATGGTAAGCGTTTGACACTGGTTGATGGTATCATCAGACGTACGACAGAGACAGAAGTATCACTTAAACGTAAATATGTACACATCCCATTTGATCGTTGGTTATAGCTCGTGAAATGCCCATCGGTAATGTGCCGTTGGGCCGTTGTTGTGACATGTCCTAATATAATATTAAATTTATTAATTGTAAATTTTACTGACAGGAGTACTCTTGAGGACTATAATTTTAATAAAGTTACTTGTATTTCTGGGTATAGCGTACTCGGATATCCGTCCAAAGGTCACGTCAGATGTCGTCTCTGAAAAACGTGTGTGATTTGGAGATAATTTTCCATGCGTCCCACCTTTGACGGATGTCCAAGTGTGCTTTCCGATCAGTCAGTTTAAAATGGACTTTGTACTTTGTACCTGTGTATTGCACAGTTAGAGCAACCTACAGAGAAATATGATTATTGATATTTAGTATAAATACACAGGTGATTATAGAGAATCGCGCACACTGATTGGTCAAGCTACTTCGGATTATTTCACGATAATCACCAACAGCATTTAGGCAAAATGGCTGCAAGTGTGACAGATGAGGAAATAACCAATTTTAAAGGAAATGCAATTCCAAAACGATCACCTGTGTATTTATACTAAAACAATTATTCGCCTCACTGTTGGTTATTTGCCACTTTGCGGCGTGGTAAATATCCTCTAGTGAATAATTGTTAAATAATCATACAATTATTTTATTCTGTATGTTATAAAGTACATGAGTATGTAACAGTGGTATATAGCATATGCTGCCATTTGATATGAAGAATGCTGCAATAATATTGTATAACTATAACCAGCTGTTGTGGTCTACTGGTTACCACACAATTGTCTATAGGAGCTGGGAGACACAGGTTCAAATCCTGGGTCAGACCACCACTTAGGGTCTTAAAAATAATTGAAGAGAAAGTGTTGCCTTTGCAATAATACCAGCACATGGTAAGACTTTCAGGTCTTCTCGGATAACGACCTTAAATCGTAGGCCCTCGGAACCCTTCTCAATTGGGCTTCTCGCCTGTTTGGGTATTCCATTCACTTAAAATAGTGATAAAGCTACTAAACTAAATTAAAATAAAGGTCACACACATGACAACCAGCACATGTTTGTGTTTGGTACACAAATTGGTGCCTGAAAATCATGAAAGAATGTGTTTTTACATATTTTCCTAATTTTTTGGTACATACATGTAACTGCGAAAGTCGAAACTGATCCAAACAAAGGTAGGGACCCCAATTTCTAAATTCCTCGATATTTGTTTATTGTTTGTTGTGTTTACAAACAAGCAGATTAAGTTGACCAAGCATGGAAGCCTGCCACAGTATATTTAGATAATTAGATCAATGGCCAATATGATGTTGCATGTATGTGTTTTTGTGTAATACATTTGGTTGATAATAATGTTCTCCTAGATACTGTACATTATACAACAATCAAATGTTAGGGATTATAAAACTTTCATCAAGGGATTAACTTACCAGTCCCCGTAATTCAACTAATTTTGCATTGGCAAAACATTTTTTTGACGATTCACTGTTTTGCCTCGGCAATTATTTCTGCTGAGGAGCATGATGAAACCACTGTAAATTACTTCAGCAATTACTTCAGCAGATTCTTCGGCAATGTAAAAGACTGTGGTCACACCTGAAATCTGCACTTCTTAATGTATGAGAGTAATTCAAAGGCAATTGGCGAGAGTGGACACTGTGTAACTGAAAAATTCTAGCATTTCTTGGGTAAACTCAAAGGCTCCATTAAGTGAAATTTTCGTGCAAGCGCAATTTTTCATTGTCTTGTGGTGCTAATTCCACACGAGTGCTTAGGACAAAGAAAAATGTAAATTTACAACATGTTTATTACTATGTGCCTCGGCATTTTTTGCCGAAGCAAACCAGGAAATTTCGAATTACGGCGACTGCTTATATATACCAGAACAAGTCACATTTCAAGGTTGTGTACACTGTACATTAGTATTTTCATTTTTCCTTTGATAGGGGGTGTTTGGTATCCAATTTTTTATCACAATCGTTGTGGCAGCCTTTCTGCAAAAGTTTTCTCCACATGTGTCTCTTGCAACATGGATACTTTGTAATGGGTAAAAGTTTTAAGAGTAAATTAAATGTGTGTAAATCAAGATCCGAATTAGAAATTTGCGAAGCGATTTTGAAAATTTCGAAAATCTGCGAAGTGATTTTTCTGAGAATTGCAAAGCTGATTTTAAGTAACCAAGTTCTCCGTGGACGCGACGCAAGTGATGTAAACGTCAATTATAGGACTTAATGATGTTACGCTACGTTGTAAGACGTTACGTTACGTTGTAAGACGCTACGCTACGTTGTAAGACTTTACGCTATGTGGAAAGATGTTACGCTACGTTGTAAGACGTTACGCTACGTGGAAAGACGTTACGCTACGTTGTAAGATGTTACAGCTACGTTGTAAGACATTACACTACGTTGTAAGACGTTACGCTACGTTGTAAGACGTTACACTACGTTGTAAGACGTTACGCTACGTTGTAAGATGTTACGCTACGTAAGACGTTACACTACGTTGTAAGACGTTACACTACGTTGTAAGACGTTACGCTACGTTGTAAGACGTTACGCTACGTTGTAAGATGTTACGCTACGTTGTAAGACGTTACGCTACGTTGTAAGACGTTACGCTACGTTGTACGACGTTACACTACGTTGTAAGACGTTACGCTACGTTGTGAGACGTTACACTACGTTGTAAGACGTTACACTACGTTGTATAAGACATTACGCTACGTTGTAAGACGTTACACTACGTTGTAAGACGTTACGCTACGTTGTGAGACGTTACGCTACGTTGTGAGACGTTACACTAAGAGTAGACAGTTGTAAGACATTACGCTACGTTGTAAGACGTTACACTAAGAGTAGACAGTTGTAAGACATTACGCTACGTTCATGCTCGGACTGGCTATTGTGCCATCGTGCCATAGAACAATGGCTGTCTATTGTTCTAACACGGCTAGCCATTGTTCTCTGGCACGATGGCACAATAGCCAGTCCGAGCCTGGCTACGTTGTAAGACGTTACGCTACGTTGTAAGACGTCACGCTACATTGTGACACTAAAGAAAAATTGCGAAGCTGTTTTGGGGCGCTAATTCGGACCCTGATATTGTATTGTATTGTTTTGTTTTGAAGAAGTTGTTAATTCCTTTGCATCTTATGGTAGATTGGTCAGGTATCTGTATCCAACTGACCAAGAATTAAAGCAACTGATCGGAAAAACTCAACACGTGAAAGTTAAGGGAAGGCGATCAGAACCAAGGTACAATGTATCGAGGCGTCGGAAATAAAAGCTCAATAATATTGCTCAATGTGTTTGTGTTAAGAGTCTTGAATATCACTTGTCGTGAGGTGCAAAGTTTTACCATCCATATATTTTTTTCTTTATAATCTATGGCAGAAAAAATACATTGCCGGCAGATGGTACAAGTACTCTTAATCAGTTGAGGCTCAGTGAAACTTTTACTGTTCCTCGTAACATCGATATTGTTTTGAAAACAGTAAAGGTACAGTAACTATGTTTGTTAAGTTACAATTTGCACTTTAATGTATAAGATTAAGAATAATTTATGGCCTAAGAATGAATGTAATTTACAGTAGCTCTTTGTATAAAAAAGACTGTAGAATATTTTTATATCAGTACCTATATTACCATACCACTTGCATATACATCTATTTGTTTGAATTGTTTTATTTGGTGCTCTTTTATATTAATATACTGCCTGAGATTCACAAAGCTGTTGTAAATGAGTTATCTGGTATTACAACATACCGTAAACACCCACTATGAAGAACCTACATTTTTCCAAACCAGCCTGGGATAGGTTCTTATATATTTGATATCTAACAAAAAATCAGGGTGTTAGGTTCTTATAAATTAGTTTGTAATTATTTTACCATGCAAAAAACTGGAGAAAGACAACTCAATAAACCATAAAGCCACAATTCAGTAACTGATAAACACTTATGTCAATGAGATGATATGGATGAAATTAACTTAGGCAGTACTTTCAGTTTTCTTTGTAGATGATAAGAGTATAAGACTAGTATATAACAATATTAAGGTACATCTTCCTTAACACTGAACAGTTCTATTATACTGCTACAGCTCATAGCAGTACACTGTTACATGACTGACATGCTGTTGGTGTTCCCACTTCCACAGTGTAGATTATATCTAAGAAATTTTAGGACTTTGCTACAGTGGAATTATAAATTGATTTTGTGACATAAGAACCTATCTCAAATATCAGGCTCAAACAGGTTCTTATTGAGAGGGGCACAAAATCCCTACTTTCAGCCTGAGGTTCTTATAGATGGAAGGTTCTTCATAGCGGGTGTTTACTGTACCGTATGCATCCACAAGTAATGACATTGTTTGACTGAATGTACATTTCTTCGTTTAGATTGAAGAAACTGATTTGATATTTCATTACTATTATTCAGAGTATAAATGGCTGGTGGATTTTGCCTTCAGTGCATTTATCTTCAATGTCATTGTGGAACTCATTTCAATCTTCTTTCCAACTGCATTTAAAAGTGACGTTAGTTTATCCCCTGTGTGGAACTCTTTAGTGATATTTTTTTCATTGTATCCTTTGATGATCAGAGAGTCGGGTGGAAAACCTTTGAGTTTGTTTGCCAGCAGCGTCAATCTCACCAGCATTCACAAGGTTACACAACGTAAAGTTGCTCAAAAACCTTTCTTCATGTTGGGTAATATTTTTGCAAAACCTAAGGATCATATTGCGAAGGAACAGAGGAAAGATGCTATTTATTTCATTCCGTGCAATGACTGTGATCAGGAGGACATCGATCAGACTAAACGTCAGTTTCGTACGCATTTAAAAGAACACCAAAAGGCTGTTTTCTTTTCAAAAAGGAAAATTCTGCTTTGTCGGAGCACACTTGTGTAACCAACCATGAGAATGCGTGGGAAATTTCTAAAATTATTACCACTAATCCGCGGTACCATCAGAGACGTTGTCTTGAAGCTTGGCATATCAATAGCGCCCACGCCCCATTGAATCGCGATAATGGTGGTTTATTACCAGAAGCTTATTTGCATCTTGTTAATAGATAACGTCATGGGTTCTATGAGGGTATAAATAGGGATCCTAACTTTACAATGATCACCCCTGATGAAGGCACTAGATTGGAGTGTCGAAATGTTGGGTCATGGATTGCAGTAACTTTTAAAGTTACGTTCCAAAAACTTTTTAAAGCCAGAGTAGCGTCAAACTACTGTAAGGCTGATGTATCGTCATCCATGTATAGGCATGACAACTATTGTATTTGATATCTACTCAATGTACGTAAATAAACTCATCTGATATCAAGTAATGTTGTTCATATGGTACCTTAACTTGTTTCTATCAGGAAGGTACTCTATTCTCTCACTTCAGCTTACTGGGCTGGCGATGATTCTGGCGAGAGATCTGTTTGTATTACGTTTGGTGTGTTCTTCTTTGTGCTTGCCATGGCCATACTTGTGATCGATGAATCTATCTTGGAATTTGATCTGGACACTGGTAAAAATATTTTTAAAGTGTCCATCTCACGTTTGGGGATTTTACATATTCGTAATATTTGGGTCTTCCTGAGCAAAATCGTAATATATCTTATCAGCCGAAAAGTTCATCTTCATGGAGTTTTTTGCTGTTAAAGTTATCGGATGTGATATCACAAGAGGCATTTTTGTGGCAAGTAACAAAAGAAAACTGGTTTGGAATGCTTCTTGTAACATGCTTCTTTCATGCTTCTTGTAACATGCTTCATGCTTCTTGCTTCCATCCGGTAACTTTGACAGCGAAAAACTCCATGAAGATGAAATTTTCGGCTGATAATATATATTATGATTTTGCTCAGGAAGACCCAAATATTACGGATATGTAAAATCCACAAACGTGAGAAAGGCATTTTAAATGAGAACCATGAGAATTATGAGAATTTTTGATGAACACAAATTAATGGTACAGTATCTCCAAAACACGACAACATCTTATTGAGAATTAGGAATACTGATGATGCCTACAAGATAGCAATAAATTATAGACCTCTTTCATAATTGTAAATTAGCCTTTCTGATCTCGTTCGTGTGTCTGTAATTCCAAAGAATCTTTGCTTTGTAACGAGGCCAGAAAGGCTAATTTGCAATTTGCATACATATGAATGAATAGTTAGATTGACCGCCATTACGAAAGCGGTCTATTGTCAAGTTTTTTTGTATCTCAGTCGTTCATATATTTAGTCAAGTTACTGTGCAAGTATCGTAATATCTTCCCCCTATTTTCTTGGAGATCCTCTGTACATATATCATTGTGATAAATGTAGATTATCTGTTCAATTGAATGGTTTTTCTAGGATATGAATTGTTTTCTGAAGAGGCAGCCATATTTTTAAAAAAACAAGGGGTTTCTAAAGAGTAAGTTTATTATACACTCGCGCCAATTTGTGTCGTCGATTTCTTCATGAGCTGTCAGGCCACGAGAGTGTTAAGTTTAAGCTAATTGATTTGAAAATATAGCTGCTAGGCACCACCATTTAAAATTTTAAAATTACTGTGGCGTTCGCCAACACGAATTTCAAAATGATCGGCCGATGTAACCGTGAATAAAGTCGGTGACTCAAATTGGTGAGTGGTACCGTAGCTTCTTTGTCGCCTTACATGAGAATGAGTATTAGTTTTATTCCAATCTTTTTAGTTTTAGAGAAATTTGGCTTTGTTTATCGTATTTTTGGTAAATTGAAGGTCGCCATTTTATTCTGATTGTGGGCGATACGGTCGTCAATAGCATGACAATAACGTGGGTTTATGATTTCTATTCGCGCTATTGTGAAGGATTTCTTTGCATAGTGTGACGTCAAAATATTAACGGTTATCGACCTGCAATCATACCAAATATGGCGGCTTTTAATTTACAAAAAATACGATAAACAAAGCAAAATTTCTCTCAAACTAAAACGATTAGAAGAAAGCTAATACCCATTCTCATGTAAGGCGACAAAGAACTTTCATTTAAAAAAATTCAGTTGTAAAATAACTCTTTTGTTTGAAAGAACTCTTGAAACTATAAAGAATAACCATTTACAACTTTTTTTCATATCTCACTTCACTCTTGAGATATTAAGATTTGTTTAATATGTAAATGATCATACTTATGACATCACAATGCATCATTATGCTGCATACTTTACCATTATCACATGGAATCGTTTGATGATCTGCGTATTTGATGTCATTGGATACATCCACGCGCACATACACCTGCATTTCAAGTGATGTCAATACATAATCTCAAGGATATATAAGCGTTTTCAATAAGTTATTATGCAGTGTGATGTCATAAGTATGATCATTTACATATTAAACAAATCTTAATATCTCAAGAGTGAAGTGAGATATGAAAAGGTTGTAAATGGTTAGTCTTTATAGTTTCAAGAGTTTTTTCAATCAAAAGAGTTATTTTACAACTGAATTTTTCATTGCATAGGCACATTAACTCTTTCCTGTCCGGCTGAAAAACATCCAAAATTGAACTACCTTTTTGTTCTATTGATATCTCGGGAAATATTCATAACTGTTGCGAAACCTATACCTTTTCTGAAAGCCCAATAAACCGGCTGTTACCAATGCTAATGAATTTTCCGAACAAGACACATTATGTTAATATAAATTAGCATTAATTATCTTAAATCAGCTTGAAAATTTTTTCTAGAAAAGGCCATCTTGCACGCCCGCGTAGCATCTTGAAAACTCAAAATGCCACCAATCGCAGAGTTGTTTATGAAATCAAATCAAACTTGGCGTGTGAGTGGATCACATGTGTCTGGCGCTTGTCGAATTTCAATTTTTAATCTTGCGTTACCGTGTGCCGTGTTTTTCGATTGACGACTTCGGGGGTCTTCTATGACCCCTTTTGACTGGGCCGGACTGGAAAGAGTTAAGCAACACTTGTTTTTGAGGTGGAGTGTTCCTTTAACTTCTTTGCTAAATTTCTTTTTCTATTTTTCTATTAGTCTATTTTTCGTTTTTCCTTCAGAGGTGGTGCAGCTCCTGTTTGGGTTTTTAAGTTAATACTTGCAGCGGTGTCATCTTTGATTGGTGCATTCCTTGGTTTTCCTGGAATGAGGATGTCGAATATGTTCGTTGATTCACTTTACACATCCCGTTCAAAGCAGCTGCTAATGTAAGTTCAAAAGTAAAAATCTATCACCAGAGCAAAGAATATCAAATATTAAGAAGTCTAGTGTGAGTTTTTGCTGATGTTGGGAGGGAGGATCCTTTATCGTGTAAAGTGAAGCATGAGTGTTCCTTATACTTATTAAACGAATAATGGGAGGTAATACGGGAAATTATTTGCCTGATTTTCAACCAGTGGCGTGAAAAGCTTGTCTGGAAATTCGGATTTTTGTCGGAGAATTTGCCAAGCGGTAGTCTACATTGGGCGAAAACATCGTTTTAGCCAAAACTTTACAGTCTGGATCTATAAATTCCACATGACTTCACACATGTGATCACATGATTTGTGATCACATGACTTCACACATGTGACCACATGACTTCACATGACTTCACACATGTGATCACATGACTTCACACATGTGATCACATGACTTCACATGACTTCACACATGTGCTCACATGATTTGTAATCACATGACTTCACACATGTGACCACATGACTTCACACATGTGACCACATGACTTCACACATGTGATCACATGACTGCACATGACTTCACACATGTGCTCACATGATTTGTAATCACATGACTTCACACATGTGACCACGTGACTTCACACATGTGACCACATGACTCACACATGTGATCACATGACATCACACATGTGGGCAAGACGAAGACCGTTACCCATGGAGACAGGACATTCTCAGTTGCAGCTGCAAAACTCTGGAATTAATTACCAGAGCAAATTAGAAGAACTGACTGTCGAAATAGTTTTAAGTCAGCACTTATGACTTTTCTTTTTTCGAATTAATAGTTTTGTACTTATCATAGCTTTATTAGATACATGTGAAATACATATTTCACACGTGATTATTTCACATCATGTGACCACATGTGAATATTTCACATGTGATCACATGTTTCAAAATCACATGTGATTTTCACACGTGTGAAACCATGTGGAATTTCTGTATTAAGGGTACCTCGCTTTCGTGGTCCCTGAAAAATATTCATTTTTGTTTACCTGTAGGTTTCTTCTTTACGTCAATTTCTTTGCCCCTCTTTTTCTCATTTTGCTCTGGGTAAAACCGTTGGCGAGAGAACCGCTGACCGGCAGTAACGGAGGCCATGCAACGTAAGTCAAAAGACAATAAAGGCGAAAAAGTCGTGCTTGTCTTAAAATATATTCTTTTTCCCACAACATTGTTTGCTCTCTTCGTCATGTACGCGGGAGACACAATACACATAGACTACGTCATACAGGGAGCACAGGTGACATGTGCTATTAGGGCGCTGCTGCCACTCACTTTTTTTATTTTGACATACATAGCTCTAGCGGTGGTCTTGATTATTGAAACATTTCACACTTGTAGCATTTGTATATCTAGAGAAATTGTGTTTATGATAAGCGGCAGATTTTATGCAAATTAATTTTCTGGATTTATTGGAAACACGATTTCTCCACCCAGGTAAACGTTGAGGGTATAAAACTTTTCAGTAAACAAGACCACCACTAGAGCTATGCAATGAACCACAATGAAGCTCAGATCTGTGATTACAAACATTTTTATGCGAAAAAATGCAATTTTTCATGATTTAGACTATCAGGCCACCTTAAAGTGTTTTTCCTCAAATTCTGAAATTTGAAGGCCACAAGATGCTATGTTTGTGATATTATCAAACATATTTGACCTATATGTATGAAATTTTCACTGTGAGTTCATACAGGTATTATCTGTGCAATGACGAATTGATTTGTTGTTAGACTACTCCAAACAATATCTAGGGCCTTTGGAAGAGATGTATAATTGGACATTTTTCTCCCTTATTTTTGGGAAAGACTAAAATATATGAAGGCATTGACATATCTCTAAAATATGCACAGCTCTGGTATTGCATGTACCACATATAAAATTTCAGACCCTTAGCACTTACCTGTTTGGAGAAATCACTATTGGCGCGTCCTACAGTTTCATGCCTTTAAAAATGTTGTGTTCGCGGAAAAGGGTGTGACTGCTAAGCAATTAAAGATATGGACCCAAATCTTTTTCTTTGTAAATGCTATTGGACCATGTTAACTACTTATGTAAAAAAATATGACTATATAAAATTTGTAGTATGATAAATCGTGCTCTCAAAATGACCCCGATTTGACGTCATTTCCGTGAACTTTAACAGCAAAAAAGTCTATGAAGATGAAATTTTCAGCTGACAAGATATATTACAATTTATCTCAGGAGAATCCATAGATTACAAATATGTTAAATCCCCATAGACGTTATAGGCACTTTAAAGCTAAATACAAACTTTAGACATAAACCCTTAAATAATGAGATACTAATCGTACTTCTAAAACGATAAACAAACTGACATATTCTGTATTTCTTGAAGAATTTACAACGCTACTGGAGCACATTTCTCTAGCTTCTGGAAAGCTTATAATAGTGGGAGATTTTAACTGTCATGTAGATGAAGGAGGTTTCAATGCTCTTAAGTTTTTAGAGCTTCTGCAGATTTTTAATCTTGAACAGCATGTGCATGTACCGACACACAATAATGGCCATACACTCGACCTTATTATTACCAGGAAAGATGAAACTGGTATTAACAATTTGAAAGTATTCAATGCTGCTATTTCTGATCATTTTGTGTTGCATTGCAATGTCGACTTGGCTAAGCCTCGCAACGTGAAGTCAGATATTTCGTATCGAAAGCTTGGAGATATTGATATGCTAAAGTTTCGTCAAAACATTCTTAGTTCTGAGTTATATACATCGCCTGCATCTACCCTTGAAGAGCGTTGTGACCAATATGATTTGGTATTGTCAACATTGTTGGAGAGCCATGCCCCACTTTGTAAAAAGACCGTAACGATTCGACCTATAGCCCCATGGTACAATGAGGATATCAAAGAGCAAAAAATAGTACGGCGATGTAAGGAACGGAGATGGCGTAAAAGTGGTCTACAGGTTGATAGACAGGCATATGTTGACCAGTGTATCCGTGTTAAGAACACAATTAGTAAAGCAAAGATGGAATATTATTCATCACTTGTTCAGGATGCTGGTACTGATAGTGGACGACTTTTTCAGATCGTTAACCGTTTCCTCCATAGGAAACCCGAGAAGCTATATCCCGCATTTGATTCGTCCACAAGGTTAGCGAACCAGTTTGCATATTTCTTCAATGATAAAATCACCAAGATCAAACAAGGACTGCAAAATTTATCGTCAAGTAATACCTTGTTTTTCTCCCAGCTGGATAATCCAAAGCTGACTTGTTGTCTGGATGAGTTCACTCCTACTACAATTGAGGAGCTATCTGATATTCTGAAAAAGACTAAATTAAAGTCTTGTGGGCTAGATCCTATACCAGCGAAGGTACTCTCTGCTCACATAGATGTGATTCTACCGATTGTCACGGATATCGTCAATTCATCTTTGGAAACTAGCTATGTTCCATCGTCCTTTAAGAAGGCTGCTCTACACCCGACTCTCAAAAATTCTGCAACGGACTATGAAGAATTTTCCAATTTTCGTCCGATTTCTAACTTAAAATTTATTTCGAAGATGACTGAAAAAGTGGTTGCTTTGCGTTTATTGCATTATCTTCGAAGCAATAGCCTCGAGGAACTGTATCAATCTGCCTATAAGCAATTTCATAGTTGTGAAACAGCACTTGTTCGTGTACAGAATGACATTCTCCGTGAGATAGATGGAAACTCGGGTGTCATACTGCTACTATTGGATCTATCAGCTGCGTTTGATACGGTGGATCATATGGTCTTGCTCCAAAGAATGTCCTCTAAATTTGGTATCAAGAGTGATGCATTAAACTGGTTCAGGTCCTACCTGTCTAATCGTTCCCAGACTGTATATGTTAATGGCGTTACTTCAGACAGCTATGATGTAGTTTGCGGTGTTCCCCAAGGATCAGTTTTAGGTCCTATCCTATATCTGATATACACATCACCAATAGGAGATATTTTACGATCTCATGACATGAAATTTCATCTATATGCCGATGACACTCAAATCTATGTTTCTTTTAATTATAAAGATCAGAATGACCTTGAGCAAGTCAAGTCGCGCGTGGAAGCCTGTCTGGTGGATATTATGAACTGGATGTCAGAGAATAAATTAATGCTTAACACTGACAAGACAGAACTTCTCATTTTGAGTTCAAAATTTCGGGCTGAGCCTGTATTCCCTGTGTTGACTGTGGGCTCCGATATAATTACTCCAACATCCCACGCTCGGAACATTGGTGTCACATTTGATAAATTTCTTACAATGTCTACACATATTAATAACATATGCAAGTCAGCATTTTACCACCTACGGAATATTGCTCGTGCTAGAAGATACCTGTCGTTTCATACTACCGAACAGCTCATTCATGCTTTTGTGACTGTTAAACTAGATAATGCGAATGCATTGTTGTATGGTCTTCCTAAGGATCAGATTGGAAAGTTACAGCGTGTTCTAAACTCTGCAGCACGATTGTTAACCGGGTCCCACAAGTATAATCATATTACACCTATTTTAATGCAGTTGCATTGGCTACCAGTCGACCAACGGATTATCTATAAGATTATTTTACTGACGTTTAAAGCATTAAATGGACTTGCTCCGCAATACATTGCAGATATGATCAGTCATTATGAACCTACTAGATGTCTTAGATCTTCTAAAGCTAACTTACTTAATGAACCAAGATTTAATGTAAATGGCTATGGTGGTAGAGCTTTTTACGCAAGTAGTCCTAGGTTATGGAATAAACTACCTGTCTCTATTAGAGCATGTACAGATCTTTCGGAATTTAAGAGTAAGCTTAAGACCCACATGTTTAAAATAGCCTATGATTTATGAGATGTATATATATAATCTTAGTTTGTTATTTTTATCATAATTTTTTTTTAGATTAATGAATGTAAAGCGCTTAGATCTATGTGTTATAAGCGCTATATAAACTTGTAATAATAATAATAATAATAATAATAACATTTCAATGATGTGATATTCTGTGTTCAAGGAGTCCATGATTGTTTCTGTTGCTTCTAGCATCAAAACATTAACAAACATTATATAGCTTTGACTTCTTCTTTAGGATAAGCGATGCCACTTTTGATAACTTACGGGTCGTAGCCATTTTGCTGTGTTGTTTGTTACGCCTTTTGTTGACAAGAGTTCACCTACAATCTTTCCTGGATATGGCGAAACAAAGAGTCCTTAAAATGAAGAAAGAAGCTGGAAGAATCAGCAACGTAAATCTTCAGAGAAGTGTAAGAAATGCAGCTGCTATTATAGATTACATACATACATTTTTATTTCACGAGTTCACGTCCTTATAATAGGGGCTTCTTTTACAAGGCATTCTATGGTCACATAGACTTGAACATATGCAACTATGTTAGTTTTATTAATCACGACCGTATACTATGTAAAACAAGTACATTCAAGGGCTCATATACTTCAACCGGACTGTTCATTTATGGAACTCAGTGTGCAAAACAGCTTCACCTACTAGCTTCCTGACATTATCTAGTTTTAAGAACTTTCTTCGTCGCACTTATCCTTCATTACTTACTTCAATTTTTGATGTAGACATGCCATGTACTTGGTCTCTTGTTCGTGACTGCCCTTGTCACAGATATTAATTAGTTTTTCTTATGTCATTGTTTTTTATGTATATTTGTACATAAAGGGGGTGCCTCGCATGGGCTATTAAGACCTGTTCGCATCTTTCCTGTTTGGGTTATATACTTGTATGTAGTTTTATTTAATTTTACCAATAAAGTTATTACATTTTCAGAGAAATATAGAATTGGAAATACAGAATTGGAAATAAAAAATTGGATTTTTGTTTTCTTTTGCAGATAGCTAGAGTATTTTATTATCTATCGGCTGCGTCACTCCAATACCTCGCACCCATATTTCTTTTATTTTTTCTTGCTATGATATTGAGAACAACAGGTAAATATTCGTGACATTTCCTCTTTTTATACCTATTTTAGAGTGGTACTACGATCAAATTTTTACCTATCGATATTTTTACGTATTTATAAAGCAGAGCTGCTAAATATTACTCGGTCGAAACCGTTTTGCGATTCGACGATGGCAAGTATTATTTTTCTGACTCCGAATCTGGAGCTGTTCAGCGTAAGGAAGTGACGTCAGACTCTCAACGCGAAGACTCCACATGGCTTATTCTTCAAGTAAATCCATGGTGATCAAGGTCGTTTTCTCAAATTCTTCGTCTGAATGGCTGGACATTTCATCTACAAGAAAACAAGTAACCTCGACTGAAATTCATGCGTAGCATTGTGAGTCTGACGTCACAAACAATATTACCTTTTGAAATTGCGGGCTCACTTGGAACACGTTCTTAGTAATGGTGGCCTAAATAGTAGTGATCTCAGAGCTCAAAATACTTACTTTAAAATACCATTTTTTATTATTTTTCGACCTTGAAATACTATTCTATGCTAAAGAAAATCTAAAAAACGGGGGTGAATTTTCATCGTAGTGCCACTTTATTCGAACAATATAATCAGACGGCGGAGCGTGGCTGTATTCCTCTAAATTTCACTAATTTATTTCCCAGGTTCGCCAGATTGGAAATCAGCCAGTGTTTTAATATCTCGTTTACAAAAGTCCTGGTTGGTCTCCAACGTAACAGTGACGGCAGCACAGAATCTTCGTCACGTGTTTGTCCCAGAGTTCATTCGTGCTGTTGTGTCATACTTCACATGGTGGATCTGTATGGCTATGTTTTTTACTTCGGCATTTGGCGTAGTCTATCTTCAAGTTTTTAATGGCTAGGGACAATGCAGTGGATGGTATCCATGCGTACAACTCAGTCTTGAGACAAACAGGGCCGTAGCTAACATGACATAATTGGGGAGGGGGTTGGGTGGGTGCCAACCACTGATCTCTGTGCCAACCCAAAATTTCCGAATGAAATATTTCCCCCCCAAATCTTAGAATAATAATCACAATACATTGCCAACTGCCAAAACGACAAGAAAAACAACCAAAAACAATTTTTTCATCCCATCTTAAAGCGTTTCTTTTTTGGTGGCATAGTTGTAAATCAAACTAGCTTCAATGTATAGTTGTAATAGTTGTTTACGTGAAAGAAACAAAGGAAATGTTAAAGTATGCTTTGAGACCCGTGGGAACGAGAATGGCCAATTTAGACAACGTTATTAATAAGTATTAAATTAAACTGACAGGTTTTCTGTTACCAGTACATTTAATGTACATTTAAAAATAATCTCTTAAATTAGTCTTAAAGTGCAAATGAATTTGAAAATTAAGTTTCATCTCTTCCATATTTCACTAATTACTTCTTGAGATATTTAGACTTAGGTGATATTCAAATGAGATAATCTATGACGTAGCAAATTGTACGCAGCGTTGGAAAATCCTGTATATCTTAAAGATTATTGAACGAAATCACTTGAAGCTTTGTTTTGTTTCATGAACTGTAGCAATTACAAAGTTTTGAGTGATTTCTTTTAATAATTGTCGATTCATTTGCACTAGAAAACTGGTCCCAATTTTCCGAACAGACCTGTGAATTTTCCTAATATTGCATTTTGGTAAACGTTGGGGGGGGGGGGGGGGGGGGTGCCACACTCCCAATACCCCCTCGCTGCGGCCCTGGAGACAATAACAAGGGTGGGTTAACTACAAATATTGTGTAATACCCTACGATTACAGCTACTTTCCAAAAATGTAGTCAGCTACGACGACCGCTATATTTGACAACAAATGTAGTTCGCTACTGATTACAAATACCATTTCCAAAACTAGCGAACTATTTCCTTATCCATGTTTGTAAATAGAGCCCACTGATCTCAAAAATAGTACTGGATTGAGCTTTCTATTGTATCTGATGAGCTGATTTTGAGAGATCATTAGAAGCTCCGAGTTTGCAAGCAAATCAAACTGTGACGCTCGCGAAATAGGTTTAGTGTCTGGCCAATATAGTTTCTTTGTTAACATTATAAATGCATAAAATCTTGAACCTAATTTGACGTCTCATATTAGGCTTCTCTCACTGGATAATTAGAGCCAACGGCGGCCAGTAAATCTGTAGGGAGGCCATGAATCGTTTTACTCAGTAATTTAAAAATGTCTTCTGGTCCTTATTGTAGTAAAATTATTTATTTTGTCGATGGTAAGAGCACATAACCAACAAAAAACCTCAGGATCCTCAGTTGGTCCCTTGGTAATGGCGGACCTCATTTTCTGAACCCAGTCTTCTTTCGAGATCAGTGGTAGAGCCTCAAATTCCAAGGTGGATAATGCAAAGTTCTCAGTTGACAAAATACATAATGATTAATGAGAAAAACAAGGTTTTAAGCCGCACCTTTGTAATTTGCTCAACATAGGACAAAGGTTTCATTTTAACATAGGACAACTGATTCATTTTAACATCTTAAAATACAGATAGTCTCTGTCGCCTATAGTAAAACTATATAGCGTGGTCCCTTCAAGATGGCCGCCGCGAAATATTCCTGGCTTCATTTTTTCGCATGACAAAAGCGACGACGTTATAAATTAAAGGTGAATTAAATGCTTGTTTACTTGCGACCACATCGATTATCGTTGCAGTAATGCTTTCCCCCTTTCTTAATGTTTATTCGTCGCCAAATTATCAGTTTAAGGCAGGCATATTGCAATGTACAAGCGCAGAAATCGTTGAAAGAAACATACCCACTATAATGTTATTGATCGCCATCTTGAAATTTCAGATTTTCGATCCTGGGATAGAATTCCTATGTAAACGTGGAATAAAACTGAATCCGGATTCACGTAAACAGCCCCTAAGAGCAATACCAAACGAGACATATACAAAACGTCTAAATTTAATAGAATTGACTTTCTATTGTACATGCGGATTAATAGTATTAAAAGATAAGATACAGGACTTTTAGAAATGACTCCCCTAAGACTAAATTTTGACAAAATAGTTCATTTCAAAGAGCTACGCTACTTTTACATGCAATCAACGTGTTTTAGAAGTATAGAAATTATATAATAAAGTACGATCATAAGTTCATGATATTGACTAAAATTAGTAGATATATGCTGATTAAAAGGCAAATGTTAAATGATACTTCAGACCATCACACGAAAGTTAGTTTCCTAAGACCTATCAGGGAAAAGGTTGCGACAAACGTGTTTATCTTCCTGTGAGCGTGGGCTCTGATCTTCTTCGGGTGTCGGTGGCAACTTGATCGGACTTTTCAGGTGTATTTTTACAGTGGGATATTTTTTCTTATCGCAAATTGTTTGAAAACACGCTTTGACCGCTTTATTTGTGTCTTCACGCATTTGCTCAAGCTGCTCTTTTGTGAATTTGATGTCGCCTGATTCAATTGGATCTTCATGGGACTTGGCATACACACGCGCGACGTGTACTTGTTTGGTCATCGATGCGGGTCGCATTTGCTCAAGTTGCTCTTTTGGGAATTTGATAATGTCGCCTGACTTGTTGAAAAAGTTCACTGATTCAATTGGATCTTTCTTTCTGCCGACAACAGTGATGGAAGTAAAAACTTTATCAGGAGATAAATAATCTTTGGGGTTTCTTTGAATTTCTTCTTTGATTTCATCTTCAATTTCTTTTTTGGTTTCATCTGGTAGACGTTCTGCTGGTACTGGTAGGTATGTTTCACCACACAATTTATACAACTGCCGATTTTGGATCTTCAGTAACAAATCTTTAGCTTCTTTGGTTTGGTCGTCGCTTGAATCACTTCTGAGAATGTCGTAAATGATGCTGTCGGTTAAATTGGTGTACTGGCCCATGTTGTCAACTGCAATCGACTCTGATATTTTAAATTCTTTATCGACTTTGGAGAGGGCTTCGGCCAGCATATCCTTGATTGGAGCCTCGGTCTTGTGTTGGTAAACTCGCTGATGCAGAGATGAGCGAGTGTGAAAGAGCTCATACAGGTTAAACACCTCTTTGTCGCGAACACATATCTGCAATTCGTCGTTGACTAGCATGATACGGGTGGTGAAGAAGTAGCGTTGCCAGTCAAAGTTGCTTTGGACTCCAACGTTGTGGCAGTCGCGGGCAAAATAATCAAATTTGTCGCAATCGATGCCGTTCCGTTTGTTATTTACTATTTCGTACAAGAAAGATTTCTTCTTATCAGGAATTACGACTTCTTCGTAAACAATTGTTGACATCTTCTCCTTTGATTCTTCACTTTTCTCACCAAGTATGAGATCTTTGATAAATTTTTTCTCGTCCTCCGCTAAACCATATTCCTTGAATTCACCATTTAACTCTTCGTTTTCTTGCAACATGAAATCAAAGAGGTCACACGAAGCTTGTTCGTGTGTCCACTTGGAATCTTCTTTCACCCTTGGGATATAGTCTTTATCAAAGAAGTGAGAGAATGGACCATGACCTAAATCATGACAAAGACCTGCTACTTTCACGCAAAGTGACTCAACTTCTGTGATCTCAATTTCCCCATTATCTTCAGTGGAATGACGATTGCGCAAAGTATCGATCATTTTGCCACACAAATAAGAAGTTCCAATACAGTGTTCAAATCTGTTGTGGGAAGCTCCTGGGAAGATCCAATAAGAAACACCAAGTTGTTTGATATCTTTAAGACGCTGAAATTGTGGTGTGTTGATGATCTTTGAGAGCAGAGGATGTAACTCTATCACACCGTGAATGGGATCATTGATAATTTGTACGTCGTCGAACTTTTTTGACACCATTGACACAGTGTTTTGATTCGTTGGAGTCGTCTCCGTAATTCGAGGCTTCTTTGTTGGCGGAGGCGACGACATCTGAGGTTGTATATGAACTAGAAAAAATAAAAAATAAAATTGTAAATTCCGCTCCTGACCACCGTGGTCACTCCAATATGGCCGCCACGCGCTAATTCCTGCTTCATTATTATTGTAATGGAGCCGTAGTTTGTGTTCTAAATTACGGGAAAACCTTGGACACTTATTCATTTCAACATCTTAAAAGATCAGAGACAGATAGTCTCTGTCGCATATATAGTAAAACTATATAACGTGGTCCCAACAAGATGGCCGCCACGAGCTACTTCCGGTTTCATTTTCTGAACAATAGTTGCTCGATCCAGTCTTTATTTAGAGAAAGTGGGGTTATCCCACAAAACAAAGTGCCCTTAGCCTGCGGGCTGCTAGCAAGGCGGAATGCGGGCGAGGCGGTAATGCGGGCGGGCCTCTCCTCCGCAGAGGCTTTCTACACTGAAGATTTCGTGCGAAAACTATTCCAGGAATAGTTGGAATATTAATAAAGAAGCTCTGCGTGACTGCTTCCGAGAATAACTGACGGTATTCCAAGTATTTTTGAAATCATGAGATAACATCTGAACGAGCGTCACCTTGTATCAACCTATAGCTAAAATGTTGAAGAGTTCAAACCAATGGCAATGGTCATATTGTGTTCAGTATAGAATGATGGTGTGTTTTGCTTAAAATTAACACACTGTTCCAGGTTGGCGCGGTAGCTCAACTGTTAGAGCAATGGACCGGAATCCTGAATGTTGCGAGTTCAAATCCCGCTCCGCGGAGTCAACAATTTCCCGTGTCGACTCAGTAGTGTAGTTTAGGCCCGTTTCAGAGCCGAACCTAATTCAAATTAAGGCCGACGCAAATCAACAAAATCTCGCCTGTTGATTCAGACGACGAATTACTTCAGCTGAGCCGAACTGCTGTTGACTTTAAGATCTATGACGGTAACCTAAGACGGACGTCGTTCAAACAAAAGAATCTTTATGCGAAACAGAATAATGAATGAAAAATTATGAATAAAGAATGAATAATTTTTATTCCCAAGAGCAATCTCAACGCCGTCATCGTTCTGTTAAATACGCTAGTCAATCCAGCGTGGTTTCACCCAAATGCTAAAATGTATATTGCTTTCACTGCCGTCGCCGTCCTGGTCTCCTAGGTTGCCGTCGTAGATCTTAGTACGGCTCATGCTCGGGCTCATGAATATAATAATACTGCACTTTAATTAAACAGGGTGACTAGAATTACACAGAGTAATTATCATCTAAGCCCCATATAGCCTATATATATATTGATTCAAAATTTCAAATGCCGAATAGTTCGGCATTTGAATCAAAGTTGATCCAAAGCCAAGTCCGAAGTGAGCCAGCCGCGAAGTTCGACTGTGCCGTGCTAAATAGACCGCTCAGCCGCTCTTGATTCATACAGGCGCCGAAATGAGTCGTGAACCGAACCTAACAGTTCGGCTTTTTGAGTCTAAATAAAAGAGTGAAGGTGTAGTATATGCTATAAGCATATGCCTATAAGTAATAGTTCTGAACTTCTAAGGAAAACCAAGAATAAGGAATGACTCTGTCTGTATCGTGGTCTCACCTCGCTGATCTGCAAAAGACTTGTCTAGACGGGTGATCTTGACCAGTGTAAGTATCTTGATATTCAAACCAAGAGCAACGTTTCATAAGGACGTTGTTCTAAAACTGCAACAGTATCTTAGATATATAGTTTTGAACAATTTTTCGTCGCGATACCGAGCCTGCACTGGAAACTCTGGATGGTTTAATTTTCCTTCTTGAAATGGTTCTTTAATCTTTGTCTTTAAGAATTGGTTCATCGGGTTTGGTGTACCCCGTCGAGTTTTTGTTGTGAGAGATTACGAAGAAAGCGAAAGAGTTTCCTCGAAGAGATAGCCGCCAGAGACTCTTGATTTTTTAAATGGCTCTCTTAACTTTCCAAATCTCAACGAAGCACCCCAAACCATGCACCATTTCTTTTTAGAACATAGAAATAAAACTCAAAATAATGAAATACAAGATTTATTTCGCTGATTAAAAATAAATTTCTCCTTATACGGAAGCCGAGAATTTGGAACGTTTCTGATTGGTCACATGATATTTCCCGTGGTGCATCGAGAACCACCTCGTACCCAAGGTCTCATCTCCGCGCGGCCTGAATTTGGGAACCAATTGAACTCCGTCATTTTGGGCAAACTTCTTGTTTTCAAACAAAAGAATCTTTATGCGAAACAAAAAGAATGAATAATTTTTATTCCCAAGAGTAATCTCAACGCCGTCCTCGTTCTGTTTGCAACGCCACTGAGAACATTTTCACGTCTTTAGGACGATCACAGAGAGATGAAAGGTGTTTCTTATGACTAACTTAAACACAGACACTGCAATCGTTTTATAAATATTGAAGCGTTTTGGAGATCATAAAACAAGCTTTGAGTGTCAAATATGCTAGTCAATCGACCATGATTTCATTCAAATGCTAACATTTATATTGCTTTCACTGCCGTCCTAGGTTGCCGTCGTAGATCTTAAGGTGCATTTATGACTATAAAGAGGCGTATTTTATAAACCATTAGGTGACACTTTGGCAAAGAAGTTGCTCTTTGAACCAGATGTTACGGAATTTGCGTCTTATCAGATGGAGTTTGAAACCAACTACTCGACACAGCATGACGAGCTTGGATGCGTTCTATCCTTTCGCTACGGTATATATCGCATAAGCTTGAGAAGCAATTCCATATCAAAACATAATTTTAATAGAAAACAAATAATTTCCCAACGCAACCAGGTGATAAATCAGACATAGTTTGACGCTACTCTGGCTTTAAAAAGCTTTTGAACGTAACTTTAAAAGTTACTGCCCATGACCCAAC
Organism: Chrysogorgia sp. JL179-B06; assembly: GCA_035772405.1. Classification (NCBI taxonomy): domain Eukaryota; kingdom Metazoa; phylum Cnidaria; class Anthozoa; order Scleralcyonacea; family Chrysogorgiidae; genus Chrysogorgia; species Chrysogorgia sp. JL179-B06. Next base: position 156,205 of record JAYKKM010000383.1, on the reverse strand, counting down.
GTTTCGACACTCCAATCTAGTGTCTTCATCAGGGAGTGATCGTTGTAAAGTTGGAGTGTCGAAACGTTGGGTCATGGACAGTAACTTTTAAAGTTACGTTCAAAATTTTTTTTTAAAGCCAGAGTAGCGTCAAACTATGTCTGATAATTTTAAAGGATTCCATGTTCCTTATAATTCCGTTTAACTATAAAATAAACATAGTTTTATATCTTTATATAATCACTCTGTAGTTTATCAATTCTCGGAAACACGAAAAGTATGAATGGAGTATCTTAAAACTTCTGGAACTCGTTCGCAAGGTTTCTTGGATTGATCTTGTTCCTTGTCGCTGGCACTTTTATTGTATGCTCCGATCCTTGGATGGTCTTGAATGCCGGGGAAAAATACCCAGTACGATCTCCCTCCAACATGTGGGGTACCGGATATCCGTTGTCCTGGCACCAAGCCTCGAAGCACTTCTGAACAATTTCTGTGTCGTCGCGGCACTTTGCATAAACTCGCAGGTAACGCTCGTGGAATTTTTGTGGAAGGAGTTGACTGACTTGCTCCTTTCTCACCTTCAAGGCCTGATGGGATTTGTTGAAAAAAACCACGGAGTCTATTGGATCGCGGTGTTTCATTCCAAAATTAATATCAATGATTGACACTAAGATCTTACTCTGATCAAGGACTCCCTTTGACTTCTCTGCCATTTCTTGGGCAATGTCATTTTCGCTTGGACACTCTTGGTTGGGATCTAGTTGTTGAGTCTGACCACAAAATTTGCACAAGTCGCGACGCTGAATTCTCTGAATAAGTCGTTGCGCTTCTCTCATGTCCTCGTCGTCACTTTCATTTCTCAGAATATCGTAGATTATGCTGTCCGTCAGCTTCCAGTAGCGACCCATGTCGTCGATGGAAGACGATATTCTTAGCTTCTTGTCGACTTTGAGTAGTGCTTCACTGAGCAAGTACTCGATAGCCGCATGCGTTTTGTGTTGATAGACTCGATGGTGGAGCGACCAGCGAGTGTGAAATAACTCATACAGGTTGAACACTTCTTTATCACGGACACATATTTGAAGCTGTTCATCAACCGAGATGATGCGAATATTTTTTAAATATCTTCGATAGTCAAAGTTGCTTGTCACACCGACGTTGAAACAATCGCGAGCGAAGTAATCAAATTTATCGCAATCGATACCGTTGCGCTTGTTGGAGACAATCTCGTAGAGAAACCACTTGGACTTTCCAGACAAGCTACACTTTCTCTGGATGGTATCTTTTTCTGGATCTTTACCGAGAATGAGTTCCTTAATGAATGTCTTCTCATCTTCCCCCAAACCGTGGCTTCGAAAAGCTTCGTTCAAACCAGGATTATTTTCGACCATGAAATCGAAGAGCGCACACGAAGCATCTTCGTGCTTCCATAACGACCCTGGTTTCGTCCGCGGAATGAAGACACCGTCAAAAAAGTGCGAAAAGGGACCATGGCCAAGATCGTGACACAGACCAGCAACCTTAACACAGAGGGCTTCATTTTCCGTGATCTCGATCTCACCTCGATGCAAGTCCCGAAGCGTGTCGATCATTTTGCCACATAAATAAGAAGTCCCAATGCAGTGTTCAAATCTGTTATGGGAGGCGCCTGGGAACACCCAGTAACACACGCCAAGTTGTTTGATGTCTTTCAGGCGCTGAAACTGAGGGGTATCGATGATCTTAAAAAGCAGGGGGTGTAATTCAATGTAACCGTGAATCGGATCATTAATTATCTGCATTCTTAAATCTTTTATAGGGCTGCTTGATAAATTTTTTGGTTTCTTGGAGTAGTCGCCACCAGGACTGTCAAAATCTTGAAAGGGTCGTCTCCCTGAGCAAGCATTATGCATTGGAGAGTCCATTTCCTACAATAATTTAGAACAAAAGGTTCACAATTAGTGAGGTAAACTCTTTGTTCTATTGATATCTGTGGCCAAATAACCATAACTGTTGCGAAAGCTATACATTTTCTGAAAGCCCAATAAACCGTTTTACCAGCGCTTTTAAATTTCCCAAACAAGACAAATAAATTAGCATTAATTTTCATAAATCAGGTTGAAAAACTTTCATTTTTCTAGACTTTCATTTTTCTAGAAAAGCTGCATAGCATCATGAAAATTCAAAATGCCATCAATCGCAGAGTTTTTTATGAAATCAAATCAAACTTGGCGTGTGAGTGAATCTCATGTGCCTGGCGCTTGTCGAATATCAAATTTTAATCTTGTGTTATTGTGTGCCGTGTTTTTCGATTGGTGACTTCATCAGTCTTCTATGAACCTTTTTGACTGGGCCGGACAGGAAAGAGTTAAACAGTTGTGTTATGTGTGCATGGTCAAACGTCAATTTTGTTAAAGCCTATGCATCAGTTATACCTCCTATTAATGTTCTAAAGACTGGCTGCTACACTGTGTACCAGTCCTTTTTCTCACAATAAAATCTCCCCGCAGGGAGCGGAGATAAGGCCCGGGGATCCAGGGTTTCCTGAAAGGAAGTGTGTTGGAAGGGTGTTAGGTCCACATAATACTTTGGGTTAGGTTTTAGGATTAAAGTTTGTGACTTAGTTTTAGGGTTAGCACTACCAGAAACAACCATTAAATTAGGTGGAGCACTTCTGCTGGAAACCAAGCTATTCTGCTTGGTTTTCAAGACATTTTGCCAAGTTGTAGTGATGATGTCATCATTTTGTCCCCTTCTCCAGGTCTGGCAACACCGCTGGCTAGCTTGTCTTAAATGTCTCTCCTAAGTGTGTCTGTGGTGGGGTTGGGACTTTAATATTCTGAACAATTAAAAATTAATATTAGCTAATTATAGTTAATTAATATTCTTATATGTGCATATAAATTAGCTCTAATAATAGCCTTGTTATTGTGTACAAAATTCAAAATGATTTTTCTTTTGAAATGAGGCTATATGGGATTATTTAAATACATAAATGGGGTAAACTAATATTCTCTTATGTAAATAAGGTGGTAAATCTAATTCTTCAGAACAGGTCCACACATGTCCATTACAAGGTGCCGTCCAGTCTGTTCTGCGCATGTGTGATATTTCAAACGTGCGGGACTCCACAGTGCACATGTCAACAAACTTCAACGGAATAGATTTGCTACAGTTCGAAAGTGAGTATTCGTCAAAGGTGGCGAAGGCGCGAGTGGTAGTTAAATATATTATCCACATTTAGGAACAGAACAGCTTCTTATAACACGTTTTTTAGGCGGAAAAGCTCAAGCGTGGAAAACAAATCCGCAATACTTCATGTTCAATGTTTATATAATGCAATGTAAACAAACGATGTAAACAGAAATGTGGACATGCGCAGAACGGACTGGATGGCACCTTTAAGGTTCAAATCTGGACATGTTTGGACCTGTTCTGAAGAATTAGATACGAAGCTACAAATACTAAAGTATATATTATATATATCTTGACATCTTGTCTCTTATATTTTCATGTGAGCAACCAATGTAGGTTTAATAGGGTCTAGCCCCAGCAAACACTTTAAAGATTTTAATGATAAATAGGTGAAGACAAGATATTTTAATATGATCTCTATGAGGATCTCTAGCGGCAATACCAAGTAGCGTCCAGCTTAATATATTACCATGTTGCTTGCACACACAATATACATACCTACCATCAAATAGATATTAATGATTCAGTGAATATTTCATTGAACTTTATAATATTCTCCAACTTGCAAAAGCGCCCAAAATACACGCTGTGCTTGACCAATAATACCACGGAATGGTTCAGAGAATGCTAAGGAGAATTTAGCATTTGATATGAAAATAAAATCGGATCTGCTTTCGAGTTCTCCCAAACCCTTTTTCGCGTTTGTCAATAGATTTTGACAAATCAAATGAAATCCGATACTGAATAATTCCTTCGCATACGTATAAAGCTGTGACCTCCCAATGTTCGCCGGGGTAAACAAGCCGGTGATGAACAAACCTCCGGGAACGATGGGGCTTTACGCATGCGCTGTTACCAGGAATCGAGACTTAGCTTTTTTGAAAGCGAAGGTCGGTTTGTGTTCACCTTGAGACGACACTTAGAAAAATTTTGGACGATTTCGATCCTGTCCTCACGTAAGAGGTACACTTCGCTTTACTCTCAGAGAAATTTAAAGGTATTTCCATGTAGCATCGTAGGTTTGGGATTATCGACGACATGATTGGGAATTGTTTTATCGTTTTCAATGTGATGTTCGTCTATATTATAGGTGGAAAGCAGTATAGAAATAGACCCTTCTCGTCACCGTCTCGGTTTATAAAGATGGAAGACACGAAGGATGCCCAACACTCCATCGCTAAGGTATGTACAGTTTCGTGTGGACACTCTGCTGTCTAAAATAGTATTTTAAACCCTAGCAATGCTTGTGAGGAGTGAATAAATGTACATTTTCGTCAGGATTTTGGTGTCAATTCACCGACCCTCATGTTGCCATTCTCTTGTTTTAGATGGAGAAGAAAGACACCGGTTCAAACCAAATGGGCGAGACAATCAAAGGTACGGCTGTGGCTAAGTTTTTGGCCAAAAAGGGTCGCCGAACAACTCAAATAAAAACGCCTGTATCACTTTATTCTAGCAAATAATATATTTTTATTATGTTCATTGAAAATCTGCCAGATTAGGACGATTTTAGTTCAAATGCCATTACTCAGCTTCGCAGATTGAACAAGTAAAAAACCCGGCAAATCAAAAATTCAACAATAAATACACTGCCTTTTTAATTTTTTTGAAACCATTTCTACTTAATTTCATGAAATGGTTTGTAAATGCGAAAAATACAATCACAGAGATCCACTCAGAGTAGTCGAATCAACATTCAGGTCAGACATACAAGAAATCTTTGATAGAGTGAGACAGTTGGCACCCTCGACGCATTTCATCCATAAAAACAGTTTCTCACGCAAATAACAACTTTTCGCTACATCCTAGCAGTCACTAGCAGTTTCTTCTCTTAGTCAGTTGGCTTTGCTGTTCTTTATCGCTTTTTCTTTAACAAATATATGAAACAACACTACATCGTGGTCTTCACCATTGGCGCCATCTACTCTTTGCCAAAATGTAGTTTATTCATAGCACTTCACCCCTCCCCTCCACAGGATAGGACAAAGTTCCTTGTACCGGTTGGGTGGGGTGAATAGATTATCAATTTGCAATGGAAATCACTCCTGGCCTACCTATCCAGGGTTTGGGAATTTTACATATTCATAATCTTTGGGTTCAACCAAGAAGAAATGAAATATATCTTGTTTGAAAATTTCATCTTCATGCCTGTAGTAGGCTTTATCTTATAATGAAACTGTAATTAGTTTTAAAAGTAACTTTAAGAATATTATATTGTTGTAAGAGCATTGAGACTATTGTATAATGCTCCTAATACGTCTTTATTATTATTATTATTTTTTCCTTATTAAAGTCATTGCACACTAATTTGACAGTGAAATACAAAGAAAGTTTGCCTCTGAACTTTAAATACACCAAGACAAAATTCACTTAATTGCCAAACTTTCTTTGTATTTCACTGTTGAATCAATGTGTAATGTTTTTGCGTGTCCCTGCTTTGACGTCATTTCCTGTGAATAGTAAATCTCTTTAGCAGGGAAAAGGTATGAAGATGAAATTTTCGCATGAAAATTTTGGATAAAAATATGAAAATTTTGGATAAAAATTTATGAAAATTTTGGATAAAAATTTTGAATTTTCGCATGAAAATTTCCGTGTTTGGATCACAGTATCCAAACATGGAAACCGTTAGGCATTTCTTAAGAAATGTAATAATATATATGCGTAAGCCTTTTCTTTTGAATGAAGGGTCTCAAGAAATTTGTTTTATAGTTAAATCAGTTTAGCAGCAACAAATAAATGCACCAGTCTTACAAATTGCATTAGTCTTACTGGATTACAAGAGGATTAGGGACCCGTGCAAGATTTTGGGGAATGCTGGCGTGGGATAATATTTTTCCACAATCCAGTGGGTAGTTTCATATTTGCTAGGTCCCTGCTGGTTCCATCTAGAAGATGCAGGGACGTTGAGATAGGCCCAGGGGTGGTGCCAGGAATTCTCCGACGCAGGGGCTAAGGTCCCAGACAGGGGGGCTAACAAGCAGTGGTAATTCCTCTAGGGGGGTCCGGGGGCATGCTCTCCCGAGGAATTTTTGATTTTCTAAGCCTCTGAAACGCTATTTCCTGCATTTTGGGGGCAGTTTTAACAAAAAAAATTAAAATAAAAACAGTGAAAATTATGATTTTATTGTCGGTATTTCCTAACTGTATACGAAACTAACTCTAACAATAATATTCACTAGATGACAGTGAGCGTGCGAAACAACACAGAGGTGATAGATTTGTGCCAGAGATGAAAGTTGATTACCTTTGACGTTGTTTAGCGAAACGTTTGTTAATGCGTAAAAAAACGTTTACGATTCTAAGAAAACAAGACAAACTTTTTTTTTCCTTTTTTTTCTTTTTCCTTTTTTCTTCCAGCTCGTTCCCCGATGAATTGTTAATTTTTCCCCGACAAGGGAGCTAAGGTTCCCCAACGCAAGGGCTGTAGCCTCTGGTGCCACCCCTGGATAGGCCTATGGGAAGGTGGGACTTAATTATGGTCTTTCGTGGGCTCCTAAATGCCCTAGAAGCTTCATTCTATGTGTAGGATTTGCATGATGGTTATTGTTTCTGGCCCCTTATGTCGCCCGGCCCCTGGGGCAGTTGCCCCGGCTAACCACCCCCCCTCTCTGTTTACGTGTTATTGGTCTAATCCCCCTATATGGCATAGTAAAAATTTTTTAACAATACCATCATTCTTAAAGTGTTTATGCAGTGAAAAATTCAGTTTGAAATAAACTCTCTTATTTGAAAGAACTAGAGAAATTATCAACATTGGCATTTACAACTCTTCCATATCTCACTTTGTTCTTCAGATATTAAGATTTGTTTGATATGTAAATGCCCTCACTGTGACGTCACACTACATAATGACTTATTGAAGAAGCCTGTACATCTTTGGAATTATATCACGAAATTATGAAAGTGTGTATCTGTATGTGTGTGTCCCATGATACTAGGCGTACGGAGTTACGTTTCGAGTGATTTGATTTAATAATCCCAAAGATATACATGTTTTTTCAGTAAGTTATTATGCAGTGTGATGTCACAGTGAGGATCATTTACATATCAAACAATTCTTAACATCTCAAGAACAGAGTGAGATATGGAAGAGTTGTAAACGCCAATCTTTATAATTTATATAGTTCTTTCAAGTAAGATAGTTTATTTCCAACTGAATTTTTCACTGCATAAACACTTTAATGTACAATATAAATATTTGGTTGACTTCAGGACAGCCACAAAAGAAGAGATTGAAGTTGGATCGTTCAAGTTTGAATATAAATGTACGTTTAGCATAAATTTATCAATTTAATGGAACTTTTTTTTTACATTAATCTCATAATTTTCCGTAATTATCAACATTTCTTATATCTTGACATCCCTAGCTTTCTAAGTCACCAAGTATAAGGTAAGCCTAATTATATAATATATTACAATGCATCTATCACCAGCCATTATAATATGACAATTGCATATTCCTCATTGAAATCAATGGATTGATATTTTCATCTTCAGTTTAAATGGGTTGAAAAATGAAGTCCGAGTCTCTCCAGCAAAGGTTGAAAAGAAGAGAGAACATGGAATGAAGTCTCCACCCAAAACCTCAGATTTAAAAAATATTAAGAAAGATATCAAATCTCCATTAAAAACAGTATGTATTGTCGTATACAATAAATTGTGTATTACGCTATGAACTATTGTATTGTAAAGTAAATGGTTTGAACCTAGCAGTATCATTAGAAATGTAAAGTTTGCAAATAAAACTTTTAAAAGCCCATATAGGAGTTGATATAATGAGACAACATAAGAAATAAAAATATAATTTTGCTTTTGTTATGTTTAGTCCTCTGCAAAACCTCCAAAAGAAGATAGTGATGATGATGAAAACGATGATGTGCCCTTGGTAAGATGATGCTAGAAATGAGTTTAGCAGAATAGGAGATTTTATATACAAATTGAAATAAAGAAATATACAAAGTTTTCTTACTTTATTTAAAACCAGGAAAAGTGATGTGACTTTGTGTCCATATGCCACTTGTTAATGCGACATACATAACAAATTAAGCATTAGAGATGAGCCGATGGTTAAGTTGATTAATTGTCAGATAATCGGCCGTTATCAATAATCGGCCGTTATCAATAATCGGCCGTTATCAATAATCGGTAATCAGCCAATTATTAACGCTTAATCGGCCATTTGCCGATTATGCATCAGTTTTTATAAAAATACTTGAAAATCTGTGTTAGGCCAAGTAAAAAAATTTATGTGGTTCCGGTTACATCTTGAAAAAAATTAGGGTAGGTCAGGGTTTTATTTTTTTTTGAGAAAAGTTTTTGGTCAATTGCCACACAGCCTGGGAACTAATTTAGCAAAATGGCGATTGCTACAAAGCCAGCGACGGTGGCAGGTCACGTAGTGATCTTAACTATAAAATGATAAAACCTACCTTTTTTATGGCTAATAGTCCTTTAGCGCAAAAATATCATGCAAAAATGTCACAAAATTTACAGGGTCGGCCGAGTTGGGCTAGGGTTGGTCGGGTAACTGGAACCACACAATTTTTTTTATTTGGCCTTATCTTGTTTTTGCTGCTTCTCAATTGCAATAATGCACACAAAAACTGCCATAGAAAGTCCAAGACGCCATTTTTCCTCATCTTACCTGGAAACGAGTGACTCATTTTCATGCACATACCATGCAAGTTTTGTTCAGGACAAAATGGTGGCCGAAATTTAAATGCAATCAAAGCATTAGGAACATGTCTTTTTAGTCTATAAATAAGTGTATTAAATAGCATATTCTTGCAAAAATTGTGGAATTGAGCAGCAGCCAGATCGATTAATCGGCCGATCAGCCACCGATTAATTGATTGAATGGGCTAATCGGTAATTTTTGGTGATTCGCTCATCTCTACAAAGCATGTATATATCAGATGAAAAGAAAATATTTGAGTGCCATTATTAAGAATCATATATTAATTCACCCCAACTGCTTGTACACAAGCCATTAGCCAACTTGGTGCTTTGCAACTCATTGGCTATGAGTTTGTTACTCAAGCTCATGAAATTGTTGTTAAATATGTTGTCTTGTTTTGTATTCCACATGATCACTATGCATCAAACTAATATTTTCATTTTCTTTAATGTTTTAAGGCTGCAAGAACAAAGTAAGTTTTGTTTTTTGTTTTAGTCATGATGTATAGATACAGTACTGTACAGCAGGGTTTACAGGGTTTGATTTGAATGGGGAAAGCGCCTAAACACTGCCTATCTCACGTTTGGGGATTTTACATATCCGTAATATTTGGGTCTTCCTGAGCAAAATCATAATATATCTTGTCAGGCGAAAATGTCATCTTCGTGGACTTTTTTGCTGTTAAAGTTATCGGATGTGATGTCACAAGAGGCATTTTTGTAGCAAGTAACAAAAGAAGACTGGTTTGGAATGCCTCTTGTGACATCACATCCAGTAACTTTGACAGCGAAAAACTCCATGAAGATGAAATTTTTGGCTGACAATATATATGATGATTTTGCTCAGGGAGACCCAAGTATTACAGATATGTAAAATCCCCAAATGTGAGATAGGCAATTATTTCAGAAATGATTGTACTCGAATGCAGTAATTTTGTCATGCATATAATGAATAAAAGAAAAAATATACAGGGGGTGACCAAAAAAAAGTGGCCCCCCATAAAAAGTAATAAACTCGTTACTTTTTGTCATTTATGTTTAGAAAGTGTTAGAAATGTTTTGTTTTTTGTATTATTTGGACAGTTTTGTGGACTTGTGAGTTCGAATTGTTATTCCATGCAATAAACTGGTAGATAAATTGTATTTGGAGGGTTTTTGCTCTGAATTCAAGATGGCCATTTTTTAACCAAAGCACACTAAATTATTAAATTATTATCATTGCAATTGTTTAACTCTGCACAAATTGACAAGAAATAAAATGTAAAAATATGTAATAAATCTAGAAAGACTAATATGTAGCAAGCAATCTTTGTAGCTTGTAATTATGTGATTTAACCTTTCTAGAGATTTGAACAAAAATTATTAAAAACCAAAGTTATACCCGACTATGAGATTCTTCTATAGATTTAACTACTTAAGTGAAATGAGGAATTGTTTACACAAGAAAACAATTTTATGGTATTGTATTAGTATATATCTGGTGGTGTCGGCTCTGTATATTTGCTTTTGGGGTGCACTATCTATTTCTGTAGCCATAACTCATCTATAAATGTAAGAAGACTACATTATTCAGTATTTAAACTCTACCTATATATGATGAAATTTTTTACATGATATGGAATTTACTGATTATTTTAGCCATTTTACTTTACTCAACATTTTCCGCCTAGTAAACCATTTGTTGTAAAAAGTACTCAAACTCTTTGGTGAAAATTTGTTTTAAAATGCCATATTGATTTTTTGTTAAAACCCTCCAAATTCAATTTATCTACCAGTCTATTGCTTAGAATAACATTTTGAACTCACAAGTCCACAAAACTGCCCAAATAATACAAAAAACAAAACATTTCTAAGCACTTTCTTCAAAAAGTAACGAGTTTACTACTTTTTATGGGGGGCCACTTTTTTTTGGTCACCCCCTGTACGAGCCGATATCAGGTTTAAAAATATAAATTTTATAAATTTTGAAGGCTGTAGTCTGACAGCCGAAAGCTTGTATGAATAAAAACTTATATCAGTGAACGCTTGTTTTATATCATAATAGATAAAGTTATTGATTGATCACATTCCAATTATTCTTGACATTTACAGGAGTAGTATATCAACACCAGCTCAACCTAGCCATGAAAAAACACATCCTTCTAGCCATGAAAAAACACATGCTTCTAGCCATGAAAAAACACATCCTTCTAATAATGGAGAATTAGTAAAGACTAAATCGGATCAGGGAAAAGCTGCGATGAAGTTAAAGAAAAACGACCACATGAACGAGAAAAAGAGCGAGAAACACTCCCGTAAACATTCATCAACTCCGAACAAGTCGCTGGTAAAATCCGATAACGATAGCCCTGGTTCTAGTAGTAAACTAAAAGTCGAAGGTGCGCATAAAATTAAAATTAAAACTGAAAAAAGCTCAGGATCGTCTCCAGGGAAGAAGACTAAATCTGAAAAAAGCTTGGTATCTGTGGAGAAGATTAAATCTGAAAGTACTTTACCACAATCTCCTAAACACGGGGGAATTAAGAAACTTAAAACTGATAGTGGTGTGCCTGTTTCACCGAAATTAGGAGTGAAAAAGCTTAAAGTGGAAGGAGTGAAGAAAATTAAATCTGAAAGTAGTATAGCAGGCTCTCGCAAGCACGACGAAGTGAAGAAAGTCAAATCTGAGAGTAGTATAGCTGGCTCTCCCAAGAACGACGAAGTGAAGAAAGTCAAATCTGAGAGTAGTATAGCTGGCTCTCCCAAACATGACGAAGTGAAGAAAGTCAAATCTGAGAGTGCTTTGCTTGGGTCTCCTAAAACAGAAGGAGCTGTGAAAAACAAAATCAAGTCATCAACTGAAGAGAGTGATGATGATGTGCCTTTGGTATGTATTATAGTTGTGTTTAAACTAGAAATGGTTTACACTAAAACTGCCCCCTGCTAATTATGTGTATAAGCTGCATTTAAACCAAAAATGGGATATATACCGTAGCGAAAGGACAGAGCGCATCCAAGCTCGCCATGCTGTGTTGTTGGTTTCACACTCCATATGACAACACGCAAATTCCGTAACTTCTGGCGCATATTAAAGCCGGCCCATATGCGCCTCTTCGTAGTGATAAATGTAAAGTTATTTACACAATACTTTAATATATAGTCGTATCATACAAGTCAAACAATGGAATGATCGAGAACGACGGCCTCTCCTCGACAACCGCCGAAGAAAACCTTAAAAGCGAAGATGACTGACGTTCATGACGCCCAGTTTGAACTTTTTGATGAGGCGGAACCGAGAAAGGACACTTGGAAAAACACACTTTTTGTAGGGATGGAACCTGTAACCTCGGCAGGATTCGAATTCATGGTGTGCAATGTGCAATTTGCAATCGTTTTGGCCCAAATAGTAAAAGTTACACATCACTTTTCAAAACGATGTGCAGAAAAAAATAGTCTCAGTATTGAACACAAACAAATAGTTCTGACAAACTATAAGTTAAGTTAACAGTACTATTTCCCAAAGGTGAAAAAATTGTGTGTATTTCCCGCAGCCACGCAAAAATTGCTATTAAAATTGTAAAGAAAAGCCATAATCGATTGTCGTCGACGCCATATTTTGCGTGTTTGCTCTAAAGTGCCCTGGGAACGAATCACTTTCCCGCACAGGCCCGCGCAATTTCCAGGAGCTGCCCGCGCAAAATGGCGGCTGAAATTTGATCTTTGTCGCGCATTTTAGTGATTTTATATAAAACTTTCCAACCTCTTAAACCAACAGGGGCAATGGTAACCGAAAGCATCTCATGCCTAGCCTAGAATACCTTTCGGCATTCAATTTTTTGCACACCATTATTTTTCTTATATCGAGAGGGCGCGCTTGGACATCATGTTTTCGGGGGAAATGCACATCGTTTTTACTCAACTAATTCGAACCCTGCTTGTCAGTGAGAATCAGAAGGTTACAGGTCCGATCGCTGTCCGGCACTTGGTGTCAGTTTCTGAGGATTTAAGAGTAAAAGTTGGACGATCGTCCATGTATCGTCTGTCTACTCCAAGCTTTCACTACAGTATATAATGTATATATATATATATATATATAAACACATGAGTAGTATCATCGAACCCCAAGATAACCATTATGTCCCTGCTTTGCCATGCGTGAAAATCAATTGTCTTTTTGTTTCCTGATTTTCCCAGTCCTTCATTCTTGAATGATCTAAAAATGTTTTCCACTCTCTTTTTGTTTTCTTTTTTATCGTGTTTGGTGAAACTCGCTGTTTTAAGGCTGCCAGGTGGGTAGAACAAGTTCTAATGAATTTCTCAATATTTCTATAAAATAGCAAGCTTAAAAAGGACATTGGCAACAAAAATTAAGTTTGTCTAATATGAAAGAACTCGTAAAATGATAGAGTAACACCTTTTACAACTTTTCCGTATTTTACTTCGTTTTTGAAATATTTCAGTTTGTTTGATATGTAAATGCATGAGATGGTCTCTGACGTCAGGTGCAGGGTAGAGAGTTTTCACTCATTAAAAAATGTCTTATATCTCAGTGATTGCTAAGTTTACAACGTTCATTATCATGAGGAGTTATTATACGCACATTTTCAAGTAAATTTGGGGAACAAACTTGAAGATTGAACTAATATTTTATTGAGTGAAAATTCTCTACCCAGCACCTGATGTCAGAGACCATCCCCTTTACATATCAAACAAACAAAGTAAAATACGGAAAAGTTGTAAAAGGTGTTACTCTATCATTTTACGAGTTCTTTCATATTAGACAAACTTAATTTGTGTTGCCAATGTCTTCTAGATCTATAAATCTTGAAGACAAAGTAGCTCTATAATCTCCTCTTTGATTTATCTTCTATTTAGAGTTAAAATTAAAAACGAAGCTGATTCCAAAAAATCACAATCTGCCAAAAAGCGCAAAGCATCACATGATGATGATGATGATGATGATGATGATGATGAAGATGATTATAAACCATCGGTAAGAGATGAGCACTATTAAATTGCCTATCTCACGTTTGGAGATTTTAAATATTCGTAATATTTGGGTCTTCCTAAGCAAAATCATAATATATCTTGTCAGCCGAAAATGTAATTACCGGATGTGATGTTACAAGAGGCATTCCATACCAGTTTTCTTTTGTTACTTGCCACAAAAATGCCTCTTGTGGCATCACATCCGATAACTTTAACAGCAAAAAAGTCCACGAAGATGACATTTTCGGCTGACAAGATATATTATGATTTTGCTCAGGAAGACCCAAATATTACGAGTATATAAAATCTCCAAAAGTGAGATAGGCACTTTAACACTTACTTGCATGTAATGGTACCTGGATTTCGTTTTTCATGGTTAGAGCTAGCCTGCGTGCAGACGCCTCCTGTACACTTCCGATTAGTGCACAGGAAGCCTCTGCACGAAGGCTAGTTGAGAGCGTCTCGCCATCAGAAGGTTACAAGTTCATTCCTGTCGGGGATTTGAGCTTGACGATTATCGTGTCTACTCCAAGTTCCTATATTCACCACATTAATATATATAGTTAGAAGAACTCTTACTTAAAGTGCCCATAACCTCAAATTTTTTTATTGTCTTATTTGGAAGAACTTTTAAAATGATAAAGTAGTAACTTCTTTTGAAGATTTTCGTTTCTTCGCTTTCTTTTTGAGATATATCAGTTTGTTTGATATGCAAATGTCGGGAATTTACGTCACACATACATGCATAATGAGTTATTGGAGAAATGTGTGTATCTCTTTCATTCTCGAACGAAATCCTTTAAAATCGAGAAGTTTGGTGTTGTGGGAGAAACACGTACACATGTTATTCACACCTTAGTGTTTTTATTTCATGAACGCAAAGATATATAACATTCTCTGATAACTCATTATGCATGTGTGACGTAAATTCCGTACATTTGCATATCAAACAAACTGATATATCTCAAAAAGAAAGCGAAGAAACGAAAATCTTCAAAAGAAGTTACTTTATTATTTTATAAGTTCTCTCAAATAAGACAATAAAAAATTTAGACAATAAAAAATAAGACAATAAAAATTTTTAGGTTAGGGGTACTTTAATAGTTAGGAGAACTTTTGATTCTCGAGATGACAACGACACCTGTAGACCAAACTTATCTTTGGTTGTTGACTCTGTTGACTGTTTTAGGCGAAAAGGAGATCTGGTTCTGTGAAGAAAGAAAATGCGAAAGGCAAGGGAAAAGAGAAAGGAACAAAGAAAGAAATAAAGAAAGAAAATGGGAAGAAAGAGAAAAAAGAGGTTTGTAGTTACTTAATTGTAGCTAATCTTAAAGGGATACTGCAGCGAAAATACAAATGTAGTTCATATGAAAGATCTTACTGACTTTAGTTTGTTTCCAAAGTTTCAGCATTCTTATTAATTTAGTTAAGAAGATATGACTAGTTGAAGTTGAATGACTGACGCCATATTGGTTTTGAAAATATGACGTCATTGAGTGATTCTTTATCGCCAGTGGAGTTGTTTTGATGGCGATCACATAGTGATAGCTGTTGTGAATGCTCTTAGGATGAAAATTAGTCGAAATAAACAATTTAGTTCCTCATGCGGGAATGTAGAGGAGCTTCTTAGGCATAATACGAGATAGAATCATCGCATGAGTGGTCAAAGAAGCATTAGCTTTCGATTTGATCTGCGTTGCCTAAAATTCAATACGATTTGGTAAAAATAGGTACACAATGCGTACATACTCTTTTAGGCATTTGGAAGGTAAGATGGGAGAAATTAGTGGAATTAATGTAATTATGAGATGAAGTCGTATTTCTAAAGCGTAACGACTTTAGAATTCACATTTAACGAAAGTTAGTTATTATTATCGTTTGTTATTGTTATCGAAAGTGAGTTATTGTTGTCAGTTGTCCAATAGTTGCCCTACAGTTGTCCTACAGTTATCCTACAGTTGTCCTACACTGTCCTACAGTTACCCATGTTCAATAGTTGTCCTTAGGACACTGTAGGACAACTATTGGACAAGGGTAACTGTAGGACACTGTAGGACAACTATTGGACAAGGGTAACTGTAGGACACTGTAGGACAACTATTGGACAAGGGTAACTGTAGGACAACAGGACACTGTAGGACAACTGTAGGACAACTATTGGACAAGGGTAACTGTAGGACAACAGGACACTGTAGGACAACTGAAGTTACCCTTGTCCAATAGTTGTCCTACAGTTGTCCTACAGTGTCCTGTTGTCCTACAGTTACCCTTGTCCAATAGTTGTCCTACAGTGTCCTACAGTTACCCTTGTCCAATAGTTGTCCTACAGTGTCCTACAGTTACCCTTGTCCAATAGTTGTCCTACAGTGTCCTACAGTTACCCTTGTCCAATAGTTGTCCTACAGTGTCCTACAGTTACCCTTGTCCAATAGTTGTCCTACTGCTAGTCCATATTCATTTCCTGACCTACTCTGTCTACCCAAGCTGAATCTAATCGCCTACTTGTCAATTAAAATGTTGTTATTCATCAATTTCATCTGCATGTTGAGTTTGAAATTTCTTCTGTGTCATTCGCTTCCCCTGTAAGTCGTTGGGAAATGGTTTGGATGCATGTTACCTAAGAAGAAATCGGAAGAAGAGTAAAGGATTATGAGCCCACAAACCATCCCGCTGACGGTTTCTCTTCCTTAACATGCATCTAAATCATAAATCGGGCTGATTAATCACAGTATGTAAACACACGTTTAAACCAAGTTTCCACTTTCGCTGCAGCCCAAAGCAAAGAAGCCAGAGGAAGTGGTATGGAAATGGTAAATAATTACGTTGTTTATTTTCACCGTCCGCAATAAGATAATCCACGAAATGAAATAATGTAAAGATGGATAAAATGAAAACGATTTTCATCTTAGGTGGGAAGAAGAAAAACATCCAGACGGGATCAAGTGGTTGACACTGGAACATAAGGTACATTGGTGTACTACTTATGAAGTTGATACCGCAAACGATAGAATTATTGTCTCTCAACGGACAAATTATCTTTTTATTTCAGGGACCGTACTTTCCACCTGTTTACGAGCCGTTATCAGACAATGTGAAATTCTACTATGATGGTTTGCATTTCTTAAGTTATATATTTTATACCCACATTGGTGGGTCCAAGGGGTATAAAGGATCGGTCATCATTTATGATCGGGGTGGGGGCAGAAGAGAAATAGATTTGATTCTGGAAAAACATTTTACGCAACCAAATTAAGATCAGAAATTTAACCAATCATTTATGGGACAAGACATAGTTTCACGCTACTCTGGCTTAAAACTGGTTTTTTTAAACGTAACTTTAAAAGTTACTGACCATGACCCAACGTTTCGACACTCCAATCTAGTGTCTTCATCAGGGGTGATCGTTGTAAAGTTAGGATCCCTATTTATACCCTCATAGAACCGATGATGACGTTATCTATTAAAAAGAAATAATCTTATAACGTCATCATCGATTCTATGAGGGTATAAATAGGGATCCTAACCTTACAACGATCACCCCTGACGAAGACACTAGATTGGAGTGTCGAAACGTTGGGTCGTGGACAGTAACTTTTAAAGTTAAGTTAAAAACTTTTAAACTCTGTTTTAGTACTTTCTGACATGCAATTAAATATTATTTTTCGTTTTCTTAGGAAACCAAATGAAGTTGAGTGTGAAAAGTGAGGAGGTGGGTAAGGTTACTTGAATAGGCGGGGAGAGACCTTCGTAATCGATGGCATTATTTAAAGTGATACTGCGATGAAAATTGTGTGTTTTGAAAAATTAAATTTGCCACTTGAAATAAACAGCCTTTACCCAAGAAACGCTAGAAAAAAATGTTCAGTTAAACAGTGTCCACTCTCGCCATTGCCTTTGAATTGCTCTTGTACGTTAAGAAGTGCGGATTTCAGCTGTGAAGAATCTGCCGAAGCTATGCCGAAGTAATTTACAGTGGTTTCATCGTAGACTTCGGCAATTTTTATTACAACATTATCATTCGGGGCTTTTAAAATAAAATGACTACATTTTAAATAACATGTTCTAAGGATTTATGATGAAGGAAAATTTCGAGTGTTGGAATATATATATTTTAAGACCAAACCGGGACCAGTTGCGAAAAATGCAACTTCAACAAGGCCTTCCGGCTGGAATTGAATCCGCGACCCTGCGATGCTAGTGCAGTGACCACTGAGCTACGGAGGCAGTTACCGAGAGCCTAGTCACGAGTTCTATATATATGGTGGTAATGCCGGGATACTTGCTTGCTCGCTTGCTCGCTTGCTTGCTTGCTTGCTTGTTTGCTTGCTTGCTTGCTTGCTTGCTTGCTTGCTTGCTTGCTTGCTTGCTTGCTTGCTTGCTTGCTTGCTTGCTTGCTTGCTTGCTTGCTTGCTTGCTTGCTTGCTTGTTTGCTTGCTTGCTTGCTTGCTTGCTTGCTTGCTTGCTTGCTTGCTTACTTACTTACTTACTTACTTACTAATACTTACATTACTTACTTACATTACTTAATTATATTACAAGTAATATTAATATTTTACATTTTAAATAACTTGTTTTTAGATTGCAGGATTCTACGCTAAAATGTTGGACCACGATTACGTGACGAAGAAGATTTTTAATGACAACTTTTTTAATGATTGGAGAAAGGAGATGAACGACGAGGAAAGAAAACATATTAAAGATATATCAAAATGTGATTTCAAAGAAATGCATGCCTATTACGTCCAGGTACAGAAGGGTAATATAAGTTCATAGAAATGAAGAATTCTTATAGGGCCTGTTCATATTAGTATCATGGGATACACACATTCGCATACACAGTTTAAAGTGGCACTACGATGAAAATTCACCCCCGTTTTTTAGATTTTCTTTAGCATAGATTCAGGGTCGAAAATGATCATCGATGTAAAAAAAAACCAAAATGGTATTTTGAAGTAGGTATTTTGAGCTCTAAGATCACTATTATTTAGGCCACCATTACTAAGATCGTGTTCCAAGTGAGCCCGCAATTTCAAAAGGTAATATTGGTTGTGACGTCAGATTCTCAATGCTACGCCTGAATTTCACTCGAGGTTACTTGTTTTCTTGTTTTCTTCGAGAAGTACACACGCAAGTAGAAACAGACTGTGCGTTTTTACGTGTGTAGATGAAATGTCCAGCCTTTCAGACGAAGAATGTAAAAAAACGACCTTGATCACTATGGATTTACTGAAGAATTAGCCATGTGGAGTCTTCGCATTGAGAATTGTACATATCCGTAATATTTTGGTCTTCCAAGCAAAATCATAATATATCTTGTCAGCCGAAAATTTCATCTTCATGGAGGTTTTTTTCGCTGTCAAAGTTACCAGATGTGATGTCACAAGAGGCATTTTTGTGGCAAGTAACAAAAGAAAACCGGTTTGGAATGCCTCTTGTGACATCAGATTCGGTAACTTTGACAGCGAAAAAAAACTCCATGAAGATGAAATAAGCAAATGGCAAGATATATTATGATTTTGCTCAGGAAGACTTAATATTACGGATATGTAAAATCCCCCAAACATGAAATAGGCATTTTAATAAATCAAGATCGAAGTGAATCTTTATAGTTTCTATAGTTAGGAACCCCTATAAATTGGGCTTCTAGCCTGTTGGGGTATTCCGTTCACCTAAAAGAGTGATGAATCTAATAAACTAAAATAAACTTTGACCGCACCCATAAAAAATGGTTTAAAAACATTTTTGAAAAAGTTTCCAATATTTATAAACATTAAGCTTTCAAAAATTGTAAAAAAAATTCGCTTCATATCTACTTTAAAACAGGAGTAAAATAGCCTCCTGATTACGAGCCAATTAATTTTTAATTAATTTTTTTAATTAATTAATTTATTTTTAAAATAATTTAATTAAATTAATTTAATTAAAATTAATTGAAATTAATTATTTTAATTTTAATTTTTTAAATTTTTAAAAAAAATTTAATTAATTTTTAATTAATTGGCACGGCTCACTGGAAGAGCATCTTTTGATGAAGTTACACCGTGCATGTAAATATAGATTATGAATGAAGAGTGTTATTCTTTTCAGAAAAATGAAGAAAGAAAGAACATGACGAAAGAGGAGAAACTGGTAGTGAAACAGAAGAACGAGGCAATCCTTCAAGAGTACGGCTACTGTATCATGGACGGACACAAAGAGAGAGTTGGGAATTTTAAAATCGAACCTCCTGGGTTGTTCCGCGGCCGAGGAGACCATCCGAAACAAGGGAAGTTGAAGAAAAGAGTCAATGCTAAAGAAGTCACAATTAATATCGGCAAGTAAGTAAAACACTATAGTGCTATTTTTACCAAGTAATCTGACCATCTAGTACCAGAATAAACATTTGATTCACCCCCGCTTGTTATTGTTTATCGTATCTGATTGGCTTATTTTTTGTCACATGATTATTTTGCATATAAAATTCTGATGCCCGATTTTCATTTCTCAAAACGTTAGTACACCAACCTTTTAGAGTTTTCGATTTCCGTTGTAGTCAACAATTTTCCGTCGACTCATTAAGATACGAGCAATTGAAGCACCAGGCGGAAATCGTAATCGAATAATAAATAACAAAGCCCACGGCAAAAAAACACGAAATATAGGGATATTTGAACGTTATCTCGGCCAATATTTACTCTATTTCAATTCTGGAAACAGTTTTGGAATTACCGAGTCTAAATACATAACATACGTATACATAACATACGTCTATATATATTACGAGAACGTGTATACCCTTCGTAAAAACGGTTTTTGTACTTAGAAATTAGTCGGCGATCAGGTACGATTCGTCGCCGTATTATTTTGAACGTTATCTCGATCAATATTTAACCGTTTTCAATTCTGAAAACAGATTTGGAATTAGCTAGTCTAAATACATATAACATACGTGTCTATTATATTATGAGAACGTA
This sequence comes from Chrysogorgia sp. JL179-B06, assembly GCA_035772405.1. Lineage (NCBI taxonomy): Eukaryota > Metazoa > Cnidaria > Anthozoa > Scleralcyonacea > Chrysogorgiidae > Chrysogorgia > Chrysogorgia sp. JL179-B06. Next base: position 135,452 of record JAYKKM010000383.1, on the reverse strand, counting down.
CCGCATCGCGTTGACCCAAATATTGTCCGATTCAAAGGATCACCCAAGACGACTTTTTACTTCCTTATAAGGAGATGACCTACCATTTTACATATATACATAGAAACGTTCGCTGAGAAATGGATCCCTGCCGCAGGTGCTAAAAATTACAGCGGTTAAAGTGCCCCTAACCTCAAAATGTTTTATTGTCTTGTTTGGAAGAACTTTTAAAATGTAAAGTAACTTCTTTTGAAGATTTTCGTTTCTTTGCTTTCTTTTTGAGATATATCAGTTTGTTTGATATGCAAATGTCTGGAATTTCGTCACACATGCATAATGACTTATTGGAGAAATGTGTATATCTCTTTCATTCTCGAACGAAACCTTTAAAATCAAGAAGTTTGGTGTTGTGGGAGAAACGCACACACGTGTTATTCACACTTTAGTGTTTTTATTTGATGAACGCAATGATATATAACATTCTCTGATAACTCATTATGCATGTGTGACGAAATTCCAGATATTTGCATATCAAATAAACTGATATATCTCAAAAAGAAAGCGAAGAAGTGAAAATCTTCAAAAGAAGTTACTTTATCATTTTAAAAGTTCTTCCAAATAAGACAATAAAAATTTTTGAGGTTAGGGGCACTTTAAGTTACATGATATGCAGTGTGAGGCAAGTGATAAGTTAAAATAAGGAAAGAGGAAAAGTGTCCATGTTAGCATTAAAGGGATATGGCAATATAAATTAACTTTGTCTCATTTGGAAGAACTCGTGAAATGGTATAACAAGACCTTTTACAATTTTCCCTTATCATTTTTGGTTTTCGAAATAATTTGACGAAAGACAGCGTGCTGTCCGCCATCTTGGAATTATTTTCGATATACATGTGACGTCATAAGTAGGGTAAAGTGAAATTTTTATCTTGCCAACCTTACGACATTATGAGCCAGAAACTCGATTATGTTGCACTATTTCCATTTTTAATTGGCCCACAACATTTTAAAAAGCCTTCCGCGGAAATTTGGTCACCTATGGAGTAAGTTTACCCTGCTTGTGACGTCACCAATTTTCTAGTTAATTAGGTCAAATATTACAACAAGATGGCGGATTGTAGTCTTTTGTCATAATTATCTGAAATATTTCAAAAATCAAGAAAGATACAGAAAAATTGTAAAAGGTCTTCTTATACCATTTTACCAGTTCTTTCAAATGAGACAAAGTTAATTTATATTGCCATATCCCTTTAAGGGAAGGGAAGGGTTGAGTTTACGTATAAGAAGGCTTTCTCTGACATGAAGTTCAGAGACAGAGGGGAAGAGGAGGAAGACAAAATAGTGAAATCATTATGAGAAACAGGGTGTCCAGTGTCACAATAGCCTGCGAAGCAGGCGTTTCGGGGTTGGGGCACAATGATGTGTCAGGATACTTGTGGTGGAATGATTAATTCGTGTCTTGCCAGTAAGAACAGAGACACCCAAGTGGTCTGAGATTCGTGTGTGTAAACGTAGACTGGTTACAATGAACTACGTCGTTGACACTTAAAATGATAAACAACACGAGATCTCAGTGTGATCTTAGTGTAGGACTGTAGGTTAATCATGTCGATAAATATTCATTTCTAACAAGATTGTTGTTATTCCAGGAAAGGTACCATACCATCACCACCAGAAGGACAGAAATGGAAAGCTGTTAGTCATGATAATAAGGTGGGTTAAACAACACGTGCTGCACCTTTGTCCAACCTCGTAACGAGATTGTCTCAAGAGTTTCCTTGCGCGAATTTTTAAGAAATCTAGGAGAGTCTGCAGTCTTTTCTTTTTGAAACTTTCAGGTTACATGGCTGGCATGCTGGATTGAAAATATCCAAGGAAGTTATAAATACGTTATGCTTAATCCTACATCACGTATAAAGGTATGTCGTGTATTTCGTTGTCTCCAATAATTGGTAATTGTAGGGTTAGATCCCAACACCAAACCTAACCCTAACCCCCACCTAACAATTTTTCTAACCCTAACCCCCCGGCTAACGAGTTCTCTAACCCTAACCCCCGCCTAACGAGTTCTCTAACCCCCGCCTAGCGATCTGACAAAACAGAGCGGAAACAGCCCGAGTAATAATTACCTTTTGTATCTCCGTAGGGTGAAAAAGACTGGCAAAAATACGAGACGGCTAGGAAGCTCAAGGTGGGTATACAGTAATGATGTAGCGGTATTACAATTTTTTATTATGGTATTTCCATTGAGGAATACCGCAGTATCACGGTAATACCGTTTCTTAATTAACACAAAGAACAACAAGATGGGCTGCAAGTTAGCAATGATGCTGAATAATGCTGTCTCGGGTCTTTCTTTAAAAAGTGAGTGTCAACGTGACGCATTGCACGGTCGGTCGGCCATTTTTCGAAGCACGAAATTCACTTGGTGAACTCATCCGTAAATATCTTGTCAATCCTTGATATAAATTATTCATTTTGTCTTTTAACTGAAGGAATGTTCCTTCTGCATTTTTCACGAAATTCAACGTTTTCTTAACTTTCGTTTCAAGTTATGTCAGCCTTGACTGACGCGAAGCGTGCAAGAGTCGACGTATTTGGATTGTGAGTAAATAAGAAATGCTCTATAGGGTTTTCTGAGAAGACTCGGCGAATTTTCGGAGTATTTACCACGTTAAGTTGGCAACGAAACACTTCAAAACACTTCGTTATCGTACGGAAAGATAAACACAAACGCGCAATGCACGACGGTTGACACACACACTCTTTAATAGTTTGACTAGAGAACGTGAAACTGAATTACCTGTATTATTACCTTGTTTGTTTCAAACGTTACATTTTTTACGAATTACATAGGGTAAAATCGGCAAAATTCGAACTGATTATACGCATGATTGGAAATGTAAAGAGATGCGTTTGAGACAAAGGTAAGTGAGGTTGATTGAACTATTTATTCTGTTGTATAAGTCGTATTTTATTTTGAAATTTCCTTTGGTTTCTAAACGTTTACTTTATTTTGTCATTCCAGGGGTGTGGCTCTGTATTTCATAGATAAAGTAAGTACCGACTTTGTTAAGGTCTTTTTCTTAAACACTTGAGCCTGATGAAACAAGGGTGAATTCTCATTTCTCATCAGCTCTCTTCAGCTCTTATTAACTCGTCAACTCTCATTTTCATTGAACCGGTTCAAATTATCACGAGAGTCGATGAGGGTTTCAGTGAGGTTGAAAAAGTTGTTGTTGTTGTTGTTGTTGTTGTTGTTGTTGTTGTTGTTGTTGTTGTTGTTGTTGTTGTTGTTGTTGTTGATGCAGTTGCTGTTGCTGTTGATGCTGTTGTTGATGCTGCTGTTGCTGTTGCTGCTGTTGTTGTTGTTGATGCTGCTGCTGTTGCTGCTGTTGTTGTTGATGTTGTTGTTGTTGCTGTTGTTGCTGATGCTGCTGTTGTTGTTGTTGTTGTTGCTGTTGTTGCTGCTGTTGTTGTTGTTGTTGTTGTTGTTGTTGCTGCTGCTGCTGTTGTTGTTGTTGTTGTTGCTGCTGCTGCTGCTTTTGTTGTTGTTGATGATGATGCTGCTGCTGCTGCTGTTGTTGTTGTTGTTGTTGTTGTTGTTGTTGCTGCTGCTGTTGTTGTTGTTGTTGATGCTGCTGCTGCTGCTACTGTTGTTGTTGTTAATGCTGCTGCTGCTGTTGTTGCTGTTGTTGTTGTTGTTGTTGTTGTTGATGCAGTTGCTGTTGCTGTTGATGCTGTTGTTGATGCTGCTGTTGCTGTTGCTGCTGTTGTTGTTGATGCTGCTGCTGTTGCTGCTGTTGTTGTTGATGTTGTTGTTGTTGTTGTTGCTGTTGTTGCTGATGCTGCTGTTGTTGTTGTTGTTGTTGCTGTTGTTGCTGCTGCTGTTGTTGTTGTTGTTGTTGTTGTTGTTGTTGTTGCTGCTGCTGTTGTTGTTGTTGTTGTTGTTGTTGTTGTTGTTGATGCTGCTGCTGCTGTTGTTGTTGTTGTTGTTGTTGTTGTTGTTGTTGTTGTTGTTGTTGTTGTTGTTGTTGTTGTTGCTGTTGTTGTTGTTGTTGTTGATGCTGCTGTTGTTGTTGTTGTTGTTGTTGATGCTGCTGCTGCTGTTGTTGTTGTTGTTGTTGTTGTTGTTGTTGTTGTTGTTGTTGTTGTTTTCTTTTAATCCTGTGATCATGTATCACATCCCATTATCTTAAATATTTCAACTTTTCTTTAGCTTGCTTTACGTGCTGGGCACGAAAAGGACGAGGATACCGCTGACACAGTGGGCTGTTGCTCATTACGAGTAGAACACATAAGTATGTGATGTTGATAAAGATCTTGCAACTTTTGATGTTAATGGTTAAATATACTGCATGGGACATTTTGATTTTAGTTATTGTCTTTTTTTTTAAAAAAAGATCTTCATCGCCAATTGGATGGCAAAGAATTCGTCGTGGAGTTTGATTTCCTGGGAAAAGATTCCATTCATTATCACAATTTAGTCGAGGTTGAAAAGAGAGTAAGTAATGCAAGATAACAACGTGTCTAAGGCTCGATGTACGTGAAATCAAGATCTTCAAGCAATATTACCGTTACAAAGTACATAATAAGCAAATGTAAAACAACTACCTACCATAAATCGCACTTGATAAGAGCCACCAGAATATGGAACACTTTAGCTGACGAACTAAACTTATGTAATGTATGGTACCTTAATTTATTCAGATCAACCATGCGCAGATACTACTTGAACACCTACCTATAACTGTGATAATCCTAGATCCTTTAAAACTATCTGCTTGAAGTGTAATTCATGTCTCGTAGCATTACTCGTAGTACTATCACTTGTTGTTCTTAATATTAGACTAATCAAATACAGAACGGCTGTGGATCCGGGAGCCAGTTCTACGCTTTGGCTGGGCTTTGGTTATCTCGATCCTTACCATCTGATGATGAGTTATTGATCATAACTAATCTTGGCGGGGTGTAGAAATGGAGTACAGTAAAATCCCGCGTATAAGAACCTACTATTTAGTATTTTCCAGGTCAGGGTGAATAGGTTCTTACATATTTGATGCATAAGACAAAATAAGCCTGTTTAGGTTCTTAAATAGGTTCTTATTTTTTCAAAGAGTGGTGCAGGTCATGAAATTTTAAATACAATTTAAATTATTTTACATCAGTTTCTATGCAGTACTGTACTGCTTAACACTGACATTTGTTTTGTTGACAATTTTATTATACCAGTAGAAGTTGAAAGTATAAGTGCTGTTTCATATAAAGTCTGAAACACTTTCATGAAAGTAAATTTTGCAGTCTAGGAGTTTAATACCCTGAAACACATTTATCTGGAACTATATAAATCACTGCCAAGCCTTCAGTCTTATTTCTCATTCCATAACTATTACATACCTAACAAATAAGAACCTTTTCCAAATTTCAGGCTGAATTGGTTCTTATAAAAATGGGTGTCTAAATGGCAAATTTCAGGATGTAGGTTCTTATACGCGGGATTTTACTGTATTGCGGCCCTCCTGAGCTACAGTTGTGTATTATTATTAAATTAACAGTAATAATTTATTATTATTATTTGTAAATATACTTTTAAATTCTGGGTCCGCAGTAATTGGCTACGCTGTTGCGGTCACCCTGCCATTGTTTTATTACTGTATAGTGTAATCTATGTTAGGTTTCTTTTTTGGTGTTTTTTTTGCACAATGGTGAAGCTAAAAAAATAAAATAAAAATAAATAAATGAAGAGAAATAAGAAAACTTCAATAGGTCGAAAAATACTTAGTGACTTTCAGCTTGGTTATTTAGTGAGTGTTTGCTACTCAAGCTTTAACGCAAACTCAGAAATATGTTTCGGAGCCCCTGACGGGAATCAAACCCGCAACCTTTAAAGTGCCTATGTCACAAAAAATGTTATTGCATGTTTGGATAGATGAGAGCAAATTATACTTTAAGTTCTTTTCTAGTTTTCGATTTGCTCTTTTAGTTCCCGAGATACAGGTATCTAAACATGCCAAAAACGGCTTTTTGCGAAAAATTTACGCGCCCGTAGGAAATGCGTGAAAAGGGACTGGCGCGACAGTGTGTGACGTAGCATAAGGACATCGACTGCGTGTTTTTGCTTGTTGTTATTATGCTTTCTATTGCAAAGTGAAGCAAAATGCCCGATAATGCGTATTGAAAAATATAGAGAATGAATATTGAAAAATATAGAGAATGCATAACGCACGTCGTAAAGTCCTTATGCTACGTCACACGTCTATCGTCCCAGGCCCCTGGCAATTTGCGGCTTTTTTTGCCAAAACCGGCCTTAAAGTGCCTATATCTCGCGAACTAAAAGAGCAAATCGAAAACTAGAAAATAACTTAAAGTATAATTTGCTCTCATCTATCCAAACATGCAATAACATTTTTTGTGACATACTGCTCAATGGTTAGAGCGTTAAAGTGCCTACGTACGCACTGCTAAATTTCCATTCTCCATATTTCTGTATATCTTTTCTATCAGATAAATATTAGTAACTTGCAGCTTGGACTTGCAGCCGATAGAAAAGATTTACAGACATATCGAGACTGCTGATTTAGTAGTATGTATGTCGCACGCACGAACTAGTACACAACGTAGCCTTCGTTCTGCCATCTGAGTTCTGGTAGCTCAATGGGTAGAGCGTCTAACCGGAGATCAGAAGGTTGCTGCTGGTTCGATTCCCATCTGGGGCTCTGAAACATTTTTCTAAGTTTTAAACATTTATCTTTCTACTTATAAAGGTTTTCAAGAATTTAGAATTATTCAAGCAAGGGAAGACGGATGGAGATGATTTATTTGACCGTCTTTCGGTATGAATCTTTCCGTATAAGTACTATACCCAGTAGGTCCCCAACTTCAGCGTAAAACAATTAAAACATCCAGTATATATGGGCCGGTAGTATATGTATGTCAATATGTCAACCACAACAAACGTATATTTTTTGTCTTTTTTAGACGGCTTCGTTAAACAAGTATTTATCAGAGTTAATGGAAGGCCTTAGTGCTAAGGTTTTCCGTACATACAATGCCTCAATGACGTTACAAGCTCAGCTAGACCAACTTACTGTTGAGGACAACGTGATTGCTAAAGTATTAGGATATAACAGAGCAAATAGAGCTGTGGCTATTCTATGTAACCATCAGGTTTGTACACCGAACGCGTTTCCATCCACGTTGATTTGACAGCGAGAACTGAAGCCCATCTCAGTATACATGAAACATGTAAAATCATTTTATATTTCTTTAATAACAAGTTGGTGTTTGGTCACGCCCGGCCTGTACTAGGATAGGTAAAGTTGTTGGAAGGTCAAACTCATTTGGAGGGTCGCAGTCCCTGAAGGGATACCTCGGGCAAGGGAATCATACCAAGGAGTTGTTGGCCACAGAGACTGGTCGATTTGCAATTTGTGCGTTGCTTGAAATCCAGATACGGGACCCCGTTTCTTCACGTGACCTGCCTCAATGTCATTGGTTCCTCATACGCAATGCCCGCCAAATCTCTGCCCCCTAGAAGTGTCATATACGCTACACCTCTTGTATTATTAATATTATTTATTGCATAAATCCAATTAATATAATTATTATTGCGTCGATATTTTTTATTGTATAGCGTACAGCTCCAAAAACGTTTGAACAATCGATGTCAAATCTTCAACAAAAGGTGTGTAACAAACTTTGACAGATTAATATATTGTTTCGTATTCTGTCTCTGTGAGAACGTAGACTCATATTTTCTATTTTGTTCTAGATTGAAGACAAACGTAAGGCTGTAAAGGAAACTAAGAAAGAAGTCAAGGAAACGAAATCAGAATTAAAATCATCGAAGTCAGTTACCTTGGAGAAGTGAGTGAAAATCGTTTGATAGTTTCTCTTTCTCTCGTTCTTGTTTCCATTGCCTTATTTTGGTTTGTCGTACAATGGTTTCTCTCATCTTATCTTGTTTACTAATTTACAGTATAACATTTAAAAGGGATACATATGAACTACATTTGTATTTTGGCTGGAATAAGATACAAATGTGGTTCATATGCAAGATACAAATGTAATTCATATGAAAGATCTTACTGACTTTAGTTTATTTCCAAAGTTTCAGCATTCCTATCAATTTAGTTAAGAAGATATGGCTAGTTGAAGTTTGAGAGTTTGTCCAATTTCGACGCCATATTTGTTTCTCAAATATGACGTCACTGAGTGTTCTATCTCGTATTATGCCTAAGAAGCTCCTCTACTTTCCTGCATGAGGAACTAAATAGTTTATTTCGACTAATTTTCGTCCAAAGAGCATTCACAACTGCTATCACTATGTGATCGCCATCAAAACAGCTCCACTGCCGATAAAGAATCACTCAATGACGTCATATTTTCAAAACCAATATGGCGTCAAAATCCTCAAATTTTCAACTTCAACTAGCCATATCTTCTTAACTAAATTGATAGGAATGCTGAAACGTTGGAAATAAACTAAAGTCAGTAAGATCTTTCATATGAACTACATTTGTATTTTGGCTGCTTAACCATAAACGTAGAATAATTTACCGATATATAATGTCTAGCTACACTCGACTAATCTGACTTTTTTCTTGTCACTCTCCAGAAAATATGAGAAAAAGAAATCAGCCTTAGCAAGATTTCAAGAACAATTGTTTAAACTTGAAGTCACACAAACAGATAAGGTATAGAACAGATTATTTTGCTTTTTCTTATTTCTTCTCGGATTATTAGACCCATAAAATGATTATTGTCTTTGTTTCTTTAGGAAGAGAATAAGGAAATAGCTCTTGGAACGTCAAAACTAAATTATTTGGATCCAAGAATATCAATTGCTTGGTGAGATATCAATTCTTCTGTTTTTTGTTAGCGCTGAATTCTGTTTTCTGTTAGCGCTGAATTCTGTTTTCTGTTAGTGCTTGTTTGGCAACAAAAACACGTAAATTTTATATCAACGTGTGTGAGTTTTCCAGAATATAGTATTTAAAATGGTTTATTCAATTTTTTAAATGAGTTACGAGTATTTTCATGGCTCCAAATTACTATATTCCGACTAGCTAAGTCATATACTTCGATTTAAAGTGCATATAACGTCTGTGGGGATTTAACATATTTGTAATCTATGGATTCTCCTGAGATAAATTGTAATATATCAAAAAAGTCTATGAAGATGAAATTTTCAACTGACAAGATATATTACAATTTATCTCAGGAGAATCCATAGATTACAAATATGTTAAATTCCCACAGACGTTATATGCACTTTAAAAAGACGTTTTTGTTGCCAATGTCCTTTAAGATTGGCAGAAATCCTTCTGACACCGTTAATTCGAAACATTTGAAATCAGGTGTTGTGGTCTAGTGGTTACCACACATGTCTTTATGAGCTGGGAGACTCCATAGTCAATCGAGATATGGTCTGGAAACTCGGCAAACTTCAAAGCGACTATAATGAGCTACGTTTTGATGTTGAACCGTACCTTACACCGTGCACATCCTTTGTTTTAGGTTTATTAATATTTAAACAACACGGTTGAGCGATTAAACCCAAACGATTCTATTGGATTCTAATGCTTCATTATACTAAAATACAATAGGTTCAGTGACCGTGCACCGTGCACAAAGACGAACAACAAGATAGAACAAAGACTTTAGCTGAGTTTCCAGACCATATCTCGATTGACTATGGGGAGACAGGTTCAAATCCTGGGTCGGACCACCACCCAGGGTCTTGAAATAATCGAGGAGAAAGTGCTGCCTTTGCAGTAATACCAGCAAATGGTAAGACTTTCGGGTCTTCTCGGATAACGACCTTAAATCGTTAGCCTGTTGGGGTATTCCGTTCACCTAAAAGAGTGATAAATCTAATAAACTAAACTAAACCAAATACATTTTATAGGTGTCAAAAGAATGACGTACCAATAGAAAAAATCTACAATAAGACTCAACGACAGAAATTTGCCTGGGCAGTAGACATGACTGAAGAAGACTTTGTATTTTAATCTCGAACGCTCTTCTTTTTTTTAATATTTCGGGGGTTACCATATAGTGTGCGGTACAGACGCTCACGGGCGCATAAAGGCGCCGCTAAGTGCGTCTGCGCGTCAGCGCCAAATGGCGTGTTCTGTAAATTATGCCGATTCGCAATTTATCAATACTTGTGGCAACTAACGAGTATTCTCGCTAAAAGTTTGAATTCAAATGAAGAGCAAACTTAGTTCTCAGGACCGTCTGGAGCAGGCTGCGCCCCAATAATTTGCTAAAAATGTTTGTAACATTCCTTTGAAGATTTAAAAATCTGATATTTATTGCCCTGGATTTGAACATGATTTTAAGTATCCTTAACTCGAATTTAAATATTCTTGATTTCTTATACTATTTATTTATGAAACAAATATATCTAGTGTTTAAACCAATTAAACGACGAAAATGATCAAGATTGCGATTGCGTGAGCTCTCGATCCTGATTAATTTGGGTTCTAAATCCTCCATGTTAGAAAGTTATGTTGATGTGATTCTTCATTTTTATATAAAATTTGAACTACGCCTGCCGCAAAATGAGCTGAAAACATTCGCTCAAATTCCAGGAAATGGTGTTTCCGAGGTTCTGCATTTCAAAAATTTCCAGGATCCCCGGACCCCGTAAAAATGCGGTTACTAATTTTAGATGGCCCCGCAATTTTCAGCCCCACCTTGCTTCCGATGGCCCTGGTTCTAATAGACAAATAGGACAAACTGAAAAGCTAAAAAACGAAACGACATGACGAGAATCGGCATTCAACGTGGCTAACTGTAAATACCGTATCTCTCGGTGATGTTTAACAATTTGATTCTCGCATCTCTTCGACTATTTGATCATTTTCGAACCAAAATTATGCCGACTATAAACAGACAGCCTTTGAAAGTATTAGCAAACTCTTTGAAATGCCTATGGAATGAAAATTAAGTTTGTCTTGGTAATTTAGAGCTTGTTTGTATCTTGCGTCGTTCTGGAGATATTTAGACTTGTGTGATATGCAAAGATAACTTATGAGATAATCTATGACGTTAAGATGTTTCTACATTTTTTTAGAAAATCAGATGTCATAAGTAAACTATGATCATTTACATATTAAGCAAATCTTAATATCTCAAGAGTGAAGTGAGATATGAAAAAGTTGTAAATGGTTAGTCTTTATAGTTTCAAGAGTTCTTTCAAATAAAAAAGTTATTTTACAACTGAATGTTTCATTGCATAGGCACTTTAACCAATTGAATATCTCGTATTTAACCAAATTTTCCAGTGACCAATCATGGTCTACTATTTACATTCCTCATGGTATAGTTACGTCACAGAACACGAATAACGGCGCTGGTTCATAGTCTGTTTTTCAAATTTCACACAGATTATGACGTAGGCTAGGGTTATCTTCAAATATGTAAAAATACGTCGCAATTTCATTTTATCTGAAAGTTTTTATGTATTAAAAATTTCTCAAACATAAAAATACCATCAGCTTTTGAATAAAAGATCACTACTTTGGACTCGCAAAGTTTTATGGGTAAATATACAGTGTTGTCTTTCTCCAATATGATGGATTGAAAGAAGTATTGACAAAAGTGCATGATGGAAGATATTCATGATGTGAAGACGATGATGGGAAGATGGTGGGAAGGAGAAGAAAGATGAAAAAATGAAACAAAATGGATGAAAATAGAATAAAATGAAAAAAGATGAAAGAAAGATGCAAGTCGAATAAACCGAGTTCGAGTGAGATGTCAAAGAACAAAGCTTTATCAGTTTGTCAAATGAACTGGATATAATACGAAAGAGAACTACCGTTGTCTGTTCAGTTATAGATGTACAGATGACGTCAGAACGTGGTAAGAACAAAAAAGTAGCCCACGAGACGATAGTCGAGTGGGTCACTGATGTTCTTACCATGTTCTGACGTCCTCTGTGTATCTATAACTGAACAGACAACTGCAAAATGGAATCTATTTGTTCAATATAATAAAAATTGAAGACAAACCGACGTCCTCTGTGTATCTATAACTGAACAGACAACTGCAAAATGGAATCTATTTGTTCAATATAATAAAAATTGAAGACAAACCGTTCAAAATGTTTATTGAAGATGGGGATTTCTGGGGCATGGAAAAAGACAAAAGCAGTCGGCTGACGTGAGCTGTGATTCTGTGCTGTAGTATCAACTCGTGGTCTATTACAAACTCGGCATTCTGATTGGCTTAGCTACTAGTGGTCTATTGGTGGAGACCACTAGTAGCGTTATCCAATCACAAACCTTATAACTGGAATATCCCTATCCTGACCAATAAGAAGCGACGACATATTCACGCTGCAAGCAAACCTGAAATCTAGGCCAAACATGGCGTCCGCTAAAATTTATATACGAGTGATGAAATCATGAAAACATTGGCCCGAAGTAATCTGTAGCGTAGCGTCAGTGGCTGCTATTAATAGCTCAAAATGACAAACCAAATTTGACTCGCAAATGAGCTATTTTCTTTTGTTATGGCCGCAATAATTATGGGTAAAAGCGGACAAACATGGATACTGACGTCATCACGACGGAGTGCTATTTCATGTTACGAGATTCCAAATATATTTATCAATTATTGAATGAGGTTGAGCATGATATGAAGAATTATAAAATAAGTCTTGTCTTACGCACGCTGTGATATAACATGGATGGATTACGCCATCGTGATACGCCATCAATTAGCCATCATACGCCATCAGCCATCAATTAGACATCACGGCGCCATCATACGCAGTCAGGAGAATTTACGTGTTGATAAAAAAGATATTTGTACATTTTATTTGCTTTCTACGGGTTATTTTATAAAAGAAATAGAAAACATTTTTATCCGTGTTCCAATACGTTATATAAACACGAGTGGAAGTTTGGGAGAACTCGAAATCGCGTGGAAACACTCGCCCTACGGGCTCGTGTTCCCACTATGATTTCTCGTTCTCCCAAACTTCCACTCGTGTTTATATAACTGTATGTAATTAACACGGAAAATGTTTTCTATTTCTTATCAAGGCTGAAGTTTGTGTTATCTGCCGAAACACATAATTCTTCATATCATGCGAAAACCGAATTCAATAATTGTTTTATTATTTTAAAAGATTACTTTATCAACTATTTCACAACTGCATCGTTGGAAAAACGTCATAGCGTGCAATATTAGTTTTTCATATTGCACCAGGTGACGTCAATCGTGCAATAATCTTTTGTCATCTTGCACCATTGATGTCACAACTCCATATTTGGTAGGGCAATGAGTTGATATGACGATTTCACCGTTGGCTGTTAGCCAATCAGCGATCACGAATTATTTTAAATAAATAATAATAAAGCTTATTATACAGGGTGTATAAAAAAAAAGCGCAACCTCGGAATTTCCCAAGAAATCCACTGTGTTCTTAAACACAAAAGATTTTCGCCACTGGGAATTTAAAATAGCTTGTAATCGTATTCCAGGGGCATAACTGTCTAATTACTACAAACTCGAGCACGTAAAGCAGAATTAAATCGAAATTTATGCATTTATTTAATGAAAGTTGTTTAGTTTACAAGTATCAACAACAGTTAAATTCCCAGAGGCCTAAAATCTTTTGTGCTAATAAAAACAAAGTGGATTTCTTGGGAAATTCCGAGGTTGCGCTTTTTTTGATACACCCTGTACAGGGTGTCCCAAAAAAAAGGCTACTTTTCAAATTCAAATTAGCATGTTAATTCAAGCAACCTATTGTAGTTCTTTGAAATTCATTATCGCTTTTGAACTACGAATGCGTAAATGGGATATTAAAGACAATAGGTTGTTTGAATTAACACGCTCATTTGAATTTGAAAAGGTAGCCTTTTTTGGGACACTCTGTATATGTGACAAAATTACTGGATTCTCATTGGCTGAGAGGAGTGCAAGAAATCCTTAATTGCACTTGAGTGCAATAAACGAGAGTGCAATTCTTTAATTAATGTCTTTTTCTTTCAGCGAGTGCAATTAAGGATTTACACACGGCCTTATGAAAAACAACCTTTTAATTTGCTTTTCTTTCTTTATGGTTGATAAGCTACCGTGTATAAATGTTATTAAATACAAATACAGCACTCGTGATATTTGAAAATTTGCCAAATTGCACTCGCTAATGCTCGTGCAATTTTGGCAAACATTTTCAAATATCACTCGTAGTGTAAATCCACTCTCCTCCGCAGAGGCTCTTGCGCTTTTAGATATATATAGTTCATGGGCAGCACCATTCTCTCCACGCGTCCCGAAAACACCCTGTGAGCCCAATACAAGCGAATGCCCACCTATAGTATATTACATTATTACTATATATAAAAGCGCAATAAGCCTCTGCGGAGCTAGGAGAGCGGTGTAAATCCTTAGTTGCACGGCTGGTTGCACTCGCTATATATCATACGATTATATACCTATTTAAGAAATAGAAAACATTTTCCGTGTTTACATACAGTTATATAAACACGAGTGGAAGTTTGGGAGAACGAGATATCATAGTGGGAACACGAGCCCGTAGGGCGAGTGTTTCCACGCGATTTCGAGTTCTCCCAAACTTCCACGAGTGTTTATATAACGTACGGATAAAAATGTTTTCTATTTCTTTTATAAAATAACCCGTAGAAAGCAAATAAAATGTACAAATATCTTTTTTATCAACACGTAAATTCTCCTTACTGCGTATGATGGCGCCGTGATGTCTAATTGATGGCGTACCATCCATGTTATATTTAACAATTAGACAACGAGCCCGCGTTTTCTATTTAACAATTAGTCACTGAAGTCGAGGTGATTATCGTTGAATATTTACCGAGCCGCGAAGCGGCGAGGTAAATATAACGATAATCACCGAGACTGAGGTGACTAATTGTTTTAGTATAATTTCAGGCCTGAACTGAATATTCAATTGAGAAGTTTTAAATAGACAGTTTGAACTGTTATGCTCGATGTTTTCTCACGCTTGACAGCTTTCAAAAACACACTGACGATCAAAACAGACGTAAAAATACAAATAATTATACGATAAATAACTTCCTTACCCTTAGACAGTTCTATTTTGAGAGAAACCTGATATATACAATGTCTTTATGCTAAGTTTTTGAGCCTTTTCGACGATTTTTTAGTTATAATAATATAGTCGCCATTTTGAAAAAAAAATCGTCGTGTTTTAGAAACCATACATCAAAATGATGATTCCGAGAGGGGACTGGAACGAATAAATATAGTCTGGTTACAAAAAAACACTTTTTCAAGTATGATTTCTAGTAAAGTGATAGTCACCGCGTAGCGCGGTGACTATCGTCTCAGATTTACTGGCCAGTCAGCCAATCAGAGCTCGTTTAAGCTCAGAAATTATACTAAGAGCAGATAGTCAAAGAAATAACTTTTATTTCGCATTTTTCATAGAAAAAAAGTAAATATTCTTTCGAAATCAGGCGACTTTTTCCCCAGAGGTTTATATTTAACAATTAGACAACGAGCCCGCGTTTTCTATGAGCAGATAGTCAACGAGGCGGAGCCGAGTTGACTATCGCTCATAGAAAACAAGGGCGAGTTGTCTAATTGTTTTAGTATAAATTTACAAGTTTCTAACCCAAGAAATAACTTTTATTTCAAATTTTTCATGAAAAAAAGGAAATATTCTTTCGAAATCACGCGACTTTTACCGCAGAGGTTTATATCAGCGGATAGTAACTCCTGCGTTAGCCAATGAAAATTGAGGATTTGTGATAGAAACTTGTCAATTTATACTAAATTAAGCCTGATATAAACACAGTTACTGACCAATCACAGCGTGCGTAAGACACGACTTATTTTATAAACTAATATATGCTAATATATTTGGAACTTATAAACGCCGTTCCTGGGGAGGTACACAAAGTTTGCTTGAGGCTCGTCTTTTGCAGCGATAGTATATTTTGTTCTCTGCTTTATATTGTCCGTATCTGCGTACGTTATTTCATTTTTCGTGCTTCTTTGCAATGTAGGAAGATTTGTTTTCGTTGAGACTTCTTCTTCGATGTCGTTGGTGAAAGCAGCAAGAAGGGTAAACATCCTTGTTGCTAGCGAGAAAAGTTTTGGTTATTATGGAAAGCAAAAATAAAACGATTCTTAAAAAGCAGAAGTCGCTACCGTTTCCAGCAAGTCATAAAAATGTACATTTTGCTGATGGCTGCGGCTTGTCGCTGGTCTCGGTTCATAAAATATCCGTGGACGATCTCACTATTCCCAGAGATGTTTACCATGAAGCGACAAAGGAGTTGACGCTGTCTTTTCCACAGCCTGTATCCTTGGATAATTTCATCGAACGCTTAAATTGTCTATCAGTTTCTTTGGAGAACATCGTCGTGTCTAATTGTACCATAATGGGTACAGTTAAGGTGAGAAACATTGCCTACGAGAAAGTTGTCTTCGTTCGTTATACTTGCAACGCTTGGAAATCATTGGAAGATGCGAATGGCTGTTACGTTCCAGAGTCTTGTGATGGCACATATGGTCGCTTTTCGTTCGCTATATCAGTCCCTAGAAGCATCGAAGATGGTGATAAAATCGAGTTCGCTGTTTGTTACAGAACTGTGTCGCCCAATAATGAGTTCTGGGATAACAATGATGGCAGGAATTATACAATTGTATGCAAGGGAAATCCTGTGTCAAGTCAGTCAAGTAATGGTCTGTTGTGGAGTCGTATTATACCGAACTTTCGACGGTGAAATCTTGTGTATAAATGTAAAATAACAGTTGGATTAATGAAGTCTCGCATTGTAATTGAGGACAAAGATTTGGCAAAGGAAGGTATATTGGAATGGCAGATCAGTGCAGGCACATCTGGTTATAAAAACAACAAAATAAGATTACTGTAGCCAAAGATAGAGCTTTCTTTCACACAGGAAGAGAGAAATAAGTTTATTAAATGAAAGTGAATATATGCTGTCATAGAAAGAAAGGAAAACGACAGATATCTACAGGTTATTTTTCTCTACAGGGGGTATTACTGATAACTAATTATTATTCATTATATTACATATTATATTACAGGTGATTATAAAAAATCGCACATGCTGATTGGTCAAGCTACTTCGGATTATTTCAAAATAATCACCTACATTGCTGCCAGCCGATTTGTCTATGTGGCAGATGAGGAAATAACAAATTTTAAAGAAAATGTATTTATACTTAAACAAGAAATCACAGAGATGTTAAGGCTGTCATCTGGCAGTAAAAACCTCCAATAAGAACCTAGATTTTAAGAACCTGTTATGCTAAGATTTTCCATTTAGACTCCCTTTACATAAGAATCTATTTTAGGCTAAAATTTGAAAGCAGGTTCTTATTTTATCAAATAGAGTCAAAACTAAAAATTTATAAATCAAAGAAAATAAACTCTACAAAGTAATGAAAACGAGCCAGAACCAGACAAATAGTGCATATAGGTCTACAGTTGTATGTTATTTTGTTCCATTGAATTTACACACAGTAAGCTTTAAATTACATACAGTGTAGCTTTAAAGTGCATTATAGGGTTTGTATTTGCTTAGATTGCAGTCATTTGGAGAACATTTATGCATGATTTATATAAATAATAGACCACACTTACCAAAACCAAGTTGCTTTTTTCTTAAGAAAATAAGAACCTGTTTAATAACCTAAATAGCCTAATTTTGCAGCGAACATTTATATAAGAGCCTTTTTAGGCTAACTTCAAAAAATCTAGGTTCTTATACATGGGGTTTTTACTGTATTAGGTTTTCTCCAATATGTTCACATGTAAATATATAATGGTACTGATGTTATACATATATATATATAAATGATTAAAAAATAAGGAAGGAATTAAAGTTCCAGTTTTCAAAATGATCTCTATATTTTGATTTAATGTGAAGACTTGGACTATGACTGAGAGATTTTTTGGGAAGGAAAACTTGTGATAGTCTGTAGCTGATCAAGGACTTTCAATGTGGCCACATTCATTTCGTTGACATGTATGCTGAGCTTGAGCTCCCCACAGGTATTGTATATTTCTTGCTATTCCCAATCATGCATTCTGGTTTCAAGCCATTTATATTGCAGATCTGTTAAAATAATGATACTGTATATCTTCACTGAAAGTGGTGAAGATATCAATCATTGTGGCTATTTTATCAATTTTAATATAATTAACAGACATATCAGAGCAGAGATAATCAAATTTTATCTTTTTGGCTTTGTATCTCTCACTCATGTGAGATATTTTTTAAGCCATTAAGGAAATTTCAAACTTGGTTTTATGCCACTCCTATAAACATTTAACATAGTTTGTTGTTAATACACTATTTACATATATATGTATAAATATATAAGCTTAAAGCTTATCTAATGAAAAGATCATCTACAAAATTAAAGCTACAGTTTTACTGTACCATTAAAGTGCCCCTAACCTCAAAATGTTTTATTGTCTTGTTTGGAAGAACTTTTAAAATGATAAAGTAACTTCTTTTGAAGATTTTCGTTTTTTTGCTTTCTTTTTGAGATATATCAGTTTGTTTGATATGCAAATGTATGGAATTTACATCACACATGCATAATGACTTATTGGAGAAATGTGTGTATCTCTTTCATTCTCAAACAAAATCCTTTAAAATCGAGAAGTTTGGTGTTGCAGGAGAAACATGCACACGTGTTATTCACAATTTAGTGTTTTTATTTGATACATGTGTGACGTAAATTCCACACATTTGCATATCAAACAGACTGATATATCTAAAAAATGAGGGGCACTTTAAGCATAACAAATATAAGATTAGACATAGTTTGACGCTACTCTGGCTTTTAAAAGTTTTTCGAACGCAACTTAAAAGTTACTGTCCATGACCCAATGTTTTGACACTCCAATCTAGTGTCTTCATCAGGGGTGATCGTTGTAAAGTTAGGATCCCTATTTATACCCTGGTCCCTCATAGAACCGATGATGACGTTATCTATTAACAAGATGCAAATAAGCTTCTGGTAATAAACCACGTTCAAAAAACTTTTTAAAGCCAGAGTAGCGTCTGATTTAATTATTTGTTGAATATAAGATTATCAACTATAAATGATAGTACAACTTATTTAATTTATTCAGTTTTGTGTAATTGATTGAGTGACAAAATAACTTATATATATAGCAGTATAATGAAATATCCCCTTTTCCCCAGTTATATTTTGGTCATCATATCTTAGTGTTAGGGCTACATAATTATAACTTAGTTTGCTTGCATTTCAACTTTTTTTCTGTGCCCACTTCAGATCATCACTTCTTGGTTTAATTTTTAGAACACTTTCAATGATCCACTCGAGTGCTGTCCAAAACTGGAGAACTTCCAGCGGATAGTTCAGCCATCCAGTTGTGATACAGAAGTATGTCTCGTGAGGGGCTATATGGTGAAATCGATGATTAGATCTTGGTAAAATCACTTTATAATCCTGAAGAAACACAACCCACGTAGGAAGGCCAGAATAAGTATGAGACCATTTATGAATTTGATTAGTTAAAGTTACGAAAATGGCCAAGAAACAAATATACCAATCCCAAGCACAATTTTCACTTAGTAATGATTCATCAAATGTTAAATGTTTATACACCATGTGAAAGAGCATGGGTAGTGTAGTCAGACAGTTATCACCATTGGTTTGAATGAAATCATGTCTAGTGATGGCTGTTGGATCGATATGGTGTTCTCGGAAAGGGCGAATGAATGCCTAATAAAGATTTAAAACAATATATTAGTAATGGTTTAACATATTAGTTATGAATGTGCATGCTCTTCAAACTTTTTATCAAAAACAATCAGATGAAAAGCAGGTTGCTCAATGAGCTTCATCAAACCAATTTGTCAAGAAATGAATTTGCTCGATTTTTTGGAACCCTTCAGTAATATATTATACCTGTATCTGTATTCAGTCCCCGATGGAATCAGACCTATACCTTTTTGATGGTCTCTGAGATGCTATCCCATCTGAGTCTATGTATAGCTCAATGGTTAGAGCATCTCACTGGCAATCAGAAGGTTTTTGAGTTCAATTCCCATCTTCATAACTAGAGATTTTGGTGGTCGAAATATCGATTAGTCGATTCAATTAATTGGTGGCTGATAATGACATGTAATCAGCCGATTAATTGACCAAAGCCGATTAATTCCATGTTAAAAATGACCAATCTGGCTGCTGCTCTACTGCACTCCGCAATTTCCCAATTTACACAAGAATTTGTTATTTAATACATCTGTTGCACTTATTTATATAGCTAGACTAAAAAAGATGTGTTGCTAACGCTTCCATTGCATTTAAATGTTGGCCACTATTTTGTCCTGAACAAAATGTGCATGGTTTGTGTGTGAAAAGAACTCGTTTCCAGTTCAGATATGGAGAAAATGGCATCTTGGACAATCTACGGTTTTCTACGGCAGTTTTTGTGTGTATTATTGAGAAGTGGAAAAAACAATTGAGAAGCGGCAAAAACAAGATGATGCAGATTTTCAAGTATTTTTATAAGAACTCATATATAATTGGCAAATGTGCGATTAAATAAATGTTAATAATCGGCCGATTACCAATTATTGAAAAATGGCCGACTATCGGCTGATTAATCGGCTGAACTGGTATACAGCAAACAATGAACCCACCAGTCCAACTACAAATAAATCAACTGAGCCCCAGCTGTCTGCAGCCCAGTGGACCAATCCAGAAATAAAGTCTGCAGAAAGGATCCCACATACTGTAAGAAAAATAAAAAACATCCATCAGCAGCTTGACTACCCTGAGCTTCGCGTGGGAACTTTAAATGCCGTGAAACATAAACTCCACTCACCCGAGCCAAGGAGAATATATCTTATGTTACTAACACGAAAGTTTATGATCAGCGAAGTCATAAACACTGACATCAGTATGGCGAAAGAGATGATGCTAAAAATTTCCAATTTTCTTTTCCCTGCAAAGTTCAATCAAAACATATTATTTAGTAAAACAAAATAAATATTTACAATGAAAATTATTTTCTCGTGAAATTTCTCACTTCCGGTCCCCAACTCTTTTTGCCACCGGGGGGGGGGACGCACCGTGGCAACGGGTACAAAGTTCGCTATGGCGTGATAGTATAATTTCCATATTAATAATTTGTCACACTCGAGTTCTAAAAGTAAGTGACTATAAAAACCCCAAAATATCAGATGGACAAACCAGCTGCCCCAGAACTTTACACAAAGAAAACTCACGATCTGTTGCCATTTAGACACTTGCTGTTTCGACTACGACGGTATTATAGAACAAAAACTAAACGGGTTATTGAATTTGAATTATAAATATCCCGAAGTCTTAACAACACTTCGTAAATTTCAGCGGAAATGCCGGCACTACGCACCTTAATAAAACGCCTGGCAAATATTACGCGATTCATTTTAATAACCCTAATTCTTTATTGCAAGTGTCATTGTCGAAAGAAGAAAAGGATAACAATAACTACGATGAATTACGAAACGAATACGTGCTTTGTTGAGACGAGGGAACTTCCGACAGTCACAGTGGTACATTCATGATATTTAATGATTTATAAAACAAGTGAAATAATTTCCAATACTAACCTTGTGTGTAACCTTCTGCAAGTACCTTAGCAGTAGAAAGTCTCTTCACGACTTTTGGAGTCTCGGAAAGCTCGCTGGACACCACAGGATCGCTGTGATCAGATGAGTTAGCGGGCATAGTTGAGACGAACGGTCGAACAGTCGAACTTCGATCTTTAATTTTTCTCACTGATCATGTTCGGCCACGCCCAGTACTATCAACCGTGGAGTGCTGGAGAGAGCTGGTGACGAATTCAACATGGCGGTCGCATTGCAAAAAAATATATTTGCAAGGTTGTTGGTGATGAGAGGTTTAAAGCCAAGGTTTGCCCGTGAAAATATTTTTATTTCGCCAGGGGTTTCTTTTTGCCGTTGTTTTGCAAGTAAGAAAGGTGAATATATTAAGTTTATCGTTTGTTGAACTGGCTGTGTGTGTTGTCAGTCAGTCAGTCAGTCAATGACAGATTGGGGCTCTTACTTCGTGTACCGGACACAGAATATTACATCATTGAAATATTTAGTTTAAAAGTAGGGTTAGTATTCCTTTATTTCAGGGTGAGGACTAGAGTTTTTATTTGGGTTATGGGTAGGGTTTTTGTTCTTGTAAAGCTTCTGAATCCCGAGAAAATAACCTTGATGTGTCTATGACATAGTCTGTGTCCATTGTGTGTGCGGTACACAAAGGAGATGCCCAGATTGGCACTGCAGTTGTCAGTGTAAAAAAAGAAGTGAGAGGAAGGAAAGGGGAGGTAATACAGGAGAGAAGAGGGGAACGGGAGATAATGCAGGAGAGGTCAGGAGAGAAGGGGATAGGAGAGGTCAGGAGAGAAGGGGTGAGGAGAGGTCAGGAGAGAGGTGAGGAGAGGAGAGAAGAGGTAAGGAGAGAAGAGGATAAGAGAGGTCTGGAGAGAAGAGGATAGGAGAGAAGAGGAGAGGAGAAGGGGTTAGGAGAGAAGGGGGTAGGAGAGGAGAGAAGGGGATAGGAGAGGTCAGGAGAGAAGGGGTGAGGAGAGGTCAGGAGAGAGGTGAGGAGAGGAGAGAAGAGGTAAGGAGAGAAGAGGATAAGAGAGGTCTGGAGAGAAGAGGATAGGAGAGAAGAGGAGAGGAGAAGGGGTTAGGAGAGCAGGAGAGAAGGGGGTAGGAGAGGTCAGGAGAGAAGGGGTGAGGAGAGGTCAGGAGAGAGGTGAGGAGAGGAGAGAAGAGGTAAGGAGAGAAGAGGATAAGAGAGGTCTGGAGAGAAGAGGATAGGAGAGAAGAGGAGAGGAGAAGGGGTTAGGAGAGCAGGAGAGAAAGGGGTAGGAGAGGAGAGAAGGGGATAGGAGAGGTCAGGAGAGAAGGGGCGAGGAGAGGTCAGGAGAGAGGTGAGGAGAGGAGAGAAGAGGTAAGGAGAGAAGAGGATAAGAGAGGTCTGGAGAGAAGAGGATAGGAGAGAAGAGGAGAGGAGAAGGGGTTAGGAGAGCAGGAGAGAAGGGGGTAGGAGAGGAGAGAAGAGGATAGGAGAGGTCAGGAGAGAAGGGGTGAGGAGAGGTCAGGAGAGAGGTGAGGAGAGGAGAGAAGAGGTAAGGAGAGAAGAGGATAAGAGAGGTCTGGAGAGAAGAGGATAGGAGAGAAGAGGAGAGGAGAAGGGGTTAGGAGAGCAGGAGAGAAGGGGGTAGGAGAGGAGAGAAGAGGATAGGAGAGGTCAGGAGAGAAGGGGTGAGGAGAGGTCAGGAGAGAGGTGAGGAGAGGAGAGAAGAGGTAAGGAGAGAAGAGGATAAGAGAGGTCTGGAGAGAAGAGGATAGGAGAGAAGAGGAGTGGAGAAGGAGTTAGGAGAGCAGGAGAGAAGGGGGTAGGAGAGGAGAGAAGGGGATAGGAGAGCAGAAGAGGAGAGGAGAGAAGAGGTAAGGAGAGGAGAGAAGGGGATATGAGAGAAGGGGATGGGAGAGAAGGGGATAGGAGAGAAGAGGAGAGAAGAGGGGAGGAGAGGATAGGAGAGAAGGGGATAGGAGAGCAGGAGAGGAGAGGAGAGAAGAGCAGGAGAGGAGAGGAGAGAAGAGGGGAGGAGAGGAGAGAAGGGGATAGGAGAGCAGGAGAGATAAGGAGAGGTGAGGAGCAAAGAGGATAGGAGAGGGGAGAAGAGAGGGGAAGGGAAGATAAGGGAAATGAATAGTTTAAAACAACACTTTATAAATAACACAAGAATATGTGATGAAGTTGAACATTATCTATCTTTCTGTTTGAAACAGGTATTAAAAAGAAAAAGCTTTCTAACTCTTCCTTTGATGCTGAGGTTGCTGAAGGAGTGGTTGATGTAGAGAAACTATCATCAAATATGGAGACAGAGGTGGACAAACTGAGACAAGAATTTAGAACTTCTATCACAACTCGAATATCTCCTGGTACATACTATTCTTCATCCTTTTTAGGGAAACAGCTGCCAATATTTTAAACTTTTTAGTTAATCTTCTTTATGCTTTGCAAGTAATTTTCAGTCTATTTTTTATATTCAATGTGTTTTATGAACATTAATATTCATTTCAGCTATGTTTGATAATATTAAAGTAACTGCTGGCAAACGAAAAGTTCCTCTTGGAAATATTGCTTCAATATTGAACAAAGATGACAAATATGTTCTTGACCTTGCATCGGCACCAAATGTAAGATTTCAACCCTTCTTCTATTTCATCTAACTCTATCTTTATAGTGTCTGTATTGTCTGTCTGTCTGTCTGTCTGTCTGTCTGTCTGTCTGTCTGTCTGTCTGTCTGTCTGTCTGTCTGTCTGTCTGTCTTGGCAAACAATTGGACCATCAAATCTAAAACTCAAATTCTGGTCTAGCTTACTAGCTCTGCCATGAAAGCTTTAAACACAAACTCAATCTTCAGTCCTTTGTTGGAGGGAAACACTATAACAGTAACCATCCCAAGGTACTTATAATTGATCTTGTAAACTTTTAGATTAAGACACCTCATAGTCAAATTGGATGTTCCTTCCATTTCAATTTTCCAGTTTCACACTTAATATAGTATTGTACACCACATTCAGATGTAATTTTCCTTTCACAAAGTGTAATTGTATATATATGTTAATTGATACTTCTTGTTGTGGTTTTTGATGTGTGGTATCATTTTGTGTTCAAAGGTTAACGATGGAAGTTCGCGAGAGTCTTTTAAAATCAGCTAAAGTCGTTTGTGAAGAAGCTAAAGTTGGAATAAGAAAGGCTCGTCAAAAAGGCATGAGTGATGTTCGGAAACAAAAGAAAGCGATATCACAAGATGATGCGAGAATGGTTGAAGGATATGTAAGTACACAAATACAATATAAAAGTGTGGTGCTGCGAAGACAACAGTGTCAACCGTCTTGCATTGCCCGTTTGTGTTTATCTTTCCGTACGATAACGAAGTGTTTTGAAGTGCTTCGTTGCCAACTTGACGTGGTAAATACTCCGGAAATTCGTCGAGTCTTCTCAGAAAACCCTATAGAGGCTTTCTTATTCATCCACAATCCAAATACCTCGACTCGGAACCTGAATGTTTTGTTTGAACCTCGTCACTTGGTCTTGCACGCTTCGCGTCAGTCAAGGCTGACATAATTCGAAACGAAAGTCATGACTAAACGTTGAATTTTGTAAAAAATGCAGAAATAATTACTTTCTAAGGTATATCTTCTTTCAATTAGAAGACAAAATGAATAATTTATATCAAGGATTGACAAGATATTTATACGGGTGAGTTCACCAAGAGAATTTCGTGCTTCGAAAAATGACCGACCGTGCAATGCGTCACGGTTGACACTCACTCTTCAAAGTAAAAAAGTAATTGTTAGATTCAGTACTTAGCACGGTATTCACATTTTTTATTGCTTTGTTCTTATTGTAACAGATTCAATCCTTGACCGACAATTATGTTAAACAAGTCGACGAACTATTGGTGGAAAAATCAAAGGAATTGTTGCAAAGACAATAAACTACCCTCTCCTGTTGGCAACGTTTTTATTTCTCAAGAATTGACCAAGTTAGATGTCCGAGGTCATCCAGTTTCATTCAGTTTCATTCAGACAGCGAAAACGCAGACTCGAGAAACGTCAATTTTATTATTTTAAGGATAACTGCAGTTTACCAGACACCGACAACAAAAGCTAAGCAATTGCAGGCTCACGCTAACATAAACTGTTATACTAACCCCTATGTTGGAAGTGGTCAGCAGCCAAGGGTGTCCGTTAAACTACAGTCTAGCCTATAGGCTATATATCTACAAAGGCTACATATTGGCGAACTTTTATATTAACAATGATGACAATATTATAGGATTTACTTCATGAACCATCTTTCAATCTGCACTCAATGCGACATATTCTTCGTTCAAAGTCGTGCAGTTGTTGCAACATTTCAGAGTTGGCGCAAGATGTCTTCGATGTCCTAATGAAATTGAAGTTGATACATAATAAGTTAAGTTGGGAAAATAGCGAGTAATTTATGTACATAAAAAGAAGAATAAGTTAATATATTCTTCTTCAATAAATAATTTCCCAACGCAACCAGGTGATAAATCAGACATAGTGTGACGCTACTCTGGCTTTAAAAAGTTTTTTGAACGTAACTTTAAAAGTTACTGTCCATGACCCAACGTTTCGACACTCCAATCTAGTGTCTTCATCAGGGGTGATCGTTGTAAAGTTAGGATCCCTATTTATACCCTCATAGAACCGATGATGACGTTATCTATTAACAAGATGCAAATAAACTTCTGGTAATAAACCACCGTCATCGCGATTCAATGGGGTGCAAGTGGACGACCAAGCCTCCAGACAACGTCTCTATTGATACTACGGATTAGTGGTAATAATTTTGGAATTTTCCTACGCAATCTCATGGTTGGTTACGCACGCGTGCTCCGTCAAAGCAGAATTTCCCTTTTTTGAAAAGAAAACAGCCTTTTGGTGTTCTTTTAAACGCGTACGAAACTGACGTTTAGTCTGACCGATGTACTCTCATAGTCATTGCACGGAATGGAATAAATAGCGTCTTTCCTCTGTTCCTTCGCAATACGATCCTTAGGTTTTGCAAAAATATGACCCAACGTCAAGAACTTTTACGTTGAAACTCTATATAAGATTTTTTAATTGGTTCCATAATTAAGCCAGAGTATGTCAAACTATGTCTATATTGTTCTTGCTATACTTATATAGATCCCATCCTGTTAACCCTACTGTAAACATTAAATTAAAACACCGTTTACCTTGACATACCATCATCTTGCTTGTGTCTCGTTAACTCCCAATCCTCCTCAATCCCAAGCGATTTTCCATGCAGTCTTTTATTTTCCTCTGTTAATTCTTTCTGTGACTGTTTTAGTCTGCAATTTAGATCAGTTTCGATGGCGTAACGCAAATACAACGACGACGCATTTTCGTCGGAGAGAGTTAACCGTCTTTGGAGATCTTTTCTGGTTCTTAAAGACTTCTCTAGTTGGGATTTTACTTGCAAGTATTTTCTGAAAAACATTTGATGAAGACATTCATTAGACATTCATTAGCGTGGCAGGCGTTACATTGGGGGGGGGGGGGGGGGGGGGGGGGGGGGGGGGGGGGTGACGGACGGAATTGCTAGGCCTTTATCGGTTAAGCTGGCTCGATAGTCTAAATCATGATAAATCTAGCGGTGGTCTTGATTATTGAAACGTTTTAAGGTAGCAAGATCCCTCTGAATACATTTTCAATACCATACAATATAACAATTAACCCTTACAACCATTTGATAGAACATATGACAAATAATATTTCCACACAAAAAGTTTGCATAAATTATGCTAATTAGCTGACGAAATGGCCGCCGATTGGTCAAAATCGGGATATACTTCAAACAAATTTGCCATTTTCCAAACACTTTCCCATATATTTCAATAAAATTTTAACCACAGCCTCCTAACAGGAATATCTGGGGAATGGTGGTAGGATCATACTTGTTGAATTATCTGACATAATTAATATAATTTAGGTGGTGGAAATTGAAAAAAAAAGAAAAAAGCATGTCAGAAAATAGCTGAAAGTTTATATTGAAAATGCTACCACCAGAATATGCCTTAGTATATAAAGCTATAAACTCAGAAACTTTCAGGACCTTATCTCTAAAACTGCCTGAGAAATCTTGTTTGAAGTATATCCCGATTTTGACCAATCGGCGGCCATTTCGTCAACTAATTAGCATAATTTATGCAAACTTTTTGTGTGGAAATATTATTTGTCATATGTTCTATCAAATGGTTGTAAGGGTTAATTGTTATATTGTATGGTATTAAAAATGTATTCAGAGGGATCTTGCTACCTTAAACTTGTAGCATTTGTATATCTAGAGTTGTTTGTTCTTGCCTGTTGGAAGATTCATATTTTTCTTTGTATTCGTCCTTTTCATTCAGATACAACTGCAAAGTTTTCTCCAACTCAATTCTGTAAAATATATAGTTACGGAAAAGACTGAGTGTTTGAATTAAACACACAACAACGCTACGTTGATGACTTCTAACATCGTAAATATCTTTTATTGATAATAGCCTACGTTTATGGAGAATGGGAGAATCGCAATCTGAAAATCAGTGTTACCATAACCCAGTGAGCGTAGGTCGGGTTTTCACCAAGACCAGCTTCGGCTGAGGTAAGTGATTAATTCCAGGGACAGTAAATTACAAAAACAAAAACAACGTCAATCAGGTAGAAATGTGTCAGGGTGGTCGCAACAGCATACGCCAAATATAGCAGTCCCAGATCAGTAAGAATAAAAATAAAATTAAAATTAAAAGACTAAAAAACTTCCGGAGGTCAACCACAGCAGCAGAGAGCACCAGCCAAACTCCGGGCTGAACCACACTTTGGGCAAACTTCTCCATGTCCTGGAGTCGTCCGCGTCTCCCCTCCGTTTGAACTCTACCGAGGACGTTTCGCGTTCTGCGCGCTCGTACAAAAAAGGACCGCTGGAAGGTTAGTGTTTTACATCTTCGCGGGCGGAAATGTAGAAGGTTTGCGATCGAGGAGGTTCTTGTTAATCGTTTTGATGTGTAGGGAACAGGTAGAATTTCTGGGTTGATTTTCGTAAGTTTGTTAATGCTTTGAAAAAGAAGATCCTGTCCAGATATTCATGCCAGTGATATATTGGAAGTAAGTTTAGAGATAGTAGACGTTCTTTATAGGATGTCGAGCTGGAGTGGAAGGTTTAAGATAACTTTTGGTTTAAGATGACGTTGGACTTGTTCGACACGCTTGATCAATTTATAATAGACTGTGGTGACCATATCATGGGGGGAATGAGATATAACTTTGCAGTGGCCCTTCGTTAGATTTAGAGCATTAGATTTATGATTTTATCATATTCTTACGTCTTTTCTTGTGATAGTCGCCCATCGGATCTCTTTTTGCTCTGGCATTTCCCCATTTTTGTTCATCGCACTCTTTCATGTAATCCGAAAGCAAGCTATTGTGTACGTTATTATGACGTCACAAACGGAAAATGTGACGTCATCAAACCACATTCCAGGCGCGTATTGTTGAAAACGCGATTAGCTGTAATCCTTGATTAAAATTTAATTTGCGGTTTATTTTGGTGCGCTCAGGAAGGGCGGCACCTCCCACAAGCATTACGCCTGCGTTGAATTATCATCCATTAATTAATATATTAAAATAACAAAATTCTCATCGCAAGCTAGTCTCCAGTCCTTAGACCCAAACTTTTGGTTGTAACCACTGACCAGAAGAACACCATTTTTGACTGCTCATTGTTTTAATTGGAGATGAAATCCATCGTTCCTTTTGTTTGATCATCCAGCCATAGCTGGAGTAAAGTTGAGGGGAGAAGAGAATCCACTTTAATCCTTGGCGAACGAAGGCGCTAGGGCTATTTTAAATCATGTTTAGTATTTCCAGAAGAGTTCTTCTATTGTTTCTAGTTGTTTTCCCCGCTGTAATTCTTCTCAGCGACCGAGGTAGGCTGCGCTTTTTGTAACCTAATAGTAATTTTACTACATTCTTTGTCTGAAGAAAATGTAATTGCACGGAACTAAATGCCCGATGATGTTCCAGGCATTTGGACTGATTTGAACGAAAATGGCGAAAATCTAATGGTGTAGAACTGGCCGTTTGTGAAGGGTTTGGTTTTTGAAGAGTGTTTTATTTTTCTACGACCATTCCGTTTTCAACACGTCAGCTTTACATGTTTTCAATAACAACCTTGGATTATTAGCTGTTTTCATCAGTGATTACCATTCTTTACTCTGAGGGCGTTTGGTTT
Source organism: Chrysogorgia sp. JL179-B06 (assembly GCA_035772405.1). Classification (NCBI taxonomy): domain Eukaryota; kingdom Metazoa; phylum Cnidaria; class Anthozoa; order Scleralcyonacea; family Chrysogorgiidae; genus Chrysogorgia; species Chrysogorgia sp. JL179-B06. Next base: position 105,605 of record JAYKKM010000383.1, on the reverse strand, counting down.
GTGTATTACATTAAATCAGCCATCACAAAAGTGATATAGAAACATTCATTGAGTTGAATGGGTTATAAACCACCAAGGTCAAATCTCATTTAAGTGAACTGTCTTCTTAATATATTGGCTGGTGTGTAGGTTGTTTTATAGTATAGTTTAAATTTATTATCTAAGAGATTGATGTACTAAATATCTAAGAGGTTTATATACTGCCAAAATAATGAATGAAAGATATGTTTCAAGTGAAGGCCCCATAGTGGTGGCCGCAGGCTACATTGGCACTTCCTTGGCTGCCACAATTGTTGCCACTGTCTTAGCGCAGGTGCAATATTGGTCATAACACTACGATGCATTGGCACATCCTTGGCTGCCGCAATCGTTGCCGCTGTCTTACTGCAGGCGCAAGGCCACGTGATACCGCAGGCGCAAGGCCACGTGATACCGCAACCAATTATGAAAGAGATATATTGGTCATAACACTACAATGACGTTATCTATGTTGGTGCTGTAGTATAGGACTATTAATTTACTGTAAATGTAAATTTGGTATAGTTAGCGAAAGTGTACCATAATACACCCGTTGCATATAGGGAAGGCATAACAGTCAACGACAATGTTGAGTGCTGCTACATCTTGTTGCATGAAACGTGACGTTACTATCGGCCAACCGATAGTTTGTTTGTCTTCAGGTTCTCTTAGTGTTAAAGCAGATGAAGATGCCATAGAAAATGATGGGACAGCCGAAGGCAGCGATGATAGTGATGGTGAAGAAGTGGAGGAAGATGAAGATGTAAAGGTAAAAGGACTCTTTCTTGCTGTAAAGATAGAGCAATCAATTTGGCACCAATTCATAATCTCCCTTGACTTTTAAAAGTTGAGCAAGATGGTTCTCTTTTAGCAAGAATAAAATCAGTAAAACATCATTCTGTTTCCTTTTAAGGTTGAACCTAACGATGAGCAACAAGCAGAATCTCCACCTGGTACTGACGCAGATACTGTAAGTCAGAAAGTTTCGATTTCCTTTGATAATCATAAAGAGAACCAATTAAAAATCTCCTAATCTTTTTTGTTTATTAAAGATAAATGTAAATTATATTTGTTTATTATATACAGGGTTCGAAATAGCAGTGGCGATAGGACCTTGCTGGCGATTTCTAATTTCAAAATATGACTCAACTTTGGGTTATTGGCAAAATTGCTTTTGCCAAGATTAAAATTATTCCATTTCTGAATGGTAATTTGTTTTGACTTCTCTGTTTATGTCATCATAACTTTGTCCTGTGATTTTCCTTTGCACAAATGCAGTGATCAAGCTGCAGTTCAGTGCCGATCCTACCATCTTTGTTATTGTCGCCATCTTTGTTTTTAAGTTGTAGTGGTGCCCGCGTTTCACTTTTATACAGTGGCTTCATTACAGTGCATGTTGCGTGTGCATGAGTGAGCACGATACTGCAGACCATTGGTCAAAATTTTTGCTGGCTGTTTCCCATTTCCATGGTAGTATTACTACCGTGGAAATGGTAAACAGCTGGCAAAAATTTTGACATACAAAAAACAGCCATTTCGAACCCGGATACATGTAATTTTACTGGATGTAACGTGATTGGTGTTTTGGTAGAGTTTGAATAGCCGTAATTGTATCTTGTGATTCTTTGTTAGACTGGGACAAAAGATGTGCCAGAAGACGAAGTAATTGAGATACCAACTATACAACCGTCACCAGATGCTGACACCAGTTTACTTTTTATTAGCCATCCAGAACAGGGTTTGTATTTAAATATGTTCCAAACATTACTTTAAAGGTTTTCTGCCTACCTGTTTCAGGACTTTCAAAGTCGTGCAAATTTTTGAGTTTGAAAGCCCTGGTGTTTACATAAGTTTAGCCCGTTAGTTGGTGTATGTCATCATTTAAGTTGAAACTACACCTACCTTGCAATTTCTTTTTGTTTTAGTAATTTCTGCTGGAAGTATTGTAGATTGTCTTGTAGGATTTACAAACAATGGTAAAAATGATTTCGTTGTTGAGACGATGGATGCATCTTTGAGATATCCACAAGATTATTCTTACTTTATTCAGAATGTGAGTATAAATAACCGTTTGTTTGTATCTCTCTTATACAACTATTCTTTGATAATATTTTAGTGAACACACTTATTAACTGATTTATGGTGAGCAATCAACCAGGGATAGTCTATAGGCTGTTTCTTATTAGCCTGAGCATAACAATCAAAATCAATGGTTAATTATTAATAAAGACCATTCTATACAAATATCTGGATTATGATTTACAATGTCTGTTTTTCATGCCGTGTTAGAACTTTTATAAACTGTTTTTCCTCTCTTTCTTTTAGTTTACTGTTCGTTATTTCAATAGATTAGTTAAGCCAGGCCAACAGGTAAACACATTTGCTTGTTTACTGTAATTTCTTGTGATTACAACAATAATTTTACTTGCTGTTAATGATTTTACCAATGTCTTCTAGTTCACTTTTGATTATGCATTTAAACCTCATGAAAATCTTGGTGGTCGACCTTTTGGGATTGTTATAACGCTTTATTACAAAGATTCAGAAGGAAAGGAATTCTTGGATTCTGTCTTTAATGAGACGGTTACATTCAAAGAACAAGATGAAGGATTTGATGGCGAAACGTGAGTCTTCATCTTGTCGATTTTGTACGTTATAGTTTGGTATACATGGCTTTTTGTTTTAAAACTTTTGGGGAACTTTTATCGAGGTGTGTTCAAGTCATAACATGTCCTATCTTGTCAGGTTTTTCCTCTATGTATTTGTGGCAGCAATGGCTATACTTATCATCATGGGAGCACAGTATATTATTTCTTCTCTTGGGGTAAGTTTCTTATTTGCATCTGGGAATCCTTGAATTTCACATAATGCTAACCCTCAACCTTTTATAGAAGAAAAAAGCATCAAAACCTTTTGTTGAGATGGGTACTCAACAGAACGCTGACATTGATGTAGATTGGTTACCGAAGGAAACGACCACTGACTTTGGTATGTTTATCTAGTTGTTGATATGCTGTAGGTTTTTTCTCAGGATTCAGAAGCTTCAGAATAACAAAAACCATAACCTAAATGCAAACTCTTGTCCTAAAACTGAAATAAAGAAATACCATAACCCTACTTTTAAATGCAACATTTCAATGATGTAACATTGTGTCCCGTACACAAAGGAGGAGTCACAGCATGCTCACAGTCAATGTCAGTGTTTAATTTAAAATAACATTACATGTACTTGCTTATAGGTAAGAATTCTCCTCGTCGGTCCCCTCGTAACCGCAGACAGAAGAGAAACGCTGGTGCTGGTGAAGACTAGAAGAAATTAGGAGAGCTAAATGAAATTCCCGATATTTCTTAGCATGCTTTAACACCTAACAGACTTTCCTGGTGAAAAGGATGGGTGATAAGACAGAGTCAACAATCACCTGGATTCTTTAAATAAAATATTTCAAGATTGAGCAATGCAGTATTTTAGACAACCTAACAAGAATGGTTTTGCTAAAAAAGAATGCTGTTGATGACCGTTTCTTTCCCCTTTTTATTGTAGAAATTTTGAATTGTCTTTCACCTTACTTTCATTTCCTTTCAATTGCAAGGAAAACTTTAATTTTTTAAAATGTAATTTGTCTTATGCCTTTGTCTTTGCCTTGGATGAAATAACACATAATATTTGTGATCTTCAAGTTTTATTTGCTTGTTAATTTGAATTGTGGTACTGGTAGACAACAAACTGTTACTAGAATACATTCCTTGTGACCAACACAAATGATGGTTTTGTGATCACAAAAGTAGGAAAATATGTTCATTTTGGCTTGCGAAAGCTGTGCATTGTTTGGGAAAACAAAGAAATATAAAGACTGTCCTACAATTTTAAAATTGTGTAGAATATTTTCTATATTTGATGCATTGTGCTTTGTGATGAGAATTGGAACATTTTTACTAGTAAATGACCGTATTCCCAGAGCCGTTGACTGAGATTGTGGTTCGTTATTCTCTATCCTAATCTTAAACCTAGCCAAAAATAAGTACCAGACAAAAACAGAAAGGCCCATTGGGAAATATTGGGGCTGCTGGGGGGACAACCTTGTACCCAGGGACTTCACTCTGTGGCTGCGCGCACTTGCCTGTGAGTAAGTGCATTTCAACACTCGGCCGGGCAAGCAACCTTGTGCCCAGGAGTGGGGGGTGGGCCGCGTCCCTGGGAACGAGGTTGAGGTGGTAGGAGGCATGTGGGCTACAGCAAATCCTAGTCCTTTCTCTCGATCTTTTATTCTGGTGACGTCATAGCCCGCGCGATTTTGAGAAAAAGAGGGCTGGGAACCGTCTGAGCAAATCCCACGCGCGAGAACTTTTCAACTCGCGAGCATCGCGTGGTGATCTATTCGCATGGTGATATGGTTTGTTTGGAATTTTGTCGGTATTATTGGTTCAAATGTAAATGAGTCTGAGGTTTATTAAAGTTTGTCAGTCTTCAAAGCACTAGGAAATGTAGTTAAATGAAATTCATTGGAATGAGATCTTCGAGAGAAGTAAAACCTGTCTATAAAAAGTTAAAAACTCTTCAAAGTTGTCGGTTTAATTAGCACCAGCACCTGAATTTTTACTTCGCTGCAGGTACAGTAAATTAAAGTTATTGTCTATTTAGAACCTTACTTGTATCTTTTCCTTCAGTACTGCCCAAACTTATCAAAGGAAATGCCAAAGTTCATATGCATGTACTCTGAGAGTACAAGCAAATGAGCTGTCGACTTGCTATTTGTAATAATAATAATAATAAAGACGTATTAGGAGCATTATACAATAGTCTCAATGCTCTTACAACAATATATATATTCTTAAAGTTATACTTTTAAAATTAATTACAGTTTCATTATAAGACCAGCCTGACAAAGGGTACACAATAAAGTGCCAGCCGTACAATTAATAATGTAATTGCCTCTGAAGCAGGCTTATCCAGCAACTGGTGAGACTTATGTGCATATCCACATTTTTGCAACCTGCAAAGTGTATCGGGTACCCTATAATACGAAGCAAAAACTTGTCAAAAACGTATTTGCAGGGGGAGTTGCAATTATGTAGCAAACCCTTCCCTTTGGTTTGACAAATATTTCCCTGACCTGAGGAATTTAGCATAGAACAGATTCACAATATCACCCATGGTATAGTTATAGACAATACCACCATATACAGAATACCACATTATATATACAGAACTTGTGACCTAGGCTCTCGGCAATGGCCTCCATAGATCAATGGTCTGAAGCTGGAAGGCCTGATGTAGCTTTCTTGCACCTGGTCCTGGTTTGGTCTTAAAATGTATATAAAATAGGCCACATAAAAAAATTACTTGTTTAGCATCCACCCATTCCAACTTTTACAGGTCAGGAGGGAGGCTTTTATTTTTATTTTTTTATATTTCAAATTGTTGTGACAAAGCAAACCAGATTTTAAGGTGCCTGACACTATCGAGATGTAAAATATGAGTAGGGTATTTCTGAGGTGGAAAAACAATAGTTTTGATAGTTTAAACTATATTTTGTGCAAAATAAAATTGAGGTTGGGGACACTTCCCAGGTCGGGCGGGGATGCTAAACAAGTAATTTTTTTATGTGGCCTTATTCTAACACTCAAAAAAATTTTTTCCTTCACCATAAATCCTTACTGTATCACTGACAAGAAACATGCATTCTACTTTACAGACCTGTATGTTTTATCCAAAAATGTCAGTGCATGTTCCTATATATCACAGAATTCTCTACGGTTCCCCTGATGGTTCCCCTGATGTTCCAACTCAAGAGCAAAGTGAGCAAAATTTACCAAGGAATAAGCAAGTGTTGCCTATGGATAAGGGCAATAATTTAGTCACAATGGAATCAGAGATGCAGCCATGTACAAGACAAACCATGTCTGCTCCTTCATTACCTATTTGTACTGTCAATAAAGTTCAGGTGATTAGTAATTCTTAATTGTTCAAAATTGTTTGCAATGTTTTGCAACCCTTGTTGAAAATTTTTTGAGTGTACACTTCACCCATAGAGAAGCACAGGCCAGGACATTGTCCTTTCCAAAAGGAGTGAGTACCCGGCTTACCCTCACTCTAACCTTGTTCTCCTGTTTCTGAGGACCCATACCTCAGAACTGCACTTCCCATCACCCATATTTTGCACACGATATGCATAGAATCATTAAGTTACATTAATATTTAAATGTATGACAACACTACAACTAATGTAAAATAAAATAAAATATTTATTTAATATTAAATATTTTATAAATATTTAATAAAATATTTATTACTGATGTTATATTTTAGAAAGGAAAATATTTTAGTCCAAGACTACTCAGCAGGTCAGTTACTATTAATTATTATTATTCAGATTTTTCATGGCAATTTTCCATATGATAGTAACTGAACATAATTAACCCCTAAAGCACCAGGCATGATCAACGTGGTCACCTAACTTCTTATAATATCAAATGGTAACTCTTGAGCAAAGAGGTAATGAGAATAATGGAAATGATCACCATTATTTTAAGATAAACTGATATGTTTTTAAAACATAAATGCTTAATTTCAACAGTGCACCACCAATAGCATTTCAGACAAAGACCAATGGAGAATATCAGTCAGAACGATGGAAAGAAAGGGAAAGAAATGTGTCTTACTCACGGACCTTAAAAAGGACATCAAATGTGAGTGGTATTAATTTTTTCTAAAATGTTTTGTCAAAGGTTAGTGTCGATAATCCCTGGAATCTGTACTTATGTGTGTACAGTAAGTGTGAAGGACAGATAGCTATTCATTCATCTGTATTTTCATTTCAGATCATCCCTCATAGACAAGACAAAGGTTACTATATTACAGGGTCAAGGCTACCCCTTGTACACAAGTAAGTCAAACCAACAAATGGATGGTTGGTAGATTGATGGATGGGTGTGTGTGTTGGTGTATGGGTGTGTGTTTGGATGGAATAGACTTGGAGGCAGATAGACTCACTGACAGACCGTCTCACCATGATGTAACATGATGATTTTGCTTATTAATATTACAGATATGACATTGGTGAAGAAGAACTGATAAGATTACGGATGTTGGCACACAGTAGAGCTGAGCAAAGTACTAGAGCAAGCTCTGCAAAAAGCCTTCAAAGGTAAAACTGATGTGAGGGGTTTCAGTTCTGGACCTCCTGCAGCCATTGGGTCATGCTGATTATTATTTTGCATGGCCTTGTTCATGTACTGACAGTCTGTTTTATGTTTATTGACAGGAGAGTAAATTCCAGAGCAAGTGGTGAAAATAACAGTCCTGTTCCACCTGCATCTGATAGTGGGACAGAGGAGGTAGTCTGTACTACAGTACTTTTAAACTTGTGAATGCTATTTTGCCCTGGGCATGACATTTTTAATGTGTGAACACCATAGCCAGGATTTCAAAACTGGCCGTCCAAAAGTTTTGGTGGGTGTGGCCACGAAAAAATTTTGATGGGCGTGGTGGTGAGCAAGCGAGCTAATCAAACATATTAAACAGTGATTTTATTAAACAATGTTTTTTGCTACTTTATTTAAGGAGAGTTACACTAAATAGTACAAAGTACTAACACACAGTATTATATACATATATACGTTAATAAAATTGATCTTGCAATCAATTGTCATATCTGCATATATTCTTGACAAAAATTAGTAACGAAACCTACACTATAGCTAAAATAAACAGCAGCTAAACAGAAATCAAGAAACATTAGAAAGGGAGAAACTTGTAAGTTGTTGTTTGAGGAAAATATTTTGCTTAGGCTGTCCATAATTTAATATATTAATTATGGGCTATCGATACGAAAAGTGGCCATCTAAAAATCTAATTTTGGTCGTTATAAAAGTGGCCGTCCATAGGATACAGTATTAATCTCTTATTAACCGAGAGTGTGTCATTACAGGAAAATATCAGACCGAGGTTTTAACAGTACAGACCAAGCCCATAGGGCGAGGTCCATACATGAAAGACCAATGTCTGATATCTTCCCATAATGACCAAGCAGATGAGGTTAATAATAGGTTTATTGTGTGACACTTTTGGACAGCAATAGCGTGACAAAGAGTGAGCGTCACAGGCTATTGAATGTGAGAAGATAATATAATATTATAATAAGAGAGATAATTAAGTGTTCTACCTAGAGTAACCATCTGGGAAGAAGGACGAACATTACCAAAGAAGAAATTAGAGAAAAACAAAGAGAAATGAAAAGATTGAGAGAAAGAGAGAAAGAACAACGATTAGAAGAGAAAGCAAGGTTCGAGAAAGAAATGGAAGAAAAGTATAAACCCAAAAGACCTGAGCAGAAAAGGTAGACGTATTGTTGGATACTTTTTGGACAATTTTCAACACTGTGGCACCAACTTTTTTATTCTACATGCCTTCATCATTTTCATCAGTCCCAATAAGCCAGTTGACTGCACATCAAAATGACTTGTTCTGTGTCGGGATAAAACTTATTTCAATTCATAACATTAGGCTAAAAGCACAATAGACATTTGTATTTCTATTTACACTTGCAAATTCGTTATACTGAATTCCCCAGCTGAAATAAGTTTTATCCCGACGCAGAACGCATCATTTTGATGCGCAGTCGACAATACGAACTGACTTATTCAAATGTTTGACATCTAAGGGCAAGAGATTAATAATGTAATTGCATTTTCTTCTAGAAAGGCTTGTACTACAAAGGTTACTAAGCCACCCCTCTCTAATGTCTGCCACTATTATTTTATTCCCTTTTGTTTTCTGCTTTTATATTTCAGCATGATTTTTGTAACTGAGAACAACTATGATAGCAAACAAAAACAGCGGTGAGTATTCATTAAGGCCCTCAGTGGCGGATCTAGGGAGGTGCATTGGATGCCCTCATGTAAGAATATATGCCAGGACCGCGGTGGAGTCGGATCGTGTGATCTATGGTTCTCAAATCTCCTCAAAATACAGGAAACTTAGGTGTTACAGAAATCCTAAGAATCAAAAATTTCCCCTGGCAGCATGCACCTGGGCTCCTAGCGATTTTGTGCCGTCAGCGCTCCACCACTCCACCACTACACCACTGATGCACAGCACCCCCCTCTCACAATCCTAGATCCACCACTGGACGTTAATGCCACGTTTTAAGGATCTTACGCCACACGCATTTCAAGGATGCGTTAGGTTCGTTATCCCAGCATGGTTCCTTAATTCCTTGTTTCATGACAACCTTAAACTGTTTAAAAATGGACTATTTCGTTTTATGAGATATTAAGGGTTTTGCCTCTCACATTTCAGGGTGTTTTTAACAGAGGGTGACTTTCTAGAGGACGAAAAGGTAATGACAGATAAAGAATTGTTCTCAAACGACGATCTTATTATAACCAAAAACTCTAACCTTTCAGGCTGCAGTTTATTCGTTCGTAAATGAAAAGCAACGGAACGCGTTCACAAGTATATTCAACGACATTGACAAGAGCAAGGATGGTAAAGTCGACATGGAGGAACTTAAACAACAACTTTTTCCTCTTGTTTCAAAGAAGAACCTCAAGTACTTGCTGCAAGTGAGAACCACTCCATGAATGCTTCTTTTGTCTCCAATAAATCTCTACTTTGAAAATTTCTCATCACGATATTTCCTTTGAGAAATAGAAATATCGCGGTAATACCGCGATTATTAATTAACACATAAAAAAAACAAGATGGGCTACATATTAGTAACGATGTTGATACTATCCAACAAACATATTATTCGGCTTTGACCAGTTTTGACCTAAAAAGATAAGTTTAAAAGGTCCAAACAAGAACACCAAAGTACCAAAAACTAAAACATGAACACCATACAATCGTACAAGTTTTGAGATAGAAAAATAAGTTCTTAAATTTACTTCGAATGCAGCGGTCCCAGAACTATACTATTATTGCAGCGAAACTATATAAAGAAATATTCTAAGGATTTATGGTGAAGGAAGATTTGTTATACATTTTAAGACCAAACCGCGACCAGTTGCGAAAAATGCAACTTCAAGGCCTTCCGGCTGGAATTGAACCCGCGACCCTGCGATGCTAGTGCAGTGCTCTGACCACTGAGCTACGGAAGCCGTTGCCGAGAGCCTAGTCACGAGTTCTGTATATATAGTGGTGGTAATGCCGGGATAAGATTCTGGGTATATTACAAGTAATATTGGGCATTTCACTCGATTAGACTATATAAAGAAATGGTCGGATTCGGGATATTTGCTGAGTGGATAACTATAAATGATAACTTAACAGATTAAATGATAGATTACGTTTTCCCGGGTCTCTATAGCGTTATCGAAACCCGAATTACGTAATAAAAACACGAGAGAAGTGTATTGAGAAGCACGAGCCGCCGAGACCATTTCCACGAGTCATTTATTTGGATTCGCTAGCTTCTAATTATTCACATTAGATTACGGATTTAAAAGTATCTGGACCAGTTTCGGATTCGTAACTTTCGTGTAAATGCATGGCAATCATACGAAAGCACGCTTTCTCTTGTGTTCACCGTAAACTAAATCATTGTACTATAATTACAGTTATACTGTATAATTTTGTATAGGTATTTGACTTGGATAAAGATCATACAATCGATTTAAGGGAGTTTGTGACAATATGCGCTCTGAATGACAAGCTTTGTGGGATCAGGTAGAGTGGGTCTATACGTTTACACTCTTTGATGAATTGGTCAGATTTCATACTCAGTCTATATACAGCACTCTCTTTTTGTATCATTAGATAAACATTGTTTGTTTAACAATATATTGTTCAACCATGATACGGCCGTATTGTTAGAGTATAAAAAGATACGATGCGATAATAAGTATAGTGTGAAACGTAAGGGAAGTATATTTACTGCTAAACATGCAAGCATCAAAATAAGCTTAAAATATGAAAATGTATCCAAAATAATGTGCTAGATATTAATATGAGAAGAAACTAGCGTAAATACGGTGATTTTTAGAAACAAAAAAAAGCCCAAAAACCGGAAATTTGGCCAAAAAGTAAAGGGTGTAACTTTACTTTTTGACCATTTTTGAATTGCCCAAATAAGCTTAAAATAGGAAATTTAGCCAAAATAATGTGTTAGATGTTAATTTGAGAAGAGACTAGCGTAAAATTCGGTCACTATTTATATTTAAAAATTTAGCTAAAAAAACCCAAATTTGGCCCAAAACCGGAAATTTTGCCTAGAAGTAAAAGGGTTAACCTTAACTTTTTGACGATTTTCGAAGCGAAAGTCCTTACTCATCACAGTAAAGTTCAAAGGAATAGTCTCTTCCGCTCTGTAGCATCCTTAGATGTAAGACATGGTTTATGCAGTTTGGCGTGTTCAAATAGCTAGAGTTACGCTTAATTCAATAGAGAACGCGAACCAAAAGCGCCTTGTTAAATTTCACTCTCTGACGAAGGGGCTCGAAACGGTAGACCTACTACTCTCTATGGTGTTTCACTGGACCTTCCACAGTATGATAAACTTGTTTGACAGTTATCCCTTACTATATTTCGCGTTAACCTTGCAACAATACGTGCGATGTTTTATTGTGTAGTTTGCTGGCAGCAAAAAGAAAATCAATGTAGCTTAGCTTCAGTTCTTCTTTTTAACAGCACCGAGAGCGAAACAGCGTCACTTGCATTGGATCTAGAAAGACTGGCTCAACATATTACTGTTTATAAGGTAAACCTCTTGTTCTCTAAGTTTTTCTAGTATGGTAACGTGAGAAATGAATGTGTGACATAATCATATAGGAATTATAATAAATTATAATAATTATAATAATTATAATTAATTATAATTTTTATTATAATTATATTAATATATTATAATTATATTATTATTAATTATTATTATAATCATATAGGAATTATTTAACGTGGTTGACGAAGATGGCGATGGACGATTGCAAGCTGACGAAGTCTTACTTATGGTTACCACGGCAATTGAAGGTGAAACGGATAAAATAGACATAGATGAATCGAAAAGGATCTTGGGTACAATTGAAAAAAATGATAATGGTAAGATAAACAAAGGTGAAGATATCTTCAGAGGCAAACGATAAATCTATTGTTATATGTAAAAGCGGCCTTATATTTTGAAATCTTGGAGACGCATGCATGCTCGTATCCGATTCGGAATAAAATTATGCTCATTGAAGCATTGGCATTAATATGAAAAAGAAGAGAACTTCAATGTGTCAAAAAAAATACTTAAGTACTGACCACTGATCTCTAAATAAAGACTGGATCGAGTAATTATTGTTCAGAAAATGAAGCCGAAAGTAACTCGTGGCGGCCATCTTGTTGGGACCAGCGACACTTTTTTCGCGTTTGTAATATTTCTGAATCGAACGATTTACACTGGACGGGTATCTCCAGGTCATATTTCAAATCGAACAAACGAACGGGAAATATACCCTTCTAATAACATATGGAAATCATGCGGGATGTCACCAGTAGTAGTAAAAGGCCGATTCTAACTCACTTTTAGGTAATTCCACTAAGTGGGCGTGGTCAAAAAGTTTAACCACGCCCACTTAGGGAATTACCTAAAAGTGAGTTAGAATAGGCCTTTTACTACTACTGTCAAGGTCAAGGTCAAGGTCGAGGTCGAGGTCAAGGTCAAGTTTCAAGGTCAAGTTCCAAGAATTATCTCAAGAAATAATTCCAAGAATTCCTTAAAAAAGGGGCGTGGCCGAGACGTCTTAAAAAAGGGCGTGGCAGAGATACCTTAAAAAGGGGCGTGGTAGTCACGTGGTCGGCACGTGGTCAAGGTCAAGGTCGAGGTCAAGTTCCAAGAATTATCTCAAGAAATAATTCCAAGAATTCCTTAAGAGAAAGGGCGTGGCCGAGATGCCTTAGAAAAGGGCGTGGCTGAGACGTCTCGAAGAAAGAGGCGTGGCCGATCCGTTTTGCGGTGTCAGGACAGTTTTCCAAAAGTCAGATCCGTTTGGAGTCTACGTGGTTTGTAGAGGTGTGTTGTTCCGATCGCTTGGGCTATTCTAGGTTTATGGCAAACCGTAACTTTGCTTTTATGCCGGCTATCTTTCTTCCCAGTACAGTGCCTTTGAAGTGTTCGTAAAACCCCTCACGTTCCGTTCTAGTGTTAGTTAAGAGTTGTGTTTTTAGATCTATCACCCAGTATATGTAGAGTAACTCGTCGTTGAGTCTCATTATTTTTTCCTTAACTGTCTCCCAACTCCTCACACTGTTACCCACACTATCCTCCAAGTATTCGTATTCTATTAGGTGTTTGTATTTCGTGATGTTGTTGCGTCCTGTTGGGTGTCCGCGTATTGTTAAGTATTCGTATCCCTCAAAGTTTTCAAACCTCATTAAGTTGTTATATACTTATGTCTTTAGGTCGTCTTGTAAATTATTGTAATTAGATAGCACTGTCTCACTCGTTCGGTGGTTTCCCCTCAGGGGTTTCCTCTCTAGCCATGTGGCTAAATACGTGTTTACTAGTTGTTAGTCCACCCGATAACAACCCTAAACAAGGGAGGTAGGGGGATATGTATGATATGAACTTCTCTACATCTCTTTTAAGTAGCTGGTCAGTAATCAACTCTTTTTCTAGCTTTTCAGGTGATTCAATAGCGTTGAACCCTCCTAACGCGTGGGCGAACTTGCTTATTAAAAGGTCACAGAGAAACACGTTCGCTTTCTCCATTCTTTTTACCTCCCATTCTTCGTAGATCTTGTTGATAACTTTATCTGAGGCCTTTTTGAGATAAGCGATGGATTTGTCTATCTCACCGTCCTCTGAGAGTCTTCTTAGTTCGTCTCGTTTCTTGTCTACATCAGTTTGAGGAGTGTCGTCAACTTGTGACGTGTCGATTTGTGGTTCGTCAACTATTTCCTGTTCTGCTTCTCGTATGTCTTCAATTAGTTCATCAATTGTCTCAAGATTTTTTGTCTTGCGTTTTGGCATGTTCTATACTATACGATATGTTTTGTTTTTGTGGAGTAACTATTTCGTGTGAGTATGGATGTCTTAGAAGTATCTCCAATCTTGCGTACTCGTTGTCTTTCAACTGTTTTATTATTTTCTCAATTTCCGCTTTATCAACTCCGTTGAGATAATCGTCTACGATAATTTTCATATCGTTTCTGTTAGGGTTGTAGAATGTTACTAACTTTGAGATGTTCTCACGGTATGGTTTACTAATTGAGGTTAGTTGTTGTGTTATGACTATTGTGGATAGGTTGTAGTGTCTAGCGCTAAAGGCTAGTTTAACTAGTTCGCTTGTTCTGTTTTTGACGTCCTGTCCACCAGCGCAATCGTCTAGTATTATCAATGAATTGGTGCCTTTGTAAATACCAGTCACATATTTAAGAAATACGTCGACCTTGTCTTGCTCACACTGAATAGCGATAAAGTTTGGGTCTCTCAAGTATTTCCACTCTGTGTACGTTTTGTTCCATTCAAATGTTGGACATATGAGAATGATGTACTCGAAATGGTTCGTGTGTTCTTTCTCTATCATATCCAATAGGTAGTGTGTTTTACCACAGGCTGTCATACCAACAATTAGCATGTTAAAAGGTGTTTTCATATATAATACTATATGTTTTAGTATTGGATTGACTGTAGATCGTTGTTGATAAGGTTTACGAGTCCGTCGGAGAGTATGAATATTCTACACATAACGTTCGCTGTTGTGACTTTTTTAATGATTTCCATCAGTATTCCTGACTGAGTGTTCACGATCTTCTTTCCAGTGGCTACTTTCGCGTTATCTTCGATAGATCTAAGGTCAACAACCAAAGCGAAACCGTCTTTGTAAAACTTTTGGACAGTCATGTGCTGGTCACAGTCTAGTTTTCGTCCAAATAGTCGTTTCGCTTCTACCCATAGTCTTGACTTTGGTATTCCTTGACTGTATACCATGTTTGGCACGCCTTCAATAGTAAGTTTGACTGACTCTATGTTTGGGTAGACGAACTCCTCACTGTCAGTTCTTGTCTTATTTGTGAAGAGTAGAACGATAGCTTTCATTGATTTTCTTGGTAGGTTAATGTTTTCGTTCATAAGTGTGATTCCTTTATCCCACTCCACAGTCTTCATTAGCGTGACGTGCTCGTACGATAGAGATCTACCGGATGCGTATAGAGATGATACTTCATCAGCGATCTCTTGACTCTCGATAGTTTCGTACTCCAATTCGAGGTTCTCCAACGTGTAACCAGTAACAGCTGATCCAGATTGGGCCACCATAATATCAGTTGCTTTGGGGAGTGTGATTATGTACCTGAGATTGTTGTTCATATTGTACGGTGCGTATAAACCGTGATCTTCTAGAATCTTGTCAAGTTGAATCTTTTGTTTGGTACCATGAATAGAGAACATCAGACCATCGCTAACTTTTTGTACGTTTCCACTGGCCGCGCCACTGTCGTCCTTCGAGATTAACTTTCGAAGGTTCTCGTTTGCTAGGCCATATTCGATCATAGCCGTTCGCTCTGTTTTAGGTCTCCATAAATCTCTGTACGTACCGATAACACTCTCACCACAGTTGTCGTACACAGTCTCACCTGCTAGTTTTATAACCAGTTTTTCAGAGAGTAGTCTCGAGAGGTTATTAAGAAACCATGATTTCGCGTTCGCACTTTTGAAGTCGAATAGGAGATGGAAACTGGAGGGTACCAAGCAAGTACTACCCTTTGTCTTTGGGATATCAATGTATAACTCCTCCTCTGGATTGGCTTTGTTAGGGTTCAGTGTCACAACGTGACGGGTCCTTGTGCCTTTGATAGCAGATATTTCACGACGTCTATATCCAGGAAGCAACTCTTTCTCACTAGTGTTCATACTATATATTATAACACATGTTTCATTTCCTCTGTTTGTACTGATCGTAGACAAACCAAGCTAGTGCTATCGCTAGGATCCATAAATTAGACGCTAACCAAGATATGCCTGCAGCTCCCCACTTTAGCGCAGTTGCCACCACGTTTAGCAGTCCAGCCAGT
Organism: Chrysogorgia sp. JL179-B06; assembly: GCA_035772405.1. Taxonomy (NCBI): domain Eukaryota; kingdom Metazoa; phylum Cnidaria; class Anthozoa; order Scleralcyonacea; family Chrysogorgiidae; genus Chrysogorgia; species Chrysogorgia sp. JL179-B06. Next base: position 89,593 of record JAYKKM010000383.1, on the reverse strand, counting down.
AGAGGGCCAGCCTTTGTGGCTAGATTAGTTATAGCTTTTCCTAGTTTTCCAAGTGCTTGACCACCTTTGAAGACTACGCTTCTAGCGGATATTATAATCGTGGTGATGAAAGAGGCTATGGTTATTCCTAAAGCCGAAGCACCTAACCAATTTTCTCTAAACCACTCCTTTATTTTTTGTAACCGAGTGATGTCCTCTTCTTGTTGTTCTCTAACAGTCTCACGTTCCAATTGTCCTAAGGTTCGGTCCTTAGCTTTTCTTAGACCAATTATTCTTTCTTCAAGTTCAATTACCTCTATAGGGTCATCACTATTGTCTCTCTCTCTAAGTGTTGTGTCAATAGCGTCCTGAAAATAGTCGGCTTGAGCTGTTAGAAATTGTGGTCTAGTGCTTGAGTCGACTGTATCACTTGGGTTTAGGACACCTCTTAACTCACGATTTTCTTCTTCTGTTAACCCAAATACACTATCCCAGTCCATTTCTGTTTCAATTACTGGAAAGTTACTTGAAACTGTGATGTCTTCTGTTCTATCGTCAGTTGTTGGGGTGTGTCTACGTTTTCTGTTCTAACGTTAGTTGTCGTGTCGAGGATTTGACCGACCAACTGCTTAAACTGCTCAATCGCACTCTTACTATTTTTGTCTGTACTGTAGATTAAACCATTTTTTCCAGGTTTTAGTATTAGTTTAGGTTTCAAATATTCACCTTTTTCATTTACCGGTTTGAAAATAACAGAACCTGAGGGTGTCACATATGACCTATTGACTATATTCCTTGACACATCGTCGTTACTGAGTCTTTTTTTTATACAATTTACGTATTTTTCTATCTATTAGATTGGTTCTTTTTATACCATTTTCTAAAATCTCTTTGTTACGTGTTTTTTAGCTTACCTAACCTTCTTTCGATTTCGCTAGCCTCTTCGAAAGCTAAATTGAAGCTCTCGTCGTGGACGTCACCATATGTCGCCGGTTCGGCAAACACTACTGCTGGAGCCTCAGTGGTGACATCGCTGCCTTTACTAGTGATTAACACTGTTTTTCCATCTTTTCTGCCTGTGAATAATGTCTCCATAAATCTGTTTTGTAATCTGCGTGCTATGTCTCTCTTCTCTATCTCTACTTCCACCCTGGCGATTTTAGCTAATCTAACGGTTTTTTCTCGATCTGTTTCGTCTTCTATGAGTGTAGTATTGTCAAGTGTCTCAAACTCTTCTTCTAACTGCTCGTCTGTATAATCCTTAAAACTCGTCAAGACGTTGCATTTCGATTTCATCGAACCCTCCTTCAGCCATTATATACTACTCGATGTTTTGAATATCACTCTCTGGTATCCATGAATTATGTTTACTGTCATAGCCAAGCCACTTGACTAAAACCATTTTCTTACCTCCCACCTTCTTCCTCTTTAGTATCTTCTCAACTTTATATACATCGTCTTTTTTATCGACAGCTGACAACTCTTCCTCGTAGAACTTACCAATGATAGGTTCCCCTTCGTGGTCCTCTATCTCGTATACGGTAGGGTCACCACGTATGACCTTTGTAACTTTGAATAGCTCCTCAGTGAAGTTAGCCTCATACCCTTTCGCAAATATGCTCTTGTACTTTGATATCCTGACAGTATCACCTACTTTAAACTTTGGTAGTGGGTAGTCACCGAAATGGTACCCAAACAACGTCGTCCATACTTCGTTTTCGTTTTTCTTACTAACGTCTTTGGGTTTCATTAGAACAGTACTGTGTTTGGTATTGTTGTAATTCTTAACGAGCTGATCTAAAACGTCAATCCACTTGTACGTTCCTTTACTGTAGAAGTATTTCCACATAGACGTCTTGAGTGTTCTGTTAAACCGTTCCACGACTGCTGCCTTTTTATCAGAGTTCGTGCTGAAGTACTTAACATCGTGTTTATCCAATAGATCCTTCACACCAACGTTATAGAATTCCTTACCGTCGTCAAACTGAGCCAGCTTTGGGTACTCGCCAAATCTAACCTTAGCCATCTCTAGTAACTTTGTGACAGCCTTAGTCATGTTTTTCGTGTCTTTCCTATAGACGGGTATTGCGAAAGCATACCTACTAAGGATCTCAGTGGCTGTTAGTATCCAGTAGTACCCGTTGTTCTTATGCTTGTACTTGCCCATGTCAACCAAGTCCATCTGTATCTGCTCACCCAGATAGTCAACAAACGTTTGTCTAAACTTGTGTTTCTTAACAACTGGTTTGTACCTGGTGTACGTGTCTTGAGATTTTAACCAGTCCTTTATCTTTGCCCTACTGGCACTTAGTCCATCTTCTTGTGCCTTTTGGTATAGCCTCTCAGCGGACTGGTAGCCAGTTGACGGATTATAGTAAATACCTCTTAGTTCTTGCTCTACGTCCATATACACTACGTGATGTGTAAATCTAACAGCACCTCGCCAACGCTAATACTGTTATCGTCCTGGTCTGTTATCTTAAACTCTAGTTGGTTGATGACTCCTTTGTTTATTGGGATTTTCGACCCAACACCAAAATGTTGTGCAGAATCCTTAAGTGTCTGTGTGCTAGTTATTGGCAGTACTGCGATACAACCACTTTTGTTACCATTAACTATGTTATTAGATCTGTCCACGATACTAGACGTTACTTGTATGTATTTCAGTCCTCTGTTAACGTTAACAACGTTGGGACTGGTTTTTGTGGTGGCTATTGTAGTGTTAAACCCTAAGAGTTGTCCAAATTTAAACAGTTCTATTTGTTGGTCAGTTGTTATCGTACACGTCGAGTCGTATCTGTTAGCTACTAACTTGATGTCTCCTAACTCTTTCAAGTCGTCGGCGATCATTTTAAAGGTGTGGTACCCAGGACTAAAAACGTGATTATTACTGTTGTAAGTTATCTTGTCGTTAGCTGTGGTTACGTTAACGTAGTCCCAAAAGATGGTTGCCTTCTCAACTAGTAAGTGAGGGTCTGAGTTAGTTGCTATAGTTGACTCTGGTAGGTCTATAGTTTTCGTTGAACCACTAATCAATACTACCACTCTCATATAACGTACGGTATGTTATGATGGATGTGTTCAGAAGAAAGTATCCTTATGCTGACAAGAATAGGTTTTTTCTTGATGTTGACGACAACATGCATATGCATATATTCTTCGTGACGAAAACTAATATTGGTGACGTTAGTGTAGACTCGAGTAGGTTTAAGAGTAACCCTGTGTACACCAAGTATCTAACGATAAACAAACCAATAATACCTGACCAGGAAGAGATAGCTAATGCCATACGCGTGGCTAAGCTGAATCTAGTTAAAAAGTACCCTCACATCACTTCGAGTAAGTTTGAGTTCGATCCAACTGTCTCACAAGATGGTGAGGTTAATGGCGTTGACATATATTTTAGAAACAACGACATCATAAGCACTAACATAACTAGTGATACCTTCAAAAACGACAAGAGTATGTGGATTTGGTTACACAACAACAAGTCTCCAAAAGGTCACGACGATAAGTTTCCAAAAATATGGCTATCTGGTGGAACTATCCAACCACTATCAAAAGGTCGCAAGAACCACTGGGGACTTTGGGATGGCTATCCAACGGAAAACGTGTTGAACTACTCAGTGAATAACTTTAGAGTCTTCGTTAATCAAAAGAACTACTTTCTCTCAAAGTTACCAATATTACAAATCACCACGTCAAAGACAAAGTCAAAGTGGGACGATAATGAGAGCTACTATAGGGTCGTGTTTGCAACGTATTGTGCGAGTTTCTGTTGTGGAGTGTCGTTACAACACTTGTCACCATCGCAAGAAGTTCACCCTGTTATCACTAGTGTAATGAGGTTTCATCTATACTTTACTGTTAGAAGACTTCTCAGAAGGATGGAGGGTGGTGAGAGTATGAGATCGATAAGTAGAGAGTTTGACGCTGGAGAATTGTATGGTAAGACAGACAAGATTCCTAGAAAACATTACTACCAAGGTAAAGTCCTTGCTGATGGTACAACAGGTGAGGAGAGAGTCTTCACGATTAACGACGTTAAGAACGACTACAAACGATACGTTCCTCTGGTGTCGAATGGTTTTACCAACATTGGGCGACAATACCTAAATCAGTCCATAGAAGCTTTTGTTTACTCTACACTTGGTGCACAAGCGAGAACACGTGTGTCAGTCGTTGGTGATTCTGCAGGCAGTCTAGAGACTCAACAAGAGTTCCGAAAGTTGGTGGAGGATAGTGTTATAAACTACGACGTGTCAACGTGGATTCTCAACATGAACAAGTCGATTAAGGACACTAACGTTGTCCAAAACCTTGCGCTGTCACCGTCTACGTGGTTAATGCCAAGTAACGTTGTAATCCTAAAGAACAAAATCGCTGGGTACAACAACCTATTGAAGACTGCTACGCAGAGTATGAAGTTTGGGGTAAACACTGGGTTAAACCACGCGAAAACGACTGAGGCTAAGAAAGTACACCAAGAAGGTGGAGAGCACCTGGAGACACTTGACAAACCAAAGGTGACGAATCGTCTGGTGACATCAAACGTGGCACACCAGGAAGGTGGAGAGCATCTGGAGACACTCGACAAACCAAAGGTGACGAATCGTCTGGTGACATCAAACGTGGCACACCAGGAAGGTGGAGAGCATCTGGAGACACTTGACAAACCAAAGGTGACATATCAAGAACGTCGTCTAGAAGTGACACCAGGTGACAACACGACAGAGTTGTGGCTAGTCTTAGGGGTCTCGGCTGTGTCTGGCTATTTAGTGAGCAAATATGTGTTATAGCATAATGAGTCTAAGTTATGGATTTGAGGACAGAGACTATGAGAGTGACAAAATATTAAGAAGAGCGAAGAGACATCTAGACAGTGACCCTAAGTTAAGCGTTAGCGGTGGGAGGATGTCTGGGAATATAGATATGGCGTTCAGGGCACTCAAAAACGTAGCAGATCCAGAAGACGATTGGGATGCTATCAATAAAAAAGTGTTGGAGTCTGTATACTTATCGCAATACTTTAGAACGCAGTCCTATAACGTTCTATTCGATTTTAACGTCACAAACCATGCTGTGAGTATGGTGGAATACCACAGTGGAACAAATAAAGTGAAAACCATTAGAGATAAAACGAACATGTTAGTTCAATACGATCCAACGTATGGTCCTATTATTGGTGTTAACAACGGTCATAGCTTCCTATCCCCCGAGCTAACTCCAATTCCGTTTGAAGCTGGAGTGCATTTTAACTGTCCACGTATGCAATACTGTGACATATCCGTTTTTATGGTAGTGAGATTAGTCACGAGGGTTTCTACTATAGATTGGGAGGCAATTATCTCAAACGATGACGGATCGTGGGACAAGTACATAGGATACAAAGGAGGAGAAAACGATAAATTATCATATGGTGGTGGCTCTCCAGCAAAGGAGTATACGTGTACAATCCCAAATAACATCGACATCACCAAGAGACATATGATATCAATACATTGGCGGATGGGTAACTCCTACGTTAAGGTGAACAACATAAGATCAACAGACTCAGACTTCACAGCTAATCATGAAGAGATAGGGTCTCCTTACGTAACGATCTTTGGAGTTCATCGATCAAGAGTACCACTAGCACCGTATAAGTACCCGTCTTTGATAGAGTTCTACGGTGTGAGGGTTGTCTCTGGCTACATGACGAGCCGAGACATAATATTAGTTGGTATAGATATGATGAGGGAATATGATGTGAGTTAAGATATATGAGGAGGAAGTCAGTTGTTGTTTTCAATCACATATCAAAGGATATACCAGAGTAAGAGGTGGTAGAGCTCAAACGCTTATACGCGTACTACCACAAACTAGAAGCCTGTTACAAATGGAAATACAAGAGGTTGAAGAAAGTTAAACTATCGTTAAACATGACTAGCATAGGGTTAACGACAGTAGGGATTGTAGCTGGATCGATAACCGCTAACCCTCTAATCATTGCTTGTATTAGTGGTCCTGGTGTGATCATCCAAGGCTACTTGGCTAAATCCAATCTGACGAGTAGAGTGGAGCATTGCAAGTTTGCGCACACTAGCTACAAAAAGATATTGACACAACTAAGATCGTATCTTAGAGGTCTTCCTTACAATGAGTCAATGTTTCTCTCTCAGACGTTAAAGTATTGGACGATAATGTGACTGACTTATGCCCACCAATCAACGGAATGGTGAAAAGGTACAATAAAGTATATGACGAGACCAACGTTCCAAAATAGGGTAAGATACAAGGGGTGAGTCACACACGGTCGGTCTACATATCAGAACCAGGAGTGTGTTCCACATGAAAGACGACAAAAACTCAGGTCCCGTCTTGGGACCTGAGTTCTCGAGTGTCAAAACAGACTAGTCTGACCAACACCTCAAAATGGGACCTTGGTCAGATCACGTGTTCGTGCTATTAAGTGGTTACTCTCTTAAGACGACTGCTATTTAAACACAAAATAAAACACGTGGTATATTATAGGTGATGAGTATCACTAAAATATTTAGAAATAACGATATGTCTGTCACGACTATTAAAGATGGAGACAATATTTGGTTCTATGGAAAAGAAGTCGCTAAGGCATTAGGGTATAAAAACGCGAAGTGGGCTATCAGCGTACACGTTGACGATACATATAAGGTCAAACGAGAGGTGTTTGAAGGGGGGCGCGAATCACGCCCCCCTTTAAACTTACAACCAAACACGATATTAATATCGGAGCCAGGAGTTTACGCTCTAGTCTTCTCATCGAAACTCGAGTCAGCAAGAAAGTTCCAAAAATGGGTATTCACAGAAGTCCTACCATCTATTAGAAAGACGGGACAGTACACACAACATAACCAACTATCGATTATGAATGAGACAGATTTACACTACGACATTGTGAAGTACATTAGAGAGTACCATCCAACAATAGTCATCCCAGGGTTGGGTGAGTACCAAGACACATCTACTAAAAGAATAGATGGATGGAAGAAAGGTTACAGTGGTGGACAACCAGACTTGATAGTTCCACAACTACACAAGAGATACAATGGTTTTGCTATAGAGTTCAAAACACCGAAAGGTAGTGGGGTTATTAGGAATAACCAGTTGAGGGTATTGAGGAGACTAAGATCACAAGGGTACAACACGTTACTATCCTCAGACCAACACGAGATAATACATTTCATAGAAACATATATGATAGACTCTAGAGTTCTGTGCGAGTACTGCAATAGAAGATTTAAGAGTGAAACCACACTGTCTAATCACCAAAAATACTTTCACCGAATACTCTATCTGTGAGATAATCTGTGAGATGACTGTGAGGTCATCTGTAACAAGACACCACGTATAGTATAAGATGACTGACAGTGAGTCCGTACCTATTATAACGTCTACAACAAGGGTTAAAGACCCTAAGAGAGTAGAGGCAGGCAAACGCTTGGCTGCTATATCTAAAGCAGCCAAAGAGAGGAAGATGAGAGAGAGAGTCACAAGTGAGGACGATAGTTTTAACTACGGATACATCATAGGTACTATTGGAGTGGTAATAGCCGCTGGCTCACTGTACTACACGATTAGTCAAGACAAACAAGTAGTAACCGAGGAGCCTAAGACCGTTGTTATAAAACCATCACGTAAACTCGACAGCCTCGATTAAAACATGTCGTATAATATATGGCATCAATAGACAGAAAAGAACTGATGAACGAGCTATACGACGCAGCCCTTGTGACTGCTGGAGCCGTAGCCGTATCCATGGCATCAAAGAAAGTACTAAAAGAACCGTTAGGCACTCCCGAATCAGTGAAGGGCACCCTCAAGTTAGCGACTGCTGTAGGCGTTTCGACGCTACTCGTTAAGTGGGCGCAGAGCAAGAAATACTTACCTATTGACCCGTTCTCGAAATAACACAGCGTAATATATAATGGCTAGTGCGGTAGCAGGTGGGTTGTTCAACGCCATAGCATTCGCAGGAGCTGGGTTTCTATTCAGCAAGCTAAACCATACAGGTTACGAGACAGAAATAAAGAGACACAACAAAGCATTGGAGAGTCTTGCAAGAGCTAAAGAAAAGTTCTATGAGAACGAGATTCGTCAGAGAGATAAAGTCCAGGAATTAAGACAACAGTTGTCAGATGCTAATGCAGACATAAACGACACGAACCGCGCTCTGGATCAACTAAGACAAGTACTTACGATACAGTATGATGGGAAGACATTTAGTAAAGAGCCTGAGTTGTCAGACTATTACAAACCCTCAGATGAGATGAAAGAATACCAAACGGTATTCGTTGGAGTTGTTGGGCTACCTTTAGGTTACTTAATATATAGAGTGTTATAGAAATGAGCACTAAAACTTTGAAGGAGATGGCTATGGAATTTGATAAAAAGCGTAACTTGACAGAGACACTATCTTACCAAACTCGTCAGATAGAAGAGTTGGAACAACTACTATCAGACGCTCTAAAACAGGTCGTAACAATAAAGTGTGAGTTGGAGACACTCAACAACAAAATTACTATACTATAGTCTAAAGACACATATAGTATAGTAACTTAGATGGTTGACGAACGTACAATGAGAATGTTCTATGCTGGGTATACATTAGATGAGATTGCATCAAAAAAGTGGAGTGGTACTACATTAGGGTATACATTGGACGAGATCAAGAACGGAAGTAAGGACGCAACACCGAAAAAGTGGCACGACACCACGTACTGTTATGAGTGTAGTAACCACAGAACCCAAATCGAAGATGGTGTATTTAGTTGTAACAAGTGTGGAGAGACTACCTACGGACGCGTGAGAAACTTTGTACCTAACATTTGGATGTACAAGAAATCGGCTCATAGTTATAGTAAGTGGCTAGATAGAATGTTGACTGGACTAGTTAGCGAGAGTGACATACCAACAGTTGTCAGTGATTTTATAGAGATAGTATGGTCTCTTAAAAGAAACAAACTGATTGTCAAGAACATATCGAAATATATTTTCTATGTCATAAGAATATGCTCTAGAAGAGGTATAGAGTTGAGAGGTAGTCTTAACGACCTCAAACCTGGTAAGGTTAAGGTACGATTCGAGTATAACCTGTATAGCGTAGTATACAAGGATCTAGGTTGGGATGGGAGAGGAGATCCATACTACAACGAGTGGATCAGAAAAGGTCTAGAGAAATAAAACATATAGTATTATATAATGGGAAGACCTAGAATTTACCAAACCAAAGAAGAAGCTTTAAGAGCAGCAAGAGCGCAAACTAAAGTGTGGATGAACACTCACAAATGGGTGTGTGAGACATGCGATAGGCCATACCATGTGACCTCTAAATATAAACACCTAAAGACCAAAAAGCATTTGAGAAATTTGGAAGCGTGATTACATTGTACTAGTATAGTAAATTATAAAACGACTCTTTTTAGGTAAGGGTCTAAAGAAATAAAACATATCCTATAGTATATAGACATAACATGTCAAGTAGGATGGAAAAAACGACACATCCTAAAAACATAATGGATAAACCAACTCCACACGGACTTAAAGAACCTGTAATGACACCTACACCTGCACCTCCCACACCAAGAAGAAGTGTGAGAGAGCGTATGACTTTGTTCAAGGAGTCTCTCAAAACTTTCAAAAAGAAGATGAGTCAATGGAACGAGTGGATCGTAGACCACATACCAGAACCCATTAAGAAACACACAACAAGTGCTTTCGACTTGTTCAAAGAAAAGATAGACTCTATATTTAGAGAAACTATACCACGAAAGAGTGAGACCTCACTTAGGGGTTTCTCAAACAACTTTGAGATTAACGCTGGGACAAACACAGAACCAAAGGTGTTCCTAGAACAGTCAAAAGTTGTTGTGTTAGACCTTTGGAAGAAACAGATGAAAAAAGGAATTAAGACCAAGTTAATTCTGGATTGTGTGATGGTTCGCACAGCGAACGACGAAGAGGTTGAAGCTGAGGCACACTTTCACACTCTCACAAAGATTATACTACCTGGCACAAACTCTGAAGAGACGTACAACGAGATGGTTGAGAAAATGTTAGAGAGCTTCTCTACATACTTGACTAGAGGAAGTAACTGGAGACTTCTTCGTGTTGTGAGACTAACCATTCACATCGACAAGTACACACCAATGTCTGGGAGCTCCCACATTCCTACACCACAAGCACTAGTTCACAAAAAAGCCATCGTAAACGTTAGAAACAAAAAGGACGATATGTGTTTCAAGTGGTCTGTAACTGTTGCTAAAACGTCACTTGAAGAGAAAAACCAAGAAAGACTAAGTAAGAAACTCAAAGAAGCTTCGGCGAACTACAATTGGACCGAGGTTAGGTTTCCAACACCACTAGAGGACATTAAGAAATTTTCAAAAAATAACAAGATAGGAATAAACGTATTTGGTTACGATGAGGGTGAGGTGTACCCTCTTCTTATCCAAGGAAACTCTAGAGACATCATTAACTTGCTTTACATCAAGAACGAGACAACATCTCATTACGTCTGGATCAAGAACATGAGTAGACTCATGTCAAGTAAGAATAACAACCACCAACACGAGATTCACTATTGTTATAGATGTCTAAATAGCTTCAAGAATACTAAGTCACTAGAAAAGCACGACGAATACTGTTCAGACGTTAATAGTATTAAAACTATAATGCCGGAAAAAGGTAAAGATGATAAACTAACTTTCACAAACAACCACAAAACACAAGACGTGCCATTCGTGATCTACGCTGATTTTGAGTCGTTCATCGAGAAGATTGAAGGATGTGAGAACAAACCAAACAGTAGTTTTACCAACAAATACCAACACCATACACCATCAGGATGGACCTTCCACCTAAAATGTAGTGATGACAAACTATACTGGGAGGAGCCAGTAAGTAGAACTAAGAAGAGCCAGGAAGACGACCTGGCCAAGTCGTTCGTAGAAGAGATAGAGAAAGCTGCGCGTAGAGCGTACAAGAGATTCAAGGTGATAATACCAATGAACCTAAGCTCTGAGGAGACGGAAATTTTCGAGAATAGCACAAAGTGCTGGATTTGTGAAAAAGATTCTCCCTACCCTGAAGACTACATAGTCAGAGACCATTGTCACATGACAGGAAAATTCAGAGGAGCCGCACACACGTCGTGTAATCTAAAATACAAATTACCAAAATTTATTCCTGTTATTTTCCACAACTTGTCTGGATACGACGCTCACTTGTTTATCAAAAGCCTAGGTGGAGACATAAACTGTATTCCATGTAACGAGGAGAAATACGTCTCCTTCAGTAAAAATATTGTAGTGGACCACTACACTGATAAGACTGGTAAAGAAAAACCTATCACCAGAGAAATTAGATTCTTAGACAGTTTTAAGTTCATGGCTTCTAGTCTAGATAGACTAGCAAAGAACTTGTCTAAAGACCAGTTAGTATCCACAAGAAAACAGTTCGAAAAAGACGAAGATTTTGAGCTAGTTTCCAAGAAAGGTGTCTACCCATACGAGTACATGGATCAGATAGAGAAACTAAAAGAGGAAAAATTACCTCCTAAAGAAGAGTTCTACTCGAAACTGACAGACATCAGCGACGAGGACTATGAGCACGCCCAAAAAGTTTGGAAAAACTTTGGAATGAAGACCATGAAGGATTACCACGACCTCTACCTGTTGACAGATGTGTTGTTGTTGGAGGATGTGTTCGAGAACTTCAGGTCTGTTTGTATGAAAAATTATGGACTAGACCCTGCATGGTATTACACATCTCCAGGGCTGTCATGGGACGCACTACTAAAAACAACAAAAGTAGAACTAGAGTTGTTGACCGATATTGACATGTTGTTGATGATAGAGAGAGGTATCAGAGGAGGAGTCTCCACCATCACAAAAAGACACGCCCAAGCCAATAACAAACATATGGGGTACACAAAAACACCAGAGTCAGAACCACGAGCAAAACACGATCCTACCAAACCTAGCGTATACTTACCATACCTTGACGCAAACAACCTCTACGGATGTGCTATGAATATGAAATTACCTATGAGAGATTTCAAGTGGATGAGCAGTGCACAACTAAAGAACTGGAAGAAAACACCTTGTATTCTAGAAGTCGACCTAGAATACCCTAAGAAACTTCACGATGCTCATAACGATTATCCTCTAGCCCCAGAGAGGTTGATAATTAACGGAGTGGAAAAGCTAGTCCCTAACTTGATGAACAAGAACAAATACGTTATTCACCGTAAGAACCTTAAGATGTATCTTAAATATGGAATGAAGTTAACAAAAATTCACAGAGGGATTACTTTCAGAGAGGGAGCTTGGATGAAGAAGTACATAGATCTTAACACACAACTGAGAACAAAGGCTACGAACAGTTTCGAGAAAGATTTCTTCAAGATGATGAACAACTCAGTGTTTGGAAAAACTATGGAAAACATCAGGAACAGGGTAGACATCAAGTTAGTGACGAACGAAAAGAAAATGAATAAGTTTGTTTCCAAGCCAAATTACAGTCATCGCGCAATCTTTAGCGAGAACCTAATAGCAGTACACATGAAGAGAACAAAAGTGAAATTCTACAAACCCGTATACCTTGGGATGAGTATCTTAGACTTGAGTAAGACTGTAATGTACGAGTTTCACTACGAATACATTAAACCTAAATATGGGGATGCTGCTAAGTTATTGTTCACCGACACTGACAGTCTAATGTACGAGATACACACCGACGACTTTTACGAAGACATCTCAAATGACGTTAGAGAGAGGTTCGACACCTCTGAGTACTCTAAGGACCACCCCTCCTGTATTCCAACAGGTTTGAACAAAAAGGTTGTAGGTCTATTCAAGGACGAGAATAATGGAGAGCAAGTCCTAGAGTTTGTTGGTCTAAGAGCCAAGCTGTACGCATGTAAGACTAACAACTCAGAGCAGAGGAAATGTAAGGGGATAAAGAAAGGAGTTGTAACTAGATCAATAACATTTGAAAACTATAAAGAGTGCTTGTTCTCCGGAGAGACACAGATGAGAAGTATGAATACTTTTAGAAGTAGGAAACACGAAATTTACACAGAGACGGTCAACAAGATAGCGCTAAGTAGTAACGACGACAAGCGGTACATCCTACCTGACAAGGTAAACACTCTGGCGTTGGGGCATCACCTCATCGCGGAATAGGGTATACGCACCACCACCAGGACCCGTCCGACTCTAACCTCCACCCGAACCCACCAATCCAAGCCTGACTGCACGTCGTTGCTACAGAACGTGAACCACGTCGCGCAATAATTCCCGGAGTCTAACTCGACCACACCCTGATTTTAAAAAACTTGACCACGCCCTTTTTTAAGGCATCTCGACCACGCCCCTTTTTAAGACGTCTCGACCACGCCCTTTCTCTTAAGGAATTCTTGGAATTATTTCTTGAGATAATTCTTGGAACTTGACCTTGAAACTTGACCTTGACCTTGACCTTGACCTTGACAGTAGTAGTAAAAGGCCTATTCTAACTCACTTTTAGGGAAATTCCCTAAGTGGGCGTGGTTAAATTTTTTGACCACGCCCACTTAGTGGAATTACCTAAAAGTGAGTTAGAATCGGCCTTTTACTACTACTGTCACCGTTTTTTATCTTTTAAGATGCTAAAATGAATCAGTTGTCCAAGGTTTTCCCATAATATAGAACACAAACTACGGCTCCATAACAGTAACTATGAAGCCGGAATTAGTGGTGTGGCGACCATATATTGGAGTGACCACGGCTTTATTACGACAACTGATTCATTTTAGTATCTTAAAAGATCAGAGACAGATAGTCTCTAAACCATTCATTCAAGATGGCCGCCGCGAAATATTTCCGGCTTCATTTTTTCGCAGCGTCCAAACAATAGTTGCTCGATCCAGTCTTTATTCTTCAGGTCAGATGGATTTAAGATGATAAAATTTGTATCTCTTTTCAGGATTTATCGACTTCGTTTCTTTCTTGTCATACATTCCATTTTTTGCGAAACTTCTTAAAGTCATCATGGATTCTCCTCTCTCCATTGCCAGTCTTGAGAAGGTTCGCGAGAAAGTGACAAGAAAATATTCGGCAAGAAACAGAACTCACTCATCGTGAAAGATGTCCTTTTTACACTGGTTAGTGTACCCCAAAAACAAGTGTTGCTTAAAGGACATTGGCAACAAAAATTAAGTTTGTCTAATATAAAAGAACTCGTAAATGATAGAGTAACACCTTTTACAACTTTTCCATATTTTACTTCGTTTTTGAAATATTTCAGTTTGTTTGATATGTAAATGAGATAGTCTCTGACGTCAAGTGCAGGGTGGAGAATTTTCACTCATTAAAAAATGTCTTATATCTCAGTGATTGCTAAGTTTACAACGTTCATTATCATGAGCAGTTATTATACGCACATTTTCAAGTAAATTTCTGGAGCAAACTTGAAGATGGAACTAATATACTAATGTGTGAAAATTCTCTACCCTGCACCTGACGTCAGAGACCATCTCATTTACATATCAAACAAACTGAAATATTTCAAAAACGAAGTAAAATACAGGAAAGTTGTAAAAGGTGTTACTCTATCATTTTACGAGATCTTTCATATTAGACAAACTTAATTTTTGTCGCCAATGTCCTAAAGTTCTTTGTCGCCTTACATGAAAATTGGTATAAGTTTTCTTCTAATCGTTTTAGTTTTAGAGAAATTTGTCTTTGTTTATCGTATTTTTGTAAATTGAAGGCCGCCGTTTTTGTTCTGATTGCGGGCGTATATGCGGTCGCTCCCATTAATTTTTGACGTCATTGAGTGATGGAAACACTACACAAAGAAACCCTTCATAATAGCATGACATGTCTCAGTCTATTGTGCAGGATTTCTATTCACGCTATTGTGAAGGATTTCTTTTCAAAGTGTATATATTTTAATTACATAATTATAGTAACTATAAATTTGAAAACAATCAACAAATATCTCTTTGTAAACGACAATCACCATAGTTCAAGGAATGTCATTTTATCAGTTCAAGAAACATCAATTTTTCATGAAAAATCAAAGAATTTTTCTCTAGTGTCTTCCTCGTCAGTTTCATCACTTTCACTTTCATCTAGTTCATGTGGCATCGTGTAGTCCAGTTTGGTTACCTTGGTTGATTTCGTCATTGGTACACGCACTCCTGCGGGAAAACACGAAGAAATGTAACTATGATATATACACGCGCGCAATAGTACACGCACGTTCGCTCTCGTGTGTAGAAATGGATGCGCGTAAAAGCGCTGTTAAGACTGTTTCTCACTTGTTGTAAGAATCGTAAGAATCGGGGATTTTTCCAGTCCCCGATCGTCTGGGATTTTTCCGACGAGTGTGAACATGATTGAAGCAATGTCCAAGACTGTCGCCGATCTGATCGCCGATCTGATTCTTACGACGAGTTACGACTAGTGTGAACAAAAAGTTCACTCGTCTGGGACAATCGATAATATCGGGATGCTTTTCGATAATGCAAAATGGCATGCAACGAAAGCTACCAGGAGTTGCGAGACAAGTTGCACGAAAAGTCGCATAGTGTAAAGCGTGGTTCAATCATAAGAATCCCGGGCAGTTCCATCCCCGATTGTCGCAGATTCTTACGACAACCAAGTTCACACTTGTCGTATCCCTAATTTTTATTCGCGCCAAAGTTTAAAAATGGCGGACGGATGCTTCTATATACACGGACAGTTTCTCCTGCTTATTACAATGATTATGGCGGCAATTCTACAGAAGAAACAAAATACAAAAAAGCGAAAAGAGAGAAGATTTTAGGTTCGTTCATATTTGAAGAAAAGACCTGGGACAATTTCGTACTGTTTTCCACGAACTAAGAGCTTAATCTGCTTCGTTACAGTTGCATGAAAGGGGGTGTTACACTAGGCAACGTTTCGTGCAACTTGACTTGCAAAGTTTCGTCATCTTTGTGTTTACGACAAGGTACACATGCGCACCAGTCGCCGGGGTGTTACACTGTGCAACGCTGAAAAGAGTTGCTGTAATCATTGCTGAAAGTAGAACTAGATTCTACTTTCTGCAACGATTACAGCAACTTGTGTCGCAACAATTTTCGCCGTTGCAAGGCATGTTACACTTTGCAATGGTTCATGTAACTTTGCAATGGTTCATGTAATTACATAGTTAACGACAGTGCCTTAACTCTAATACTTTTGATAAATCTCAGTTCAAATCTAATTGTTTACACATACTTGATCTTGGTCTGTCGCCTTCATCCGATGAATCTGTGTCCCATCTGTCGAAGTCGATGCTAAGATATGGATGCTAAAATGGAGAGAGTGTGGAAGGATTTGGTCGATAATCTTCTTGTTTCATTCTCTTTATATCTTACACACCCCATTTTTGTGTCTGCTGACGGAGTCAGCAAACACTGAGTGGTTGTGGCACTTACGTCACAACCGAACGCGTTCCGGAAGACAGCGAAAGTTCGCCGAGATCGTTTGTTGATTCACCGAGTAGGCTTCTTCCTTCGCTTATTTGGTCCACGATAGGTATTGAACTACTTTTGTTGTTTATCAGAGCCATTGTGGTTACACTGACCAACATTTTGGTCAGGTTCTTGTGTGTAAATTTCACGTACTTTTCGAATTTGAACGAAGACAGTGTCAGTGTGTTTGCAATGACCGACATTTTTGCCATGCGCTATATTTTGTATTTCACTGGTCGGCTCATGTGGTTTAAATGTAATAGTGATACTGCCAGGTAATTTCAAAATCGCTTAATATTTTAGTCGAAATAATTGTATATCGAAACATATGAACCTAGTACCACGGGTATTAATGTTTACCGTCGCACATATTTGTCATATTATATCCTAAACAAACGCGTCTCAATTAACTCAAACATTAACTCAACACCTTCGCTAAACTTTCGTAGATACAACAGTGAAAGAAATACGATTTCAGACATTCCTACAACCTATATGATTTGAATAAACTTATAATTTCCAAATATGTTTAAAATGTTAGCCCCCATTCCGCAGTATATTGTGAAACTATCTTTTAGTTCAGCACCCGTTCTTATAGCCTCTGGCATACTCACAAATAATGGACACAAGCCAATGAACTTACAGTACTTATCTCATATTTCTCTGTAACTCAAATGTCAGCAGACACATGTACGCGCTGCGTACCTATTTTTAACAACAATTCATGCAATTAAAACTTTATTTAACCACGCCTTCAGCAATACGCTGATTTCGAAGAGTGACTTAAAATATCTAAAACATAAAATACGGTATCATCATCTCATCTAGGTCGAGCGAGCTCGGACAGTACAGATGAGATTATTCCAGACCTTTCGGTTCTCCATAGCTTTCGCTAATTCATTTCTCCCGAGTCCAGTATCACTTTCAAGTTTGTCAATGTAGGTTGTAGCTGGTCTTCCACGAGAACGTCTGCCATGCGCTGGTTGCCAGAAAAGTAACTCTGATATGACTTCATCTTTACTTCTCCAACCGTGCCCGTTAAATCGTAGTCTGCGCTAACGTAATGTCGTTGATAAGGGTGGTATTGTACCATAAAGCTCAGCATTCGTCATGTGTTGTCTCCAAGTTGGAGACTCCAACTGATGTTCAGTGCTGCCCTTAGTAGCCGGGTGTCACAACTTGTTATACATCAATTTAACTCTTTCCCTACGGGCGCAGTTAAAATGGGTCACTGAAGACCCGCAAAGTCGTCAATCGAAAAACACGGCACACGGTAACGCAAGATTAAAAATTGAAATTCGGCAAGCGCCAGGAACATGAAATCCACGCACACGCCAAGTTTGATTTGATTTCATAAACAACTCTGCGATTGGTGGCATTTTGAGTTTTCAAGATGCTACGCGGGTTTCTGGAAAAATGTAAATTTTTCAACCTGATTTATGATAATTAATGCTAATTTATATTAACATAATGTGTTTTGTTCGGGAAATTTAAAAGAACAAGTAAAAGCCGGTTTATTGGGCTTCCAGAAAATGTATAGCTTTCGCAACAGTTATGGTTATTTTAAGAGATATCAATAGAACAACGTGGTCGTTCAATTTTTGATGTTTTTCAGCCGTAAGGAAAGAGTTAATAAGCAATAATAGGTAAATTGAAAATAATCGAAGAAAAAGCGTGAAAGGAAAAGCAGTTTATTATCTGTTGAATTGAAAATAATCAAAGTAAATACAGTTTAACAAAGCAAAAAAATGGTCAGTGACAAAAAATGAACCCCCTTCTCTGCTCCCCCCTACCCCCCTCAATGAGAGGAATTATGTAAGGGTTACCGCACCGGTCCACCCGCACGGGAGCTCATACTTTTAAATATATACGCAAGCTATCTATACACTACAAAGACAATACGTTCTATGCATGTGGGTCAAAAAGGTCAAAATTCACCGTGTTTAGAAATGTAGGAAATAATTCACCAAATTTGTTAAAAATTTGATATGTGTGTTGTTTAGCCGACTTATAACGATGATGAAAAATTCAGGCGAAAATAGAAAATTCATCGATGCGAAAAAATATCGACCATTGTATATTAACTCTTTCCCTACGGGCGCAGTTAAAATGGGTCACTGAAGACCCGCAAAGTCGTCAATCGAAAAACACGGCACACGGTAACGCAAGATTAAAAATTGAAATTCGGCAAGCGCCAGGAACATGAAATCCACGCACACGCCAAGTTTGATTTGATTTCATAAACAACTCTGCGATTGGTGGCATTTTGAGTTTTCAAGATGCTACGCGGGCGTGCAAGATGGCCTTTTCTGGAAAAATGTAAATTTTTCAACCTGATTTATGATAATTAATGCTAATTTATATTAACATAATGTGTTTTGTTCGGGAAATTTAAAAGAACAAGTAAAAGCCGGTTTATTGGGCTTCCAGAAAATGTATAGCTTTCGCAACAGTTATGGTTATTTTAAGAGATATCAATAGAACAACGTGGTCGTTCAATTTTTGATGTTTTTCAGCCGTAAGGAAAGAGTTAATGCAAATTGATCATAGAAAACAGTGTTAAAACCTAATTTTATTGGGGGTGAATTGTTCAATTTACTAAAAGAAAAAATAAGTACGTGTTGGGTTCGTCTGGTTAAAGTCCTTTGGAATTCTGTTTCGTTCAATTTTTAATAATGATTTTCATAGCATCCGTCGATTTGCTGCTCAAGCGACTTTGTCATTGTCCAGGTTTCACTTCCATACAGAAGTGTTTTCTACTGTTGCGCGAAAGAACTTGATCTTGAGATGTTGTGAGAGGTCTGATTTCCAGATGGTGTCCATTTTTTATAGTGCCGATCATGCCTTTGCTTTCCTCACCGTAATATCTTTAAACGGTATATACCGTATTTTTCCGAATAAACGCCCTGTGCGTTTATTGTATATTAGATAAAGGGCGTTTATTTGAACGGGAATATCTGTTGGCTTGAATAATTAAAGCTACAGGAACTCGTATTATCAAACAAAGCCTTACTACCTTACCTTTTCAGGGGAAGCAAGAAGCCGTTTCCATGTTGATGGTTGAGCTTTCTTTAAGTTGACCAAAACTTCTGATCCACGTAAATTAACCTTGCATTCCTAAACAATAAAAATATTTCAAAAGGAAAATATCAGACCGAACGGAGCGAGCCGCAGGCGAAGTTCGTACAAAAAAGACCGAAGTCTGATATTTTCCTGTACAGACCGAGTAAACGAGATTAACAAATCGTTTATTATATGGCTATTCAAGTTTTGCGATACTTATCTTGTATCAAAATTAGTGTGAAAACATTAGAAATTCACGCCAGCAAAATCAACATCGGGGACAGCGGTCCGGACATGCACTTTTACGGACCGTGCATTGACCAATCAGAACTCAGTCCGGTAGTTGTGAATATTATTTAGGTTATTTTATTTAGGATTAGTAATTAAAATCATTTTAAATTAACAAATTGCTCTGCGTACCTTCGGCAGAATGCCATCGAAGAGTTCAAAGTACAATTCGTAATTTTTCCCCAAATGCCTCGTACTAAAATTACGAGAAAGGACGAATAAACTATTAAACTACAGAGCAAAGAAACGTACATAGATAGTTCTTCGACATAAACCTAGAATAAACAACAGCTGTAATTGCTTTGTACCTAAAAAAGAAGCTGCCTTCTGTTATATTCGTGAGTTTACTTTCTACACCTCGTAGTTTGATCGATAAAGTGACAAATCGTTTCGTTTGTGACCACTTGGTCATAGGGTGGACTGCTGGAGATGAACTATATGAAGAGAAAAATAGTCCATATCAAATATTTCTATTGTCAGACAACATTGTTCACAGTTGGAAGCATAACATTGTTCACAGTTGGAAGCATAACATTGTTCACAGTTGGCAGTACAACATTGTTCACAGCAGCACAACATTGTTCGCAGTTGGCAGTACAACATTGTTCGCAGTTGGCAGCACAACATTGTTCGCAGTTGGCAGCACAACATTGTTCGCAGTTGGCAACACAACATTGTTCACAGTTGGCAGCACAACATTGTTCACAGTTGGCAACACAACATTGTTCACAGTTGGCAGCGCAACATTGTTCACAGTTGGCAGCGCAACATTGTTCACAGTTGGCAGCGCAACATTGTTCACAGTTGGCAGCGCAACATTGTTCACAGTTGGCAACACAACATTGTTCACAGTTGGCAGCGCAACATTGTTCACAGTTGGCAACACAACATTGTTCACAGTTGGCAACACAACATTGTTCACAGTTGACAGCACAACATTGTTCACAGTTGGCAGCACAACATTGTTCACAGTTGGCAGCACAACATTGTTCACAGTTGGCAGCGCAACATTGTTCGCAGAGTGTAGCACAACATTGTTCACAGTTGACAGCACGATATTGTTCACAGTTGACAGCACGATATTGTTCACAGTTGACAGCGCGACATTGTTCACAGTTGACAGCAGGTATAACACCAAGTAACATCATTACTTACGGTACAGCGGTATCTTCTAATGGAGGCATATCCTCCTCATCCGGGTCCTCGAACCCAGTCCCATCCGTACCATTCTCTTTTATCGACTTTATCCGCTTTTTCCTTGTGACGTATATCGGCTTACGGGTGATCGGCTCATGTAATGACGCAATCGCAGAGGTGTCAATTAGTAGTGTATTTGACGTTCTTCCCAGCAGTCTTTGCGTGAGATCAAAACAAAGACGGCGTGTATCAAATTGTAATCTATGTGGCATATCCGTCAATCTAAGACAAAAGAAAAATCATGGTTAAGTAGTAAGGCCGCGACACTGCAGTCTGCTATATAGTGACGTCACCTACTGTCGTCATTGTGACGTATCCTGCTCACCTTCGCATGACGTCGATCATTCCCAGACGACACATGATTTCTCGGTTGTTATCGTTGTAGCTGGAAAGTGTTTTGAGTGATTGAACGGCATTTTTGAAAACCTAAAACAAACAAGTCGACATATTTAACAATTTTATCATGAGCTCATATTTGTATAATTCAGAGACACTTATGGTGCTTTATCGCATTTTGTACTAAATTTAATTCGTTGTTCTCTTTATACCTTATCATTCTGATTATTCTTCACCAAATTACAGATAGTCTCGATACCACCTTTTTCACCAATCAATATCTTGTTTCTGAGAAAAAAATATATCATGTTTTACAAACTCTGTGTCACTCAATTACTTCCCATGGTACGTCAAACAATGCTGGACTCGTTGAAATGTGTTAGGTTTAGAATAAAGATTTGTTAAACAAGTGTGAGATCTGCACAGGAATATATTACGTGTGACTTTACAAGTGTTTAGCTCGAACGTGGCCGAGTCGAAGGTATGTCAAAGGCGCCGCAGGCTGCCTCCATACGACCCATGTCTGACCACGGAGCACAGCTAAGATCTAAGTGTTGATTTTACTGAGGGAGGAAAACCGGAGACCCCGGAGGAAAACCCTCGACGCACGGGAGAAATCAAGAGAGATCTGTGGTTTTCCTACAGACCGAGGAGTAGCAAGCATATAGGCAGTACATATACCAATCGGACCACTACAGCATTATTATTATTATTATAACAATCTTTAATCAGGGTGTCCCCGTCACAGAAGTGGTTTTCAGAGGAGCCCTGCGTCATTAAAAATATATACAACAATAAATAAATAAAAAACATAACATAACATAACATTACATTACAAAAAGAAAAAGAAAAACAAAAAACAACCTATAAAATGCAGTTACAGTATACAATTAATAATACACTTATCAAAAATACAATAAATTAAAATAAACTTAAGCAGTTCAAATATCCATCAACTTTTTAAGTTTCGTTTTGAAAAATTTGAAAGAGGAAGGCATTTTTAGTTCATCTGGCAAAGTGTTCCAATCGACTAGTCCTTGATAGGATAGTTTTTGTTTACCCCAGTTAGTTTTAGCACGTGGTAGATAGAAATCACGTTTTCGCCGAGTGTCATAGTTATGTATATCATAATTGAATTTAAAATTGAAATCAAGATCAACTTCGTTATACAGGCACTTGTGTAATATGAGGCGTCTATGGAAGAGTCGTCTAACATGTAGAGGTTTCCATTTTAAGGACATTAGCGATAGTGAAGCTGATGAGCGTGTGGGTAAATCCAGAATTATCTTAGCAGCTTTATTTTGAAGAACTTGAAGTTGAAAGCCATTGCAGGGCTTTCTCTTTGTTCTGAAGTACCCGTCAGTGTCAGACATGCGGGTCCGAAGGGACATTCTGATTCATTGAAGGCCAGGGGGTGCGGTTTATACTACATCTGCTAAATGTGAATCTTAGGAATACAATTTTCAGCATTTGGAGAAATAATTAACAGGTAGCAAATTCAACTATATTATCAACGAACTGTCCCCTGGAGTTTTAGCAGCCGTTTTCATAAAAACAAACCTGCAGAGACGATTTAACTAGGACATCGGGAAGATATAGCCGGTGATTTCCTTTACATGAGTACCCACCGGAGCTCAGCCGGGTCTTAGCGAAAATATTGTGACCTTCGCGCTCTCCATCTGAGTCTTGGTAGCTCAATGGTTAGAGCATCTCACCGGCAATCAGAAGGTTACAGGTTCGATTCCTGTCCGGGACTCAGAAACATTTCTCTGACTTACTTAGCATTCCCAGCCAAAGATGAAATAGCCCACATGACATTTTCCAAAACAGAATCATTGTTTGATGTTTCGAGTAAAGAAAGTAATTTCTCGAGTCCTCCTGCTTCTCGGATTGTATCACAGTTTCTATAGAAAACAGCAAAAAGTGGTTAATATACTCTAAAACACAAACTATAGACCACAAATTATACCGGAGCTTACTTGTTATCATCGGCAGACACAGCTACGATAGCCCAGCAGATATTTTCTTGAACCTGGAGTAAAGCAAAATAAATGGCACACAGTTAACGTTTATGGGGGCAGCCTGCCTTCATTTCGACAAATTTTTCAACCAAAATATTTTGGCGAACTGTTTAACAAATCCCTGACATCTATATATCAAATTAAACTGCACAAAATGCTATATAATAATATTGAGAGAAAAAATGCCAACTGTTTAATGTACAACGATTATGGCCTGAATGGTGCCAGGTTCCCAAGTGTGAAAGGACCCATTTTGTGGCAGAAATGTCAAGCTTAATAATTTATCAAGGCATTCAAGTTATACACTACCCTTTTAGCAGGGGAGATAGCTTGTTGCAATAAACCTAAAACAATTATGGTTAGCTTATTTAAATCCATTAAATATCAATATGAATTACGAGCTCCAAAAGAAATGTCACAACACAATGTTGTAGGGGCTGGCAATGTTTCAGATCATAATAAATAAAGAAAATCAGAGGTTCATTACATAGAGGGCTAATCATAGATTCTAAAAATATATAGGTTATGGGTACAGCCAAAACCATTAGAAAAAGGGGAACATAACTACTACAATAACTATATTCCTTAATGTTTAACAAACACTTACAGCCCTGATTTAAATTTTTCAAAAAATACTTTAATTTTTAACAGTTTTAACTGTAGCCTGATCTAATACAAATCCTAATTCCTTTCACGTATATCACCGATAAGGAGCTTCGTTCTTTTAACAGCATACCTTTATCCTACAGTAATATATACCTTATTATTAGTAGTTCTATCCAAGAGAAGACATAAGTTGGTAACTCCACCAAATTCTCGTATCGTATCTCGATTTCTAGAAAACGTTAAACGCAACTCTTGATATACAATCACTTTCAGTGCACCATCGTTTTTACTTCTGTATTTATGTGTTCTCACCTGTCATTTGTTGCCAAATGTTTCAGAGCCCACGCTGTGTGTTCTTGAACTTTAGCGCTTTTGGTCTAGAAAACACGATGTATGTAGTGCTGTAGTTTGTTTAGAAATATAGAAAACTCTACACTTTTACGTAGTTCGTTTAGAATGATAAGAGAAAATACAACTTCATGAGGAACTCGTTTGCAGTCATTAAATCAAAGGAAACTGACTCGTTGGATTCACATAATTACAAGAGGCAAGTTAAGATCATCTAGTACCTTTGTCAACAAATAGCACAGGGCCTTTAAACCTCCTCCTCGTCTGATTTCGTCACAATTCCTACATTTACAAGGTATGGTGAGGTATGGTATAGTGGTGTGGTATGATATGGTGTGGTATGATATGGTGTGGTATGATATGGTGTGGTATGATATGGTGTGGTATGGTGTGGTATGGTGTGGTATGGTGTGGTCTGATATGGTGTGGTCTGATATCGTGTGGTATGACATGGTATATGGTGTGGTATGGTATGGTAAGTGGTATGGTATGGTATGATATGGTGTGGTATGGTATGATATGGTGTGGTCTGATATCGTGTGGTGTGATGTGGTATGGTGTGGTATGATATGGTATATGGTGTGGTATGCTATGGTAAGGTATGTTATGGTAAGGTGTGGTATGGTATGGTATGGTAATGTCCTGGTATGGCAAGGCTTTATTTAAGAAGGGTAGCCTATTCAGCTCAGCATTTTATCTAACTATATTACATAAAAAGGGAAAAACAAAAAAAGACAAAACGACATGCACTTCAAGAAATAAACTTTTACCAAAATTATTGTCGGATTATACCAATAAGATAAATGCTTATTAAAAGTATTTTCATTTCTCACTCACTGGTCATTCTGAGCAGCTAAGAAAGCCAGCGTTATGACAATGTATTCTTGAACGGCCTCTGTTTTACTCACACCAAGAAGACGACAAATACAACGAACACCTCCACTTTCCCGAATAGCGTCCTTTTCACTACGAAAACACGAAATGAAATAAGTGATTCTGTATGCACTTTATAGTGCTACTATGCGATGGAAATCCTCACCAAAGGTTTTCTGAAACAATATCTTTGATCTCCTTAGCAAGCTGCAACTTCTTATTCGGATCCTAAAATAACAACACGTAAAAATATCACGTATGAAATTTTCAATATTTCGCATATGAAATTCCAAATTCATATGTGAAATGTTCAAATGACAGGGAATGGCCCCTCAGAATATGAAAATAATGCCGTTCTTCTCAAAGGCATACCTGAGTTTTATAAAGCTGGAGACAGATGTCTGGTATCTCCTTAAAATTCTCCTAATAATAAAGAAACAAAAATATTTTAAAAGAAGTGATAAGAATTGCATGGTAGTAGATATTTAAACATTTTACAACTTGGCAAACCTTTGGTTCTGTTGAGTTAATTGTTTCAAATGCTTCGGGAAACAATGTCTTAAAAATAAAGTAGGAAGAAACATTTATAATACACGCGTTTTGTGTGTATATGTTTAGATTATGAAGAATATGAGACCATTAAGACGAACCACCTTCAAAGCATGCTTGTATATGGTTCGATAGTTTAAATAATGAGAAATTGCATTTTTCCGCATAAAAAATGTTTGTAATGCAGATCTGAGCTTCATCGTGGTTCATTGCATAGCTCTAGTGGTGGTCTTGCTTACTGAAACGTTTTATACCCTCAAAGTTTACCTGAGTGGAGAAATCGTGTTTCCAATAAATTCAGATGAAGAGAGATAGAGAGAGATGGAGATACATGACGACCGGTGATACATTACGACCGGTAATACATTACGACCGGTGATACATGACGACCGGTGATACATGACGACCGGTGATACATGACGACCGGTGATACATGACGACCGGTGATACAACATTACGACCGGTGATACATGACGACCGGTGATACATGACGACCGGTGATACATGACGACCGGTGATACATGACGACCGGTGATACATAACGACCGGTGATACATGACGACCGGTGATACATTACGACCAGTGATGCATTACGACCGGTGATACATAACGACCGAAAGTTTACCTGAGTGGAGAAATCGTCTTTCCAAGAAATCCAGAAAAATAATTTGCATAAAATCTGTCGCTTATCATAAACACAAATTCTCTAGATATTTTATAGATATATATATATATATATTTTATTTATTTTTTTATTATTACTGTAAATTATGGTACAACTTAAATAAAGTATAAAATATACAAATGCTACAAGTGTGAAACGTTTCAATAATCAAGACCACCGCTAGAGCTATGCTATGAACCAAAATAGAGCTCAGATCTACATTTGAAAACTTTTTATGGTGGAAAAACGCAATGTCTCATGATTTAGTCTATCGAGCCACCTTAAAGAGGGATAAATGGTTATACACCTTGCCACCTTTTCACCATGATCGAATGTACCTTGTTTCTTGAAGATACAGAATGTCAAAATGCAATTACCTTGTGACAGTCTAAGGTCGCCTGACCATTACCAGTGAGGACTAACTCATGATTTATCAAGACGTTAGGCTCTGATGAACAGTCGTATAACTCGATGCCATAATGAAAAGTCCCAGCGAACATTGCACCACTCTTTGATTTGACCTATAAAACAAAAGAGGAAGGGTTATACTACCACAATTATGACAGTTTTTTCCAGCTGTAATTTGATCATGAGGGAAAACTACTGGTAAGGATAACAGAATCATCATCTCATCATCATAATATTTTAGCCGAAACAATTGTATTTGTCATATCCTAAACAAACGCGTCTCAATTAACTCAAACATGATCTACACCTTCGCGAAACTTTCGTAGATATAATAATAATAATGGAAACTTTATTAATATAATTTTTTTTTATATATTTACAATTGCAAATCTCACTTCTTGAGGTAATTTACAATTGGCTAACTTGAATAATAATAATAATAATAATAATAATAATAATAATAATAAAAGACGTATTAGGAGCATTATACAATAGTCTCAATGCTCTTACAACAATATAGTCTTAAAGTTACTTATAAAACTTATTACAGTTTCATTACAAAGATAAAGCCTACTACATATATTACCACTATAAACAAAAAACTATTAATTTAAAAAAAGAAAAGTCTTAAGTGCTGACTTGAAATTACTTAACATATCAAAGCTTCTAATTTCCTGTGGTAATGAATTCCGCAGTTTTGGTGCCAAAAAAAATGTTTTGGTGTTTTGATATAGCAGTGAAAGAAATTCTATTTCAGACATTGCTAGCCTACAACCTATATGATTTGAATAAACTTATAATTTCCAAATATGTTTAAAATGTTTGCCCCCCATTCCGCAGTATATCATGACAACTTCTTCTAGTTCAGCACCCGTTCTTATAGCCTCAGACATATTCACAAAGAATGGACACAAGCCAATGAACTTACTTATCTCACATTTCTCTGTAACTCAAATGTCAGCAGACACATGTACGCATTGCGTACCTATTTCTATGTTAGTTTTGAAATTTTTTAAATACACTAGTGTATTCGCGTGGTATTGATGATATAATATTCACTGGTCACGTGCAGTGCAAATCTAGCTCTCTGATTGGTCAATTTATAGTTGAGGTATAATATATACGAAAACTACCTTCGCATTAAGCAGTTTATCTGACGTCATGTCCCATAACACATCTTCGTCTTCCTCCGTCCATTCGCTCTCTGCAAAATAACACAAATAATTTATCACAAGGTCATCATGTTGCGCGACACAATCACGTTTTACTCTGATGAAGGACTCTGTTCGAAACGTCAGTATTTTATTGCTTAAATCTCGACAGTTACCACCTTTTTCGCTTTACAATCTCTAGCATCTGGCAAAGCGTTTTTTGCTGAAAGACCAGGAGCGTTTGTATATCAGATAAAGATTGGACGCGAATATTTTATATGGCTTATCAAATGAATACACATAAATGTTCATATTTATCTACTATCTTGAAGATACAAGCTGTTTTAAAAACGACTACAAAAACGTCTACATCTAAATAACCTGCATGTTTACCAACTATTTCAGTGATTCAAGCCATTTTCGCAGAGAAAATCGAAGGAAAAGTTTATGTAAATCAGCACGAATCTTTATCACACATAAGGTCATACGATCATGATTTTTCTTTGTGTTTTCCTCATGAATTATTAACGAGTTTTTGAAGTAGCAGTTAAAACATGAGCTGCCGATGTTTATATGGGCAGTTGCAATTGTTAATCCTTTACAATTACTTGGTCTTACCAACTGGACTTATATTGACTAATGAGCATTCTATCGCTTGGTGTGGCAGCTGAAAGAAAAAAATTCATATATATTTTTGTAAAACCTTTTAATTCTCCCAAAGTACGAAGTATCCTGAGTCGGACCTCCACTCAGGGTCTTAAGAATAATTGAGGAGAAAGTGCTGCCTTTGCAATAATACCAGCAAGGGTCTTCTCGGATAACGACCTTAAATCGTAGGCCCTCGGAACCCCTATCAATTGGGTTTCTAGCCTGTTGGGGTATTCCCTTCACCTAAACATAATAAATTGTGATAAACATAAACTAAACCTGCAAAATGGCTGACCACGCCGGTATAATTCTGTCTTTTGTGATCCATTCTCTGTCTCCATAATCAACGTAAAATACATCATATTCTCCGTTGGGACGAATACTGAATATCTTAGCCCGATACCACCTTCAGGAAAAGAAAATAATTAATAACTAGAAGAACGAGATTGCATTATTATTTCCAAGGAGTCGAAGATTTGACATGAATATAACGTCATACTTATCATCTGCTGTGAACTTCGCTACACAAAGGGAACCAATGGCTAGCTCTTCTTCTTCGTTTGTCTTCTTCGTTCTTTCGGCAACTCCAGTGGAGATCTCTTCCGAAAGGTTATTCAGACTTGAAAACACAACAAATAAGGGACTCATGGTCATTATTTATGGCTGGGGTGGAGGCCGAAGAGAAAATGGTTGGGTAACTGAAAATTCTAAGACCTAAATGGCTGGGTAAAAAAAATCACTTCTCTGAAGGGTTGGGTGGCAAAATTTTCCTGACTTTTTACATCAAAAAATTAAGAGTTCATCATTTAAAATTTTGTTATCATCTCCAGTTATCCTTAGTCATCATTGCACATTAGCTTTTGTTATTGTATTCCTCTGCTTGTTTTCCTTGGATTCCTGCTCTGTTTAGGGAGATAATAATCTGAAAGTTACAGTAGGATCTGTCTGTATATCTATTTGGGTTTGTTATTAAAACCTGTATCGCTGGATTGTATGCTGGGAATTGGGCTTTACAGTATCTAACTTTTTTCTTCTTGGGTTGGGTAAATTATCTTCTTTACTCATAAATGGCTGGGACGGTTAAATTTCTGATCTTAATTTGGTTGGGTAAAAGACGAGAAAATATCTTATTATATGTCAAAACATTTTTGTTACCTATCCGAGGTCGCGTTCAGACGAACATACAGCAATCCTGGACTTTCCACAGCAGACACATACACAAGCTCATAGTTGTCTTCACGTAGTGTCTCAGTCTCTAAAAGTGATGCACAGGTCAGAGATCTAGAACAGAGTAAAAGATCGTTTATTAATATATCTCGTTACCACCAGAGATGGGAAGGATGGCACATGGACTTTCATGTCTGAAACCAAATAGTTAGAGTTGTTGAAATGGCGGGCTACAGGTTTGTCAACATCATTGTTCCTCACGGAACGAAGATGTTCAGCAAACCTGTCTGAAAATGATTTAACTTTTCGCATCTCATTAATTATTAGTTTGTTTATCTCCCATGGATTTGATTGGCTACTTTCTACTTGTGACACCCTTTTGGCATATATATATAAGCCCTATTTATTTTATTTCATCTTGTCTTACTCTGATGAAGGGCTCCGCTCGAAACGTCAGTATTTCGTTACTAAAAATCACAGCAGTTTACCACCTTTTCACTTTGCTATATATCCAAAACACTGTCTACGCAGCACTCTACTTTTTAACAAATCTTTATTTTGACACGGTAAAATAATCTGATAAAGAAAACCTTGAAAAGCAAAAGAGTAGTTTCTTAAACTGTTTAAATGTCTGACATTCAAACCTTTCAGAACTTTCTTGGCCGGTTAACTGTCTCAACGTCACGAAGGCTTCAAGGTGTTGTGTCAACTTTTTAATATGCTATAAAGAGAGCAAAAAACGAGTCATTAGAAAGATAATTTAGAAACGACACCTATCTCACATTTGGGGATTTTACATATTCGTAATATTTGGGTCTCCCTGAGCAAAATCATAATATATATTGTCAGCAGAAAATTTCATCTTCGTGGACTTTTTCACTGTCAAAGTTATCGGATATGATATCACAAGAGGCATTTTTGTGGCAAGTAACAAAAGAAAACTGGTTTGGAATGCCTCTTGTGATATCATATCCAGTAACTTTGACTGCGAAAAACTCCATGAAGATGAAACTTTCGGCTGACAAGATATATTAGACACTTTACTCCCCAGTATCAACATACAAATTCTCCTTATTGGTCTCCCAACATTTCATATAGTACTAGTTGGGAGAAGTTGCTGTTTTAAAAACGTGATCATCTTTGGTGATCACTTTCTTTATTCTCATTACGTTTATGTTTGGTTATTATGAGAAGATGGATGCTGATCACCCCTGGGAAGGGTTAATATTAAAGTACCTCGGGGTTAGGGACAGCGAGTCCTTCTTTTAACAGATCCATTCGAACGTTAAATGTGTTGGTGGTAACATTGATGTCTTCGAGATATCTTTTTGCAACTAGTGGATCTAGCCAGATAGTATTCCTTAAACTGAAAGGTACCAAAATATACAGAAGTTAATGGCATGGTCACAATAGGGTACGAATGACCGCAGGCTCTAGCAGAAGGGAGGAGTATGTACGACTTATGATGGTCGGGGACACTTATGATGATCGGGGACACTTTTGATGGTCGGGGACACTTATGATGGTCGGGGACACTTATGATGGTCGGGGAAACTTATGGTGTTCGGCGACATTTATGATGGTCGGGGACACTTATGATGGTCGGGGACACTTATGATGGTCGGGGACACTTATGTGTTCGGAGACACTTATGGTGTTTGGGGACACTTATGATGTTTGGGTACACTTGATGTTCGGGGAAACTTATGATGGTCGGGGACACTTATGATGTTCGGGGACACTTATGATGTCACGGCCCTTTGAAATCCAGTATAGGCTACCGTGTGTAAATAATTTTAATTAAATAAAGACTTTATGTCGGGAAAATTTCATGAATTAAATACCCCATGACGACTTTTCCTTCGAGTTCTTGTCCTTCGATTTTTTGTTGAACAAATCTGTAAGACTACGAAAAGAATTTTAATACTTTAATGCTTAATATCAATATATACCACGTGTCCATCAAGAAATATGGCAAGGAATGTTAAAGTGACATTGTCATCAAATGTTTGGTTTCCATTTTATTTCCCCAAATAAAATGCCACGTTACGATTTTGAAATCTGCTATCAGAACGAAATTTGGTTGAACAGAATTGATTTTATCAACGGTTGAAACAGCGAAATATGCCACTTCGGATGCGACATTTTCCGGCGAAAACAAATGGCGGCGATGAATTTCGCATGCTGCATTTAATTTCAGACAAAGATTTAATTTATCGCGACGAAGCCCATCGATACATTACTCGCAAAAGTTGGAATATTTTAACAAATAAATAAAATGGAAACCGAAAATGTGGTGGCAATGGCACTTTAAGAAAGCTTTTTTGAGGGAAATATATGTTTTCTAACTTTCTTTGTCCAGTCTTCATCTTCATCAACTGGCTTCACTCTACACACGATGGCTTCGACTGCCTGAAAGAACAAAATAGACTCGTTAATTATTTTTATACTTATTTTTATTACAATTCACTCTCTGACGAAGGGCCTTCGCTCGAAACGTCTGTCTGTCTGTCTGTCTGTCTGTCTGTGTCTCTTATCACTCGTATAATACAATTAAATGACTAACTGTGAAAACTATCATTACCTGAAAAGGTATGCCGACAAACTGAGGAGCTATTTCCAAAAGACAGCGAGTAGGAACATCTTCATATTCCCCACGATCAACAAAATAAACCTAACCAAACAGAATCACCAGTTCACTTTCAACGAGTCTGCCAAAAACTGTGTTTAAAAACAAGATATTCTTCATACAGTACCTCAACTTCAAGAGCTCTGTTTGTCTCAGGATCCTCCAGAACTACACGCAAAATTTTCACTCTACAAAGTAGAAATGAGTGGGACTTCCTATAGAAATTTGTCTAGCGTGCAGAGATTAAGTGAGCTTTGTACCGGAGTGAATGTGTATCTTCCTGTTATCCCGCTTAAGTTGGACTTGTAGAATGTTGTGTTGTTACAAAGGTTGATGTTATTGATGACGGGAAATTATCTTCGTACGACGGTTTATTTAACTTAGAAAGAAAAGTGATCAAATACTGCAGTCATCTTAAGATCTACTGCAACCTAGGACGGCGACGGTATTGAAAGAAATATAAATTTTAGCATTTGGGTGAGACCACGGTAGATTGACTAGCGTATTTGACACTCAAAGCTTGTTTTATGATCTCCAAAACGCTTCAATATTTCTAAAACGATTGTAGTGTCTGTGTTTAAGTCAGTCTTAAGCAACAGTTCTCATCTCTCCGTGAGTTACCGTCGTCCTAAAGACGTGAAAATGCTCTCAGTGGCGTTGTTGTAAACAGAATAATCCATTTGTATAGCACCAAGTCCAATGGTGCTTCACATTCGAAAAGTTGAAGAAGGTCGCTCAGATATGTAGGAAAAGCTGTATTCATTACGAAGGCTTATTGTATTTTCTTACCTATGATATGAACCTTCGTTCTCAATCACACAAAGTTTATAAAGCTGTATTACTCCACAAAGGTGACGGTTGTTCGAGGAGGAATACCAGGAATTTAGATCTAAAGCTAACTTTAAAAATGTCGCGCCACTGTAGTAGTCGGTATCGTCGTCATTATCGTTGTTATCATCGTTCTTGCTGCAAATGTTATCGTCCTTCTTGAAGCTATTCTGACTCTCAAGGATTCTGACGAAGTAACGAGTCGCATCCAAAACCTTTAACACCAACATCTGGAAGAAAACGAACAGTATTTCATTGTGTGTTCAAGTTTCTAAATAAACTTAAAAACTATAAGTAGCACACCTTAATAATTCCAGATCTGGGTAAACGATCTGAAACATCCTCATCTGGAAACACAGTATGTCTTCCTTTGCACGATGTTAAGTAATTCCTAGAGTTTAAAGAAATTAAAAACATTGTGATTTCTCGCGGAATCCCGGCAGATTAGAACAGAAAAAAATATACATGGACAACAACATACTTGCACACTCCAAATACTTTCAAAAAGTAACACAAATCCAAATTTTTCTTTCTCTCTTCTTTTGCCTAAACCCAAAAAGACCATACTAGCTATTAGATAGAAGCAGTCATCCATTTTTGGTTGCCAAAGATAAACAGTAAATTTAGGTCGCGTTACATTGCGTTACGTCACTTTGTTACGTTACGTGTACGTCACCTTACATTACCCTACGTCATCTTACGTTGCGTTGCGTTATCTTGCGTTACCTTACGTCACACTACGTTACCTTACGTCACACTACGTTACGTCACGTTACGTCACCTTAAGCCTGCGTAGCGGCTCTCGGGGGGGGGGGGGGGGGGGGGGGGGGGGAGGGAGGGAGAAGAGCGAAAATGCGCGGGAGGGGAGGGAGGGAGAAGAGCGAAAACGTGCGCGAGGGGAGGGAGGGAGAAGAGCGAAAACACGTCACCTTACGTTACGTCTCCTTACATTACGTTAAATTGCGTTACGTTATGTTAAGTTTGTCTAATATGAAAGAACTCGTAAAATGATAGAGTAACATCTTTTACAACTTTCCCGTGTTTTACTTCGTTTTTGAAATATTTCAGTTTGTTTGATATGGTCTCTGACGTCAGGTGCAGGGTAGAGAATTTTCACACATTAGAAAATGTCTTATCTCAGTGGCTGCTAAGTTTACAACGTTCATTATCATGAGGAGTTATATTATACGCACATTTTCAAGTAAATTTGTGGAACAAACTTGAGGATGGAACTAATATTTTAATGAGTGAAAACCTGACGTCAGAGACCATCTCATTTACATATCAAACAAACTGAAATATTTCAAAAACGAAGTAAAATACGGAAAAGTTGTAAAAGGTGTTACTCTATTATTTTACGAGTTCTTTCATATTAGACAAACTTAATTTTTGTTGCCAATGGCCTTTACGTTTTATATTGTGATATTCTTATACCTCAATCGCAAATACGGTTACTGATTCAAACACTGATGGAATCTCCCCTCCAGCTCTTGTCACTATCTGTTTGATGTGCTGCGCATATCTCGCTGTTACTTCTGTGCCAAGGATCACAGACAGGCACTCCCTTTCCTGAAAACGAATAAGTAACTGGGATATATTATTGGAACATTTACGATCTAACACCGTAATACATTATACTTTATACATAGTTGCCAGCTACTCTGGCTTTAAAAAGTTTTTTGAACGTAACTTTAAAAGTTACTGTCCATGACCCAACGTTTCGACACTCCATCAGGGGTGATCGTTGTAAAGTTAGGATCCCTATTGATACCCTCATAAACCGATGATGACGTTGTCTATTAACAAGATACAAATAAGCTTCTGGCAACAAACTTCTTTCTTATTTGCATCTTGTTAATAGATAACGACATCATTGGTTCCATGAGGGTATAAATAGGGATCCTAACTTTACAACGATCACCCCTGATGAAGACACTAGATTGGAGTGTCGAAACATTGGGTCATGGACAGTAACTTTTAAAGTTAGGTTCAAAAAACTTTTTAAAGCCAGAGTAGCGTCAAACTATGTCTGATTTATCACCTGGTTGTGTTGGGAAACTACCCGTTTACATAATACTTTACTCTGTACCTTAGTACTGGGGTACGATGCTGCCATGCAAAACAATCTTCTTCCAAACGATGTCTTATTGGCAGGAAAGTCAAAGTGAATGACACACGAAGCATTCCTGATATTACATTTATCACTCGCACCATCCGTCATAACTAGGAAATCAAACACAATTTTAAAATGTTATTGCAGTGCTGAGGAAAGCTATCAGTTGTACAATGCAGGGCTGCGAAGAAATATTTTATCTTGACAGGACAAATGTCTGACCAATTCCCGAAATTTAAAAAGAAATTGGACTTTCTTTGTCAAGGGTTTCTCCATCTACATCATAAAGCAGAATTGGTAAGATAATATATTTTACTTGGTCGGACATGTACGATCAAAATTTGGGTTTTTTCCCTGATATTTGCCAAATTGGTCGGACAATGTCCGATGTCCGACAGTAATTTACAGCCCTGGTACTAGATCCGAGGTGGGATCGAACTTCCAACCTTGAATAAGGAAGATATTCACAAAAATCGAGTTTCAAATTCATAAAGACATGAGGATGGCTAGATAAAAATTTCGCTTTACCGGTTGTGACGTCACACGCATATCGAAAATACATGCAAGATGGCGGACAATTGGATTCCTCTCTTTAGCCGCTAGTGATTCAGGTTAGCAACTTTGACAGTGCAATTATTATAATCTCTCTCATCTATGTCGACCTC
Source organism: Chrysogorgia sp. JL179-B06 (assembly GCA_035772405.1). NCBI lineage: Eukaryota > Metazoa > Cnidaria > Anthozoa > Scleralcyonacea > Chrysogorgiidae > Chrysogorgia > Chrysogorgia sp. JL179-B06. The sequence goes on along the minus strand of JAYKKM010000383.1, from coordinate 53,556 downwards.
TCGGACGAACTCCAGCAACATATGTTTTCCAGGTGTCACAATCTTTTATAGCCCTTTCCAAACAACCAACATCTTCGCGACAAATGTCGTCCTTCTAGAAGGGTGTCGACGAAGGTTGTCTTTCTACTTCACAGTCCCGAACTTCGGCTGCCACAGAACCAGCCTTGAAGCTATCTCCTCGGGTGTCTAACGCAGTGACCTGCGAGACGAAGTCGACGTTGCCTGACGTTCGTTGAAACTGGAGGAAGGTCGCTATTGAGCTGCTCGTTTGTCCAATGTTGTTTCCATGAGACGTTGAGCGCCATCCTTAGCATTCCGTCTATTTAAGTTACGTACTTTGATCGAAAAGGTACTTATTTTAGAAATACTTAGCTTACCTACGACCGGGTATGATTCAGAGCTGTGTGGTGTGTTCCACTGTCGATGGACTTCGTTAAGGTGTTCCGGCCTCATGAACTCATGGGCGACGAGCACTGAGTAGCTGCAATGATGAAGTACTCCTGACAATCGTTCAGCGTCTTTCGCAGCCGAAGTAAAAATAATAATTTCATGATCTGCAGTTGTCATTAAGGAATCCAATAATCCTAGCAAAAGAAAGAAATTTTGTCAAAGAAGTATTCTACTTCAAGAAATATGGCGTACAGTATCCGTCAGACGTGTGGCTAAAGAGAGGAATCCAGTCCGGCATATCCATTGTACCCAATCCCCAAAACAACAAAGATCCTAACCCTAACCCCCCACCAAACTAGTTTTCTAACCCTAACCCATCGCCCAATTAGTTTTCTAACCCTAACCCCCCGCCTAATTAGTTTTCTAAATTAATTTTCTAACCCTAACCCCCCGCCTAATTAGTTTTCTAAGTTAGTTTTCCAATCCTAACCCCCGGACTGGATTCCTCTCTTTAGCCGCAAGTATCCGTCAGTTAGCTCTTGGTAAGGTTCGGGATAGCTGAAGAGAGCATGCTTTGTTTTTCAGTATCATTTGCAAGAAGTGTGGAGAAGAGGTTAAGAAATCGAAAACGACCGTTTACAAGAAGATACTTACTTTTTAGTTTATTAGATTTATCACTCTTTTAGGTGAACGGAATACCCCCAACAGGCTAGAAGCCCAATTGATAGGGGTTCCGAGGGCCTACGATTTAAGGTCGTTATCCGAGAAGACCCGAAATTTCTTACCATTTGCTGGTATTATTGCAAAGGCAGCACTTTCTCCTCTATTATTTTTAAGACCCTCTCAGGATTTGAATCTGTGTTTCCCAGCTCATACAGTAGCTACAGATTATTAATTAAAAGCATAAAAATTCATACCAATTAACTGTGAATCTCTTTTGCTGAAAGATACAAATTTCACAATTTGCCGAACTTTACAGAACATTGCGGCTTCGACTGCATTACTAATTAGGATGAGAGGGTTCCCTAGGTATGCTTTCACCAGGGAGCAAACTCCGGGGGTCCATTTTTTCGCCATAGCAATGCATTGCCTCGGAGCCAAACGGTTAGGTTGTGACGCAAGAAGACCTAAAGAAAAAGTAGAGATAAAAGATGAATACAATTCATCATATCGAAAACCCTTATAGGTTGGATTTTTTGGACAAGAACAAGAGTACGAGATAAGAACAGAGTATAAGACAAGAACAAGAGTACAAGACAAGAACAAGAGTACAGTACAAGAACAAGACAAGAACAAGAATACAAGAACAAGAATACAAGAACAAGAGTACAAGACAAGAACAAGAGTACAAGACAAGAACAAGAGTACAAGACAAGAACAAGAGTACAAGACAAGAACAAGAGTACAGTACAAGAACAAGACAAGAACAAGAATACAAGAACAAGAATACAAGAACAAGAGTACAAGACAAGAACAAGAGTACAAGACAAGAACAAGAGTACAAGACAAGAACAAGAGTATACAAGACAAGAACAAGACAAGAACAAAAGTACAAGACAAGAACAAGAGTACAAGACAAGAACAAGAGTACAAGACAAGAACAAGAGTACAAGACAAGAACAAGAGTACAAGACAAGAACAAGAGTACAAGACAAGAACAAGAGTGCAAGACAAGAACAAGAGTACAAGACAAGAACAAGAGTACAAGAACAAGAGTACAAGAAAAGAACAAGAGTATACAAGACAAGAACAAGACAAGAACAAAAGTACAAGACAAGAACAAGAGTACAAGACAAGAACAAGAGTACAAGACAAGAACAAGAGTACAAGACAAGAACAAGAGTACAAGACAAGAACAAGAGTACAAGACAAGAACAAGAGTGCAAGACAAGAACAAGAGTACAAGACAAGAACAAGAGTACAAGACAAGAACAAGAGTACAAGAAAAGAACAAGAGTATACAAGACAAGAACAAGAGTACACAAGACAAGAACGTTCTCTCCCTTGCAAACATCTTACCGCCATACTCCCTCATCAGCTCCTTAATGCATTCCGTTCGTCTTTCCACCAGAATATCAGCGTCGTCAAACACAAGATGACACAAGCGATCCAGTCGCGTATAGCCTTTCTTCAACATGCGCAGAAAACACGGAGGAGTGGCAATTATCATTTCACAGCCATTGATCAAATGAAGAATATTCTCATCTTCAGCACCGGCCCCAAACAAAACCTGAACACGGATGTTTCTGATTCTTTTCGTTAACTTACAGCAACATTCGTAAACAGCTGCAGCCTTTCGCCACCCGGAGCAAAGGATCAGAGCAAGAGGCTGCAATTTAACAGATTACTTATTACTACATGATCTGACGCGTTCGAGAAAAAGAATGGGGGAATAGTACTAAAATAATAGTTCAGATTTACATCTTTTTTGTTTTCAAACCTTTTGAAAATATGTATTATTTTTTCCGATCCGTATCCTACCAAATCCTGCTTTCTGATCGGCTAACGAGCGGTCCGTATGGGCTCGTACAGACCGCTCGACATAATTTCAGTTTTAAATGCGTTTTATAAGCCGTAAAATATTCTAAAAACATTTGAAAATGAACTCAAACGAGATTGAACATATTGAAAGACATATAAGTGAGTTTTTTTTATCGGAAAAGAGACTTAACTCTCAATTTCCTTTGACGAAGAAAACGCACAGACTTTTCTTTTTTGTCCCCTAACTGATGAAGACCAAAAAAACAAGCCTGGATACTAAGGGGAAGAAAACTATTTACCGTTTTGGTCGGTCCATATTGAGAAATATTTCCCTTGATCTCAAAAACGTCCCTCGCCCTGCAACGTCGGCTCAGGAAATATTTCTCCATACGGACTTCCAGCCGGTAAATAACATATATCTATTTCGCACCATGAAGAGTGAATGGAAAGTTAAAAAACATCTGTTCTGCTGTTATAGTTCCCGCAGGCCGTTTTTCCGGTAAGAACACTCTTTCGAGAGCTTGAAAGGACATACCGTATCTTTGAAAAACACAAGACTTGAAGTGTTATTTTCTGCTGGCTGAGGAACGAAAGAAGCAGAAAATGTTTTCTCACACACTGCTGGGGGCGTTTAGGGATGGTGCGGGTTACGTAGAGCACATTTTGTTGTTGCTTCCGCATTGCTTAACAAAAGTACCCGCCCACCCACCCTTTGTAAAGGTGGCATTAGGGGCCTTGTTAGTTTGTTATGTTATGAGTGGTAGATCTGCAGTTAGTAATTTTGTATTTAGTTTTCTATAGTTGAGCTGAAATTGGTAACAGTATCAGGTCTAACTGATAAAGCTGTACTATCTATCTGTAGTTGCAGCAGCTCCCAACAGGCCAGCTGTGTGCGAGAAGTAATCTTCACTTACCCCATTTCCCATCGGTAACTCCGTATAATCTCCTGGTTCTGCTATTCGGGTCACAATTGGCAGCAGATACGTCAGCGGATTCCCAGAATTCCCCGCCTCTCCTATTCCACAGACGTCCCTGCCTCGTATGATGGTGGGCCAAACATTAGATTGGAACGAGGTGGGTGTGGTGACCTCCATTTCACGTGACATGCGCAGAACTGTTTCCGGGAAAATGGTTGGGTCCATTTGAGTGATGGGCCGCGGAAGACCTTCCCCATGGATGAAAATATCTCTTGAGACATGGCAGAGATTAGAGGATGGCAGAGGAGACGAGGGGACACGCGGGGACCGTGATGGGCTAGGTGTAGGGAGACGTGAGGTTTGTGATGAACTAGGAATACGTGGGGACTGTGGACTTGGAGTAGGGACATATGGGGACCGCGATGGGCTAGTAGGTACATGTGAGGACTGTGATGGACTAGTTGTAGGGATACGTGGGGTTTGTGATGAACTAGGGACATGTGGCAACCGCGATGGGCTAGTAGGTACATGTGAGGACTGTGATGGACTAGGAGTATGGACATGTGGGGACAACGACGGGCTACTAACATTGGGCCATCTATCTGAATTGAGTGGGATGCGCGTAGATTGCATTGGACTGGAAGATGGCTGAACAGGAGTTTGGGGGGAAAGTGGGGGACCTGCGTGACTTGAAGGGAATGTGGTGTTTTGCTTATATCGTTGTGCCTGAGAGATGTTTATCAACTGCTCTCCCACATTATGAGGTAATCTTGCTTCACTTGCTGTAGTCCACGACTGGTTTTCCTGTTCACCACTTGAGTACCCACTAGATGTCTTCAAAATGGGTTTTAATTGTCTTGTCCTTTCTCTGGGAGAGATATTTGATCCAGATCCAGTGGCGGGAAGTCTCGCAGTGAGGAAACGTACTTTACCACACTCTTCGTCACTTGATAACCCCGAACGTCGCCTGTTGATCATTGGTTCACTAAACTCAATACCATTCCTCTCGTACGACGCGGTGTCATTCCGCAGAACAGCTACACCGTCGTCTGTCATTGGTGGATACTTCGCGCCCGAGACAGAATGCGTTTCCTTGTGCCCCATGCCTTTTATAAATGGCGTATGTCTATGTGAATCTGAACTGTCACTTTCCACTGCAACACAACTGTTTAATTGTTCAATAATTTCTTTATGTTCTTTTAAAAATAGTTCTTGGTTGCGTTCTTTTTGCAATGATGAAAACCTGTTTTGTTCTGGAGAGAAAGAAATGCTAAATTCACAAATGCAGCTATAACAAAATAAAGAAAGGTTATCGCCAAAGAAAAGACTGGATCGAGCAACTATTATTTAGATCAGACATAGTTTGACGCTACTCTGGCTTTAAAACATTTTTTTGAACGTAACTTAAAAGTTACTGTCCATGACCCAACGTTTCGACACTCCAATCTAGTGTCTTCATCAGGGGTGATCGTTGTAAAGTTAGGATCTCTATTTATACCCTCATAGAACTGATGATGACGTTATCTATTAACAAGATGCAAATAAGCTTCTGGTAATAAACCACCGTCATCGCGATTCAATAGGGCGTTGGCGCTATTGTTTAGATGCTGCGAAAAAATTTAGCCGGGAATATTTCGTGGTGGCCATCTTGAATGGACCACGGTATATAGTTTTGCTATAGGCGACAGAGACTATCTGTCTCTGATCTTTTAAGATGCTAAGATGAATCAGTTGTCGAAGGTTTTCCCGTAATTTAGAACAAACTACGGCTCCATAACAGTAATAATGAAGCCGGGATTAGGGCGTGGCGGCCATATTGCAGTGATGGTCACTCCAATATGGCCGCCATGCGCTAATTCCGGCTTCACAGTTACTATTATGGAGCCGTAAGTTTGTATTCTATATTATGGAAAAACCTTGGACAACTGATTCATTTTAGCATCTTAAAAGTCGAGACAGATTGCGCTAAGTGCTACCATTGCGCTAAGCCGCCATTGCGCGAGGCGACCTTGTACTAAGCCGCAATTGCGCCGCTAATTAGTTACGATTGCGCAAAACAATATCCCCTCAAACTGACGATGAATGTCTTTCATTATGGTAGCGCTGCATAGTAAAATGGTGACTTGGCGCAATTGCCGGCAGCTTATAGCGCAAGCTATGTTTTTTAGCATCACCTTTTTTTGCAACTTCTGTCTTAGAATGTACTGCAAAATCTTCATTGATTAATTCGTCATTCAGGCACACCTGAAACAATTATAGAGTAAAGCAACAATCACTTAAGTATTTATATTGGCCATTAAGCCCGGTATTCACGTGCGTCGCAAGCACAAACGCAAGCACAGGAGCTATGCATCAAGTGAAAACAAACCGCATGTTGTGTTATCTTTTCTGCAGATTCTGCCATCTTATTCTTGTATTTGCATGACAGTGCGCGGATTGGTCATACGTAATTAGATATACAAAACTGGACTACACGAAGTACAGTTCACAATACTGTACTGTACTGTACTGTACTGTACTGTTCAGTACAGCACAGTACTGCTCAGTGTTCACAGTACTGTACCACTACGTTGTGCTTGCGTTGTGTTCGGTTTTCACGATCACAACGCAAGTATAAGCATTAGGAAAAGGAAACTTTATCATCCTTGTGCTTGCGTCAGTACTTGCGCTTGCGTCAGTGATTGCGTCGAGCCTGTTTTCACTGTGAAATACAGTAAGGACTCTTGTGCTTGCGTCAGTACTTGCCCTTGCGTCAGTGATTGCGTCGAGCCTGTTTTCACTGTGAAATAAGGACTCTTGTGCTTGCGTCAGTACTTGCGCTTGCGTCAGTGGCATATTATTAGAGGTCGTCCAAATACAAGGTATTCGTCAAATAATTTCCCAACGCAACCAGGTGATAAATCAGACATAGTTTGGCGCTACTCTGGCTTTAAAAATGTTTTGAACGTAACTTTAATTAAAGTTACTGTCCATGATGGGCCCAACGTTTCGACACTCCAATTTAGTGTCTTCATCAGCTGTGATACTGTAGTTGTAAAGTTAGGATCCCTATTTATACCCTCATAGAACCGATGCTGACAGATGCAAATAAGCTTCTGGTAATAAACCACCGTCATCGCAATTCAATGGGGCGTGGGCGCTATTGATATGCCAAGCCTCCAGACAACGTCTCTGATGGTACCGCGGATTAGTGGTAATAATTTTGGAATTTTCCCATGCAATCTCATCTGTTAATCTGTTATTACAGTAAATGTATTTTCATCATCAAATCAAGATGAAGTTCCCCTCATCTGGATAAGGGTTAAAAGAAATTCAAAAGTCACAGACCATTCCTTCTTGTCCATTTGCAAACAAAAAGACATGATGGACACCATCCTCATCAATATGTTTCACTTCCACTTGAATAATGGCACCTAAATATCATATTTTAACAACAGTTAATAATACTCTATAACAAAACAAATAATATTGTCTGTGAAGAATTTTTAAACTGTTCAATGTCAAGTTGAGTTATGGAATTTCTTGAGCTCATTTTTAAAACATGGCCAAGAGCTCAAAATAAACTGGATGAGCCTAACTTCAGGATTACTAATTCTAGTATATTTACAGTATTACTATAATGCTATTAACTACAGAACCTTTAACTTGCTTTCGAAACCACTCAGAGGATGCAACATCCCAAGTATCTCCTGCTCTACAAAGACAATAAGACAACAAACTGAATGCTCGTAGATTTTAAACGTTTTGAGCGAAGGCCAGTTTCATCAGAGAGCGATTAATGTAAAGTAAAGAAAACAACATTCCTTCATCAGATAATTTGATTGGCTAATGATGTACCTTGATTAGGCACTGGTATTGAAACCAGATAATCAAATCTTTTAGTGATTACACTACTCAATCTATGCAGCATTTCAAGGCCGTAGGAATATGTTATAGGTTAGGGGGGCTTGTCGAGCACTGAAGGCACAATAACCCTCTAGGGGGTCTGGGGGTATGCTCCCCTGAAAATGATTGATTTTTCTCACTCTCTAAAATGCGATTTCCTGCATTTCGAGGTCAGTTCATCAACAGCATAATTTTAATCTACCTTTATTTCCTTTGTTAATATCTGACTAGTTTCTGTCAACTAGTTGCACATGGTTGAACTGGTCTGTGTTTGAAACTTGTGTAAGAGCAAGTGCCACCCAGAGCCGCAATTTTTTTAAAATCTATATGCTTCAAGGTTAATTCTGGTGCAATCTGAGGCATCAGCAGTAATTGCTCATTTGACTTTCTAGCTAGAATTGTAGCGAAGAAAATACCAGGTCGGATGTAAAGATCGGACCCCTGCTTCCAGAGAATAGGGGGGTGCCTCCCTCCCCCCCACACCCCCTGCTTCCTACGGCCATGCAGCATTTAATATCTACAGTACATGGTTTCATTGATGAACTAATATGTTGAACTTAAACATATATATTAAATATTACATAGCTCATTTAGCAAAACTTTCATTTTTATTTTCATTTTTATTTTCATTTTCGAGATATCATAATATTAATATGAACTAGAAGTGTGAAGTTGATCATCCAGGTTGTTGTCGTCTACAACATTGAACCTGGACGATCAAATTCACACTTCTAATGATACTCCTAGGTTCAAAATATTTACTTTATAATATGAACTATCGTTCATCTTTGACTTACTGCTTTGTGGTTTTAAGATCAAAATAAGACGTTACAAGTGTTATTGGTTTTAAATCTGCAAGAACACACTCCATTGTTCTGAAATGGAATGGAGATAAAATCTTCTGGAATTTCTTGAACCCTAGAAAACATAAAAGGAAAAGAAATGACAAAAATTATAAAGTTAATACAAAACATAGTAGCCTGAAAATATTATTTTACCATAGTCCAGGTACCAAAGTTCTTTCTCCCAGATCAATCAATAAAACTCTGCAAAAAAAAAGAAAAATTACTGTACTATTGAGCAATGGAATCACGAATAAGATCATGAGTCAAATCTAGGAGACATAAGATGCAATTTACCTTGCTTGTTGTCCATTTATAGTCTGAAAGACACTCAGGATTTTTGCTCTATACCAACACCGATCTGATGTACGCTTCACCAAACAAATCTGCCATAAAAAATACATTATGTTGATGTTAATTTTCAGTTTGATATACAGACTCTAGGGCCAGAAATTCCACGTTGAATGCAGTTTTCCTGATAACCTTGAGGTTGCAATTACTGTTTTTAAAGTGATGTGTGAGCAGAGTTTTAGAACTTACCCATAGATAAGACTGCCTGGAAACATAGTGTGATTTTATATTAACAGGCAAGTTGTAGAGCCATTCTAGTCAATTTATCTATGCAAGGCTAGTGAAATTGCATTCACAGCATGCTGCCAAACCCCCCCCCCCCCCCCCAGATCCCTTCTTGCAGCTACAGTCAGCCCTCCCGAGGGGGGTAGCTGGGGCAACTGGCCCAGGGCCAAATAAGGATCCAGAAATGATAACCATCATGCAAATCCTACACATAGAATGAAGCTTCTAGGGCATTTAGGGGCCTGTGAAAGACCATAACCCCACCTTCCCCTGGGCCTATCTTGGCTCTTGGCAGCCCTGACTACAGCTGTCACTATTTCCCAATTCAGGTAAACCTGAAGCAGCGATCAAACTTCATGCATAATGCTACAGTAACAGTACAGATATTACTCAGTACTCTCTCTGGAATGGAGAGTAGAGCAGTCCTCAAGAGCCAGGCCCAGAGCTACGGGGGGTGTGGTGCAAAACCCCCACAATCTTTTTTCGAGTTTCAGTTGGAAGAAGTTATATTTTAGACGTATTATTAGAAGTTATATTTTAGAGAGAACACCAAAGACATAAATTTATTAAAATGTCATCATGTGTTATTAACGTAGGACTAATTAAGCATTTCACCAGCTGATCAGGTCATTTTAGTAGGCACCCAATGGAAAGACAATACTTTGACAAGCTTCCATCAATAGGATGTAGTCGGTACAAGCTTGTGCATCAGTCAGCTGAAGTCAGCTTACACCCCCCTTGTAAAATTTTCTGAGTACGGCCCTGCCAAGAGCTATACCATATAATGCAGTTGACTGTGTTTTGTCAATCTGTAAGAAGATTGCAACTTACAAGATTGCTACATGCCTATGATTTATCCATGCTTCATACAGCTGTATAACATGCATCTAAAATATAGTTCCGGCTACCTATTATCAAACAATTTCATGGTCGAATCAAGTATAGTAATCATTTGATTACATGTATAAAACATTATAGTATTGGATTTCATTGATATTAAAGTCATACCTTGCCTTTGCTTGGTATTGGCGATCTTTGATTATTATTTGGTTGATCATAAACTCTGGAGCAATAATCATTAATTTTACCAATCAATGTATAATACTGCTCTTGTTGTGTCTTGTTTTTTGAGAATGGCTTACACCAAAAATGACCAGGATCAATAATCTAGAAATGATACATAGTTTAATACTATTAACCGCGTGTTCTATAAAAGCGTTACTATTAAAATGGATCTACACAATAATTAACAATAATATACGATTGACAATGTTAAGATCGCGATCTATGATGAGTAAACATTACCTTATATAACTCAACATCTAACATAGTTGTCAAAATGACAAAATACAATTATACAAACATAAGAAAAACACAGCAACAGTAAACTGTGTATAACATAATATGAAGAACCAGTTACCAGTCCCCCTGCTGCGCACGATTTGTTTGTCGCGGGGGAAAACCACGCGCCAAATTATGACCAATTAATATATATAGTCAAAATATATTTTTCTCTTTGACTATATTATTTTAATAAGCCAAAATACCCTGCGAATTCTTTCTATACAATTTGATAAGAACTTGAATAAGCATTGAAGCTAAAAACTTCAATAAGTTATAAAGCGTTTGTGGAAACAATTATATAAGAAACAATTTGTCTTCTGACGCGACACGGATAGAAGTTTTGAAAGTTTATTAAATTAAAATAACCATAGTATTTTGAGGTATTTCTTCACTTTGTTTTGTTAATAGTTTGGTTATCTTGATTCTCAGTCAGTCAGTCAGTCAGTCAGTCAGTCAGTCAGTCAGTCAGTCAGTCAGTCAGTCAGTCAGTCAGTCAGTCAGTCAGTCAGTCAGTCAGTCAGTCAGTCAGTCAGTCTGAATTGGTAGCAGTCTAAATCTGAGAGACTCAGAGAACTACAGATATATGGTTTCTTCGAGTCGTATATACCATTGCAATAGAACCAAGTCAACAATACAATCAGCATAAATAAATAATGTTGACTTGACTAATAACATAAAGCTGTCTTTCTAAAAACACTATATTTTTATCACTTTCGAAGCCTATATACCTTATCTATTTTATCACGTCCTAGCTGAAGAACAGTACTAATCGTTCTTTGAACAACCTAATTTAAATTTTATCCACTGAATAGTGACTTATGTATGTGATATTGCTGTTGATCAGTTCAGTGCATAAAAGTTAAATTGGGTTGTTCAAAGCACCACTAGAGTGGTTCTCTAGCTAGGACTTATCCACCAACGCAGTAAATAAGTTATTTGTAAATAAATTATTTTAAATTTTGTACTTTTTACTGCATGTTATGAGATATCTATTGTATTTGAGTTAAGCCAAAGTTAAAGTTAAGCCCCAGATGTTTTATTAACATGTGAACTTTACAAGTTAATTTCAAATGAAACTTGGGGGCATAATGTTTATGATCATGCTATATTTTGAAAAACAGTCCGCATAAAAATATATGTATAGTATGTGCCATGTTCAAATTAGCAACTCATTTATCTCTGTCTCTGCGTGCTTTTCACGCATTTCATGCATTGCTTCTTAAGTCTACATGTTCTATCCTTAATAGCGGTAGTCACGTGTACGCATTGCGTACCTATTTTTAGCTAGCTAGCGACGACATTTTCAAAAGCATTCCGCGGAAACTCGGGCCATGCACCACAGAGTAGTTTCATCAGGTTTTTCTGAAGGTTTACGGATATGCTTCAACTATCAAATAGGGTATAGTCCTTTTAAATAATAAAATACGGAACTCAGAATCAGTTTTTTCTGAGGATATGAGCTTGACGATCGTCCACGTATCGTCTGTCTACTCCGAGCTCTCCCAAATTCACTACAACATTGTGTATCTTAACGCAAAACACATTATAATGTCCTTAATATATCCTTTGATGCTACCCGATGTTGGACAGGTGCTTCATGGGATGCTATCGGTATTTCCAACCCCGGCACGTGCCCCTTTGTCTCCGGTAGAACTAATTAATAAGAAAACAAAACGACCCTGTGACATTGCATACTGATCATGTATGATTAGGGAGACTATTATTGTAAAGATAATAATTAGAACGAATGCACAAAGCTCGTAATTAGCTTATTGTGTTTTACTACTAAACAAAATTTCCCGCTTTACGAATTAGATTGAGGAGAACAGTCGTAGATCATCGTCATTATTTCAATAAGACAATTCCAATGCGCCACTATCTTAAAAGTAAATGGAACTATATTCGGAATTGACTAGTGTTCAATAAATATATATATATATATATATCCCCTAGCTTTCTTTCTCTTCGTCCAAATCTCTCTTCAACTATTTCAACTCATTGGGCAGATGAAACTGAGTTGTCCTTCTTGATTTCAACAAGTTTAGCTATGTTATTCTCTGCCAATGTATATATTAATCAGATATTTACAAGTGTGTATCATGAATTATTCTTCAACTGAACCAGTTCTTAAACTGAACCGTTTTATTTGGCTCTTTCAGTCTAGAAATAAATAGACTGTAGTCGAATCGAATCATATATTGTCACTATAAGCATATTGGAAGTAAATATTGATGTTGTTACAGACTTCAGCGTTGTTGAAGGAAACTGCTCGACCCTTTTCACATATATTTTTAATATTCATTTCTCGTTAGAAAAACCTTTTGTTTTACGTAATATATTTCTCAGTCTAGCTCGCACGTTGGAGCAAACATTTTGCAATACCTCAAAAAAAAGTATGGCCGGGCTCCAATTTCATATGCCTAACCTCAAACGTGAAAGCATCAATAATAAATACGACACGTTGTGCGAAAACCACTCTCTAAATACTATGTTTTGCATCCAAAAGCGCTTCCAAAGAGCTCCTGTAATTTCAATTTACGACTTCGCGACGGGTAATGAATTGTGCACAGAGTTGGAGAGAAGCCGACGTTTTATGAACAATTTTATTGCCTCCGGTAAGTAAACTGGACGTCTGGTTTTATTTTGAGCTCCAAAAGTCTTCCCAGCTGCCTAATAACGGTGGTTATTCTCTCAAATAACAACACTAAGATCGCCAATGGGAAATATTAAATAGTGGCTTCAATTTCGCCCTTGAATTTGTCTGAAAACCTTAGTAGATTTAGAAGTCCAATCGTTCAAAGCCAACTTGAAAAATGTAGTAAACCAATGAACGAAAGCATTTCTTAATTATATTTCAATTGTAACTAAATGATACATTTAAATCAGTTATTTAAATTGAAAACTTTAAAAATAATGCTTTGTCTTTGTCCAATCGATCTCATCCAATAACTTCTTTATAACAGATATTCTTAGTTTCCTTGGAACAAAGTATTTGTCCACCCAGCTCCAACTGACAATCACCAATGACAAGCAATACAAATGCAAATTTGACTGAATGGAACAGATAAAAGAAGCGACTAAGATGTAGAGCCGCCGAGAGTTCGTTGGGTTAGACCAAGACAGCATTGCAGCTGCAGGACAGTTTTTAAGTGGTTTGCACAAATGGCGTGGCATTTAGGTGTTGTTCTGATGCTGCTTAGCATGGAAGGATGGCCGAGCAATGCAGTGGAATACAAAATGGATGGTGTAGCATACATCGTGTACTCATTGGCTTCAATTAAAACCGAAACATCGTCTCCAAAATCATATCAACCAATGATTCACATGCTGTTCAGGACAACGAAGCCTTCTTGCTTGTTGATTCATGGAAGAGGAAAAGGAGGTGATTTTTTCACCTTGAACTTGTTCGTGGTAAATTAAGGTCAGTTATATGATGGTATTCTACGACGGAATCCAATTGCTTTCTTTTTTTGGTTACTTTAGCTATATAAATGTATGCATTTTTCGTTCAGTCCAGCCCGACAATGAAGAGCTATTCGAACCCCTAAATTAAGTGGTTATTTTTTAAATGGAACTAGACAATTTCCTTCCGACAATCCTGTATCTGCGCTTATACTTTCCGCGAAATCAGATTCTTAATTTTATCCCAATATTCACTCTAGCTTGAGCTGCTTAAAAAGTATTTCAATATTAAAGATTTTGAATTTATACATTACGTATACTCAATGTTCCTTTCTTTTGGTATTTCCCGAATGCGATCGAATGTCAGTTTATATCACGTACAGCATCAACGTGTTTACTAGACAAAGCTTTTTTAGTGGTTAATCCCGCTATAGTAAAAAAAAATTGAAGCGGATTTTCTTCGGAATAAGATTACGTTTTTAAGTAGAGTGTAGTAGCCATTCTCTCGGTTCACCTTCAATCAACGTCCGACCGCTAATAATCATAAGGCGGTTAGGACATCGAAGAACTGTCTCCACTAGCGCGTGCAGTTCAACCTATTTGTTTTTTTGTGTTGATGTCGTGAATATATGTGAGCTTGCAGGAGTAGACTACGATTGTTTCTATACTAGAAAGACAATTTTCTGTCCCAAGCATTACTGATATATATATAGTGACTGCCACATAGGTAGTATACATATATCAATCGAAGAAGTAGTACATCATTACAATAGTACATCATATCCTTCGCTTGGCTCCATCTTTATAGTTAGAGCGTCTCACCTGCAATCAAAAGTTACAGCGTCGATTCCTGCCCGGGATTCAGAACATTTTATGAAGATGTGAGCTTTGACAATCGTCCCTGTATCGTAAATTTAATTTTTCTGGTAAAAGGAAATGTATTATTAGACAGCCGTTCAACTATATCAACAGTTCCAACAAATTAATAACAACTTTTTTGAAATCAAAAGAGAAAACATTTCTTTGAAATGGAAGTACACCTGTCTAACGATAGCTAGTAGTTTATTTATATACAATTATTTTTGCAGAGTATTGTGAGTCTTGTATAAGCTGGTTCTTTTAGGACTTCTTTCTTCGTACATTTAAGTCATACACAAAATTTGCTAAAAGGATAGAGTGGATTTTATTTCCTTATTTCTAATATTCGTAATGATTTCTTGCGGACGCAAAATAAACACATGCAGAACCCTACTTTTCGTTTTCTCATTGACACACTGGTTCAAAAAAAGTATACCTCAAGATTGAGTTTTATTTTTAAACCATGCACCAAACTGTCGTTTATATTTTTAAGTTTTACTTTACTTTTTCATCTCTTCTTTATTACCACCGTGTTTTTTAGATAATTGAATTGTATAGTAGAATGTAAAACAAAAGTATTTATTTTCTTAAATCGTTCATGTTCTTAAAAATAAAAATATTTTTCTGATATCCAAGGTTTTCAACGTATTTTAATGCATTTTGAAAACTGAAAATTTCTGTAATACACTTTACAATTCCCACTCTCCGATGAAGGGCTTCGCTCGAAACGATATACCTTTCAGTTATATTATCGTTATTATCCTTTTAGTTGGTTTGTAATACAGTCACTACTTCATCGTTTGATCGTAAGATAAGCACTTAATCAAGGAATAAGTATCCTGCATGCACGATAAGATTTCTTCCGTATCTCCTCCATAATTTTCCAGACGTTGGCATGCTGTTACGTTCTATTAAATCAACTATAATCGCAGGGTCGCGGGTTCAATTCCAGCCGGAAGGCCATGAAGTTGCATTTTTCGCAACTGGTCCCGGTTTGGTCTTAAAAATATATATATTCCAACACTCAAAATTTTCCTTCACCATAAATCTTTAGATTATACAGTTTAATCGAGTGAAATGCCAAATATTACTTGTAATATACCTATAATTCTTCTCTCGGCATTATCACCATTATATATACAGAAATCGTGACTGGCAACGGCCTCCGTAGCTCAGTGCAGGTCAGAGCACTGCACTAGCATCGCAGGGTCGCGGGTTCAATTCCAGCCGGAAGGCCTTGGTGTCAGTGCATTTTTCGCAACTGGTCCCGGTTTGGTCTTAAAATATATATGTTCCAACACTCGAAATTTTCCTTCACCATAAATCTTTAGATCATACAGTTTAATAAAGTGAAATGCCAAATATTATACTTGTATAATATATCTAATTCTTCTCTCGGCATTACCACCATTATATAAATACAGAACTCGTGACTATGATCTCGGCAACGGCCTCCGTAGCTCAGTGGTCAGAGCACTGCACTAGCATCGCAGGGTCGCGGGTTCAATTCCAGCCGGAAGGCCATGAAGTTGCATTTTTCGCAACTGGTCCCGGTTTGGTCTTAAAAATATATATATTCCAACACTCAAAATTTTCCTTCACCATAAATCTTTAGATTATACAGTTTAATCGAGTGAAATGCCAAATATTACTTGTAATATACCTATAATTCTTCTCTCGGCATTACCACCATTATATATACAGAAATCGTGACTGGCAACGGCCTCCGTAGCTCAGTGCAGGTCAGAGCACTGCACTAGCATCGCAGGGTCGCGGGTTCAATTCCAGCCGGAAGGCCTTGGTGTCAGTGCATTTTTCGCAACTGGTCCCGGTTTGGTCTTAAAATATATATGTTCCAACACTCGAAATTTTCCTTCACCATAAATCTTTAGACCATACAGTTTAATAGAGTGAAATGCCAAATATTATACTTGTATAATATATCTAATTCTTCTCTCGGCATTACCACCATTATATAAATACAGAACTCGTGACTATGATCTCGGCAACGGCCTCCGTAGCTCAGTGGTCAGAGCACTGCACTAGCATCGCAGGGTCGCGGGTTCAATTCCAGCCGGAAGGCCTTGAAGTTGGATTTTTCGCAACTTGTCGTTGGTCTTAAAATGTATATATACCAACCATTTAGGGTATTTGATTTGAAAAATTTAAAAACTTACTGGAACAATTCTACGTAAGGTGAGATAGAAGTTATTGTCTCATGCATGTAGTCAAACTGCTTTGCTTTTTAATTATTGAGTTGTCACCTCAGTTGAGATTTTATACCTGCTTCATTTCACAGAACATCTGCCAAAATCCATTCTTGTCATGAATAGCGTTTTATTAAATGTCTACTGTTCTCATTGTTTTTGTTTAATTCCTTTTTATTCAGTTTATAATTTATCTGTAAATTGTTTTCACCAGTTAAACAAACAGACATTACGGCTGATATTGAATAAATCACCTGCATTGGCTTTGTCTGGAACAAAATCAATCTAAAAACTGACAGCCAAATGAACACAATTGAGTTTCAATTTAAATTAAACTAGGATATTTATTATATTAAGTCAAAACGATTCTGACTTTTGTTTCCTTAGAGACTGAAACATCAACAAAAATGCGTTATTATACGTTAAAATCAACAAAAATCGTTATTACATCAACAAAAACAGTGCGTTATTAGAATTGGTCCGGGAAAATAATTTACCCAACCAAATTAAGATCAGAAATTTAACCGATCCAACCATTTATGGGTAAAGAAAATCTTTTATCCAACCCAAGAAGAAAAAACGTTAAATAAAGCCCAATTCCCAGCATATCGTCGATACAAGTTTTAATGACAAACCCAAATAGATATACAGACAGATCCTACTGTAACTTTCACATTATTAATCTCCCTATACAGAGCAGGAATCCAAGGAAAAACAAGCAGAGGAATAGAATAACAAAAGCTAATGTGCAATGATGACTAAGGAGAACTGGAGATGATAACGAAATTTTAAATGATGAACTGTTAATTTTTTTATGTAAATAGTCATGAACATTTTGCTACCCAACCCTTCAGAGAAGTGATTAGAATTTCCAGTTACCCAACCATTTTCTCTTCGGTCCCACCCCGGCCATAAATAATAACCGGTCCCTTATATTAACAAAAATACATTGTTACATCAACTTTCGGCAATTATGAACATATTTAACAATTATACAATGACCTCGAAGAGTAGTATATGAGCTCACATCAGTATACTGGTGGATCTAGGATTGTGAAAGGGGGGTGCACCAGTGGCGTAGTGGTGGAACGCTGAAGGCGCGAGAGCGCTGGGAGTCCTGGTGCATGCTGCCAACACAAAATACATAATTTTTTGTTCACTCACTTTAGCAAAACATTCCACCATTTTGTTTTTTCATTACTAATAGGATATGAACTGTATGTTTTAAGGAATTTACGGTGGAGGAAAATTTCGAGTGTTGGGATATATACATTTTAAGACCAAACCGGGACCAGTTGCGAAAAAATTTAACTTCAAGGCCTTCTGGCTGGAATTGAACCCGCGACCCTGCGATGCTAGTGCAGTGCTCTGACCACTGAGCTACTGGCCGTTGTCGAGAGCCTAGTCACGAGTTCTGTATATATAGTGGTCCCACGAGACGATAGTCGAGTTGGTCACTGATGTTCTTACCATGACGTTCTGACGTTTTCTGTGCATCTATAACTGAACAGCTGACAACGGCAACCACTTTGTTTTATACAATACAAAGTGAAGACAAACCGTTCAAAATGCTCATTGAAGCTCATTGAATTTCTAGGGCATGCTCAGCCATGGAAAAAGACAAAAACAGTTATCTGACGTGAGCTGTGCATTTGTCCTCTAATATATCATGGCTAACAACCAATGAGAATGCGCCTAGTAAACAGGTTATTGTATAAATTATATAATAAATCATAGACGTTTCATTTTGTTACAGATATGCCTCCGTATTCGATAGCACTGGTTCGCGGAAGCCTGGGTACTATGACGTAACCGTTGGCGATGACCTTGGCGATGACCAATGGCATCAAATCGACATCGAAAGACGCGGGAACCACGTGGTCATTAAATTAGACATAACAAAGAAATATCTAAGTTCGAAAAATGCACGAAAATCTCTGAACATAAACTTAGATGTTTCAGTTGGTGGACTTCGAGGACCTTCGATGGGAGTTCCTCCTGATCCCTCACTACCCAATATAACCCTCACTGGTACAACTTTCGAAGGTTGCTTGGAAGATGTAACCTACGATAAAGAAAACATTCTACAGGCAACGAAAGAGAAATCAAAACATATTAAGG
This sequence comes from Chrysogorgia sp. JL179-B06, assembly GCA_035772405.1. Classification (NCBI taxonomy): domain Eukaryota; kingdom Metazoa; phylum Cnidaria; class Anthozoa; order Scleralcyonacea; family Chrysogorgiidae; genus Chrysogorgia; species Chrysogorgia sp. JL179-B06. The sequence goes on along the minus strand of JAYKKM010000383.1, from coordinate 34,533 downwards.
TTACTGGAAACCTTCGACCCAAATGCTCGGAAGATAAAGAGTATTTTCCACCAGCTACATTAACAACGTCTTCTTCTTTTATTCGACTTAACATTGCCGGACGACAAGACTTGAACTTAAAATTTAAATTTAGAACCTTTGAACATTCTGGTATTCTGGTTCATCATAGTATCGGTTCGCATGACAACGCATCTTTACTTCTTGAACTGATTGGCGGCAAGTTAAGGTTAAATTTTAGTTCAAAGTTTTTCAAAACTGATGCTAATATCTCTCCCAAGACACCGTCATTTGCGAATGGATTATGGCATAAGATTGAACTAAATTTTAGTAATGAAGAAATAACAGTCCAGATAAACAACGAAGTATTTCAAAAGCTCCTTAATGTTTCACAAAGAGTCCGTCATCTGTCGACAAATGCTGTGTTGAGCATTGGCTCTGAGCTTCCTGCGAAGAACTCCATCATCGGCTGTATTAAAGAAATTGATTTAAATGGTGTGAAAAACGTGATAGTCACCCCAGGCATGACAAAAAATGTCTTCATTGATAAATGTTATCTTATCGATCGATGTTTTTCGAATCCATGTTTGAACAATGGTCGTTGCTTGCAATATAACAATACAGTGCAATGTGATTGTTTGGGAACTGGATACGATGGTTTACAATGCGAGGTCAAAAAAGTTCTCGTAGCGTCGAAGTGCAGAGGTTCGTTTGACACTGACTTTTCATGGAGGCCATTACGAACTACACCAATGCGTTCAATAGCTCAGTCCATCACAACCAATATTCCTCAAGAGTTTTCAGTTCGACAAACAAAATCTCTGATAAACCAGACATTCCCTTCCACAGTTACACTTCCTCTCAATCTTGTTTCAAAGAATGGCTCCAAACCAATTATGAACATCATATCTTCTTTGACATCGAAACACGTGATGTTATCTTCGAGCAAGCCTACCATCGCGACAACCACACGGTCCTTCAAACACCCAACATATACAACCATAATCTCAAGTGCTTCATCTGTAAATAACTTTCAGGCAACAACTGTTAGTTTTCCAGTCAGCAACACCATCACACCACTACTGACAAGTTCAGTGACAGACAACGTTCCATCCTCTGTGGGGCGTGGTAAAAATTCCAACCGCGAAGCAAACTACCAGGAAGAATGATCAACGAGTTATTATAATAGAAAAGCGAAACGAAGTGACTACAGTTGGCTTGAACAAACACCAATGGCTTGTTTATCTTTTCTTGTGTGTTGTATTCCTTCTGCTTGTTGGTTTTATTGTTATCATAAGTGTTAAGATCAGTCGGCTGCCATTATGTGGATGTTTGAAGCGATCTAGTCTGTCTGGAAGGGAGTCTTTATCGAGGCAAGATGCAATGGAATTTGATCAACATGATGCCAAAGAAGACATTGATTCAGGAATACATCGAAGTGATTCTGGTGTGGCAAGCAACAGAAGTTCTGCAGAGGTGAACGAAGAAACGGCTGAGCAAGAACGAGATGCAGAAATTTGGTTGGACTGTGAAGTAACAATACTGGAGAGCTCAATGAGAGTTTTAAGCAAGGATTTCTGGTACTGCAAGAAGGCCTACCTCTTTACACACAACAGACGTTTGGTTGGTCTGTTATGGAAAGCTCAGATAGAATCAACCAACCACATCATGATCGTTTACAGTCGGACAACGAAACGTCGCACAACGACTACACGGGAATTTCTACGAATGTCGAAGATGACATAGGTTTTGTAACGTCACCAGAACAAAGACATGCCACAACTAGATATCAACAGTTATGTGGCGAGGATTCATCGAGTTTAGAAAATGTCTATATTGACATGAAACAATTTAACAGTAAACAGTCGGAAGAAGACAAATTATGTCGATGAACTATACTATACGGGTCGAAGGAACTGCTTAAGCTGTTTTCTAGCTATGAAGACTATGAACTATTATAGCTCTTGCTTTAGGCTAGAGTTAAAAATCTACCAGCTTGAGAGATCCAGTTTCTCTCACAAATCTGACAGGTGCATGCTACCACCGTCTAGATCTTCCCTTGAAAATGCGTAAGTCTACCGCGCAAAACGAGAGCTTTTAGCCAAGAAACGTTGAGCTAAATGTTGTAGAACTACTCAGTTTGTTTCTCTCCTAAATTGATCACATTCATTGTCTCAAACCCACTGGCGTAGCCATGCAGAGTTGACCAATTGCCCGGGCACCAGGTGGGCACCCTGAGATTAGTATATTTACAACAAATATAGACTTTTTAACAAAAATATAATAAATATATAGGTGATTATTAGCTTTGCTGCTTTGGCAACTATCCGTCTCTTTCAGTCTTTCGTATTCTTTTACTAACATAACATGATAACATGCAGCTACATCCGACGGAGTCAAGTTGTCGAAATGGACTGGATAACATGCATTGCAAACAAATCCCTCTCATATCGCTCCTCGGCTCCTGTAATCATGCCTACACTCACGAAAAAGGTGCAAATAATGGATGGAAACAGAACTCTTAATGTTAATTCTGTTATACGTAAAATTCTGGATTTTCTCATTTCAAATCTTCAATCTCTCTGAAATTACCCAATTAGAATCTTACCCAGTCTTTTGGCATAAATGTATACACCGCATAATAATATATTCAAGATGGCGCTGCCAAATCGCATTCTGGCGTGCTCCCTTGGTTACTTATGCAAATTATCGATTGTACGCTTGACTAGTTCAGTGCCGACCAGTTTGAATGTAAAGCTTCCTCACTATAAGACTGCTTTAATTATAATTAACGTTGAAATGAATGACAAGATATCAAGATTATGTCGAAAATGTTTATCGTTCGGCCTTGCTTGTCCTATACATTCTGGGCGACACCATGAACATCAAATAAACATTATTCATCAAATAATTTCCCAACGCAACCAGGTGATAAATCAGACATAATTTGACGCTAATCTGGCTTAAAGGTTTTTGAACGTAATTAACTTTAAAAGTTACTGTCCATGACCCAACGTTTCGACACTCCAATCTAGTGTCTTCATCAGGGGTGATCGTTGTAAAGTTAGGATCCCTATTTATATCATCATGGAACCAATGATAAAGACACTAGATCGGAGTTCTATGAGGGTATAAATAGGGATCCTAACTTTACAATGAAGACACTAGATTGGAGTGTCGAAACGTTGGGTCATGGACAGTAACTTTTAAAGTTACGTTCAAAGAACTTTTTAAAGCCAGAGTAGCGTCAAACTACAGCAGCTATGTCTGAAACATTATTCATGTAATGTTTTATATAAATCCCGAAATCACGTCTCTAAGACTATCGGTAATATAATTCGAAATTAAAATCAGCTGTTATTTCTAAAATAAAGCATTATCGTAAGAGTTAGGGTTAGTATTAGGTTGAGGGTTAGGATATTAGGGTAAGGTTTGTGGTTAGGACTATGGTTTGAATTCGGAATACTTATATGAAACGACGTTAGCCGAATTAGTAGATTTTTTAAGGATTGAATTTCAATTGCGATGATGAAATGAGACCAAACATTTCCTGGATAGACCAGTTCAATTATGTAGTTCGTATCCAGACTCCAACACGTCAACGGAACAAAGCTTTTAACTCATCATCAACCAAATGTTTTTACAAGATATTAAATTCCGTGGAACAAATATGTTCCTGGCAGTATGTTTACTATTTTTATGTATCGTAATAACATACTATATGTACTGTATTCAAACGTTCTTTCGACACAAATATATTTTGTTATTTGATGCTCATTCTGTCGACAACTGTGGTAATCCAATACTGCGCATGTCACCAAACGATGAATTGCCACATTAACGACATCTAAGCGAGAAAATCATCGAATTTGGTTTCTTGAACAAATATTAATAGTTAATTTGTATTTCATAAATAAGAAATAGATCAAAATGTGTTTCTAAAATCAGTGAAATAATAAGCCTACTAATAATTTTATTCCCACATCCACAGCAGTTGTCGTCGGAGGGTAAAATCGGAAATATTTCTTCCAAAAGTAACTTTGCGCAGTGGCATTATCGTAGTCGATGAGGTTCATCCGAGACGCGATTATTGCTGATTGAAAACTTATACCAATACCCCGCCAGACGACATGAAATATGGTCGGCTGTGCAATTTTTTATGGTCCCTAACGGGACTTTTGTCTAATGAAGTAAAAAAAATCAAAGTCTTACAGGAGTTGGTGAAGGTCAATGACGTCGAATAGCCAAGTTTCTGATAAAATACAGACACAATTTTTCTAGTACTTGACTTCACTGATTAATTTACTCATAAATAAGTTATGACCCTAAGAAAAAGTAATGAAACTGTCAGTTTGTCTATATATATCTTAAACTAACGGCCGGAAACCGTAGTGAAACCAACTGATCTCTGAACCTATGCGATAGTTGTTAGTAAAACGAATTCTTGTCTGGTTCAATTAATCAGTATTAAACATCCCTACATGTTAAACATGGCACTAGAAAGCCTGGTCTGTATGTTTTAAAAGGCGACATTTGTCTGCAGCCAGTCAAGCCATGCATTTCCATCAGGTTTACGGTGAAATTGGAGTAATTAATAGATCTGTCTATAGTTTTCAAGACATTAAGTCAAAAGGTCATAAATATTTGATGCCGTTCATTATACCGCATTACTGTGAAATGCATAAAAATATTTTTAAATCTGAAGTTATATAATCATCTAAAAAGGTTGGTGTACTGTCGAAATAAACGTGTAAGTTGTCTGACGAGCCGGTTTAAGCGTATATTGGGCCCGGAACTGGCGGAGACACGAGGGCCTATCTAGATCGTTATCAAATATATATTAAAGCTGTCTTTTTTTCGTGTTTCACAGCCATCAGTGTAAATCTCTATCAGGGTTCTATCTAGGATTTTTCGTTTGGGGGAGAAGCAAGGACGTAGCCAGGATTCGGAAAGGGGGGAGCGAGCGCCAAAAGTGTGAGCATGTAGGGGGGGCATGCACCCCTGAAAATGTTGAAATCTAGAGTCTCTGAAATGCCATTTGCTGTATTTTGGGTGAAGATTTTACACAATTCTGAAGGTTTGGAAAAGTCATATAAAACACTAAAAAACAACACTTTCCAGGATTTTAAGAACATTTTATATTGTTTGTTAAAATTTATAATATATTTCATATTGAATCAGTTAAGTTGAATTAAGTTACATGCACGCGATACACCACCTTACGTCCAATAATAACACTTATAATAACAGATAACAGATATATATATATATATATATATTGTTATCATAACAATATATATATTGTTATGCAATCTGGTGTATTAAAATATTTCTGATTTTTGTCAGTGTCTTGGACAGACTGGGAATGCTTCATGTAATACACCGACCTGAATGATCACAACTTTTTTTTGGGGGGGGGGGAAGCTGAGCTGTTTCGGGGGGAAGCTTCCACCCCTCAAACCCCCTAGATTCCCTATCCATCGAAAATTGCAATCGATAGAAGACATGCTCACTCGCTAAAACCTTTTTTAACACTGTTGAGAAAAGGGCCTAATTTTTCTCCAGGGCCCGCTGGAGCTGCCGTCCCATCCGTCCCCGCCTTCATCCGGCTCGGTGTCAAGCGAAGGCCCTTCGCGTCAGAGCAGGAGCGGATTAACCTATGGGTAACTGGGGCACGTGTCCCGAGGGCCCCAAGCTCCTGAGGGTCCCGCGCTTCTGAGGGTCCAGCTCAAATTTGAAACGCAGTAAAAAAAAACAGACCACAAAAGCAAAAAATCATTTAAAATCATCTTGAAATATTATTCATCTTGAAATATTTGACAGAATCATTACATATATCAGTAACAGTAACACATGCCTATTGTCTAATAGTAGGTATAACCTACCCCAGACTCAGCAGTCAATATTTATATTAGTATAAACTGATAAGCGATAACTGTTCCCATGCATCGCAGCCCCAGGACCAGGGTGCAACCTGCTAACTTTCAGATGTTTGGGGCCCCAGACACACATGTGCATTACACGAAGCTTCCCGTTGGGTTGCTGAGGGGTCGACCGAAATCATATCAGAAAACTGAAGATAAAGCTACAAAGTTTTAAAAAGTAAAAACAGCTTTTATTCGGGGACTATTGTAAAGTGTAAACCCACTACAAAGCGTTTTATGATAGTTGAAATGGACACGTGTATTCCAACAATACAAGGATAACAATACAACAATACAACAAAAGGAAGCTGAACAAGGAATATTGCCAATATATACAACTCAGAGTTCAACTCTCACGAATGTAGTTGATTAGAATTTCCGTTTATGATTCTAAATATTATCTGCCAAATTTACAAAGTTAATCATTCAATGTAAACATAGATTAACTGGCAACGATTGAACGCGTACATACTTAAAAACTGAAATGTATTTTCTAAATATCACCTGCCCCCTTTGTTTCTACCATCTAATTCCTTATATATTATTTGAAACTATGCATACTACCAATCCTTCTCTGTAGAATTTTGTACTGAATTCTGATGTATATTATATACTTCGTTGTATACAGTACAGACTAGTACAATGTGCCGTGGCTACAATGTGCCGTGGCTATACAACTTAACTTGAATCTATAGACACTAAGATAACTTTTGATTTACTAATCTGTATTTCTATATATACTATACATGTAACACACACAGACTTAGTTTCATATCTAAGTAAACTATATGTGGATCTGTCAACTATCCATAAAATGGATGATGTTATCACTTATAATTTACAACAAGTTACAGTTCCTGAAAGACGAACGTGTTCACCAAGGTTGATCGTGCTTCTTGAGTTTTGAAAATCGCACGAAGGATCGTCTTTGCGCCTCTTTTATTTCCCAGCTTACTTTGCGTGCCGTTCTCTCAGTTCCTCCGCAAGTCTCTCAAATGTTAAATTCACATTATCAGCTTCTTTCGCGGACGCTTCAAAAAAAATCATCTCTTCGAATTCCGCCAGAGCTTTCCCAGACGAACACGGGACTTGTCTGTCGGCTTCACCACCCATGTCGTTCTTGGTTTCCAACTAACACCTTTAAGATATCCTTTCTTCGTGCATGTTTCTGGACGTCGGCGAGCCATTGAGGAATCGACGCAAAGCTTTTCTTGTCGCTCAAATCGTACACCAATATCACGGCATCAGCTTGTCCATAGTAGCTTTGTGTGAGGGACTTGAAGGTCTCCATTCCGGCCGTGTCCCAGCATTGAAGTTTAACCTTTTCACCATCAATTTCCAAACTTTTTACACAATAGTCAACGCCTATTGTAGATCCGACGGTGTGAGAAAAGTAACCTTTCGCAAAGCGACGAATGAGAGAGGTTTTTCCGACTCCGGAATCACCAACTAACAGAATTTTAAAAATGTAATCATAGTTCATATTTTACACATTAATTCAACGAAGCTTTTCCTCAAGAACATACAGCCAGAAGAACGTTCTTCGATTGATGTTTGTTAGTTTTGACGGCTATCGCCTGTGTCTTGATTCAATTTCTTTTGTTCTTGCACATGGAACGCACATTGTAATCCTGAAGTTAAAACGCTTTACTTAAAGAGCTTTCTTTAAGTATCAACAATAAGGTCTTCAGTACTCTTCTATAAGTTTCCAGCCTTTCGTGTATTACCTTGTATCAGACGCGGAGCTTTCTGAATGCCGAACAAAAACAAGATTTTAATGAAATATTAATAAAATAACGTTATTATTTTTGGGGGCAACTTAGCCGCACTTACTGCTTGGGATTTTGATGAGCTCAGCCGTGGTTTACCACAAATTAGTCTTAATAGGGCATGGTGACCACTCATCAGCTGGTGTCGTTCATTGTTAACTTGAGCATATCAGCTTAGACATTATGTAGGAACATGTGCAAGACAATGCCGCTTATATAAAGACACGTGTACGCATGTAGAAAACAACAGGGTTAATTTATGACTGAATAAACAAAAGCTAATGGGGGTAATGGGTTGACTTCAAGGGCTGCAATCAACCTCGTTCCCAGGGCATTTTGCCTCCCACGATGGAAGGTCGGCGAAAATGGCCTTGGGATCGGCTGGTCACATCACACCCAGAATTTCTGGGTGTTTAGATATGATAATTTTTGTGGTCTTTGTTCCATTTCCTTTGTCTACTTTGTTGACCTGAATAATTGAGAAATATTCAATGCTCTTCAGAGTTGTTCATGTCAGCATTCGTCGACATAAAAGCAGCTAACAAGCTTAATAACCCACCATACATCCATGGTTAGTATCTCTTACAAAAGGTATGAAGAAGCATATGTCCAATTTAGCGAAAGCTATCACTTCTAATTTGAATAAAGACAGCATTCAGATTTAGATGAATAAATTATACTCGGCTGAATTAATTGACAAGCCAATCGCATTATAGAATGGACCAGCCGATCCCAGGGCCATTTTCGCCGACCTTCCGCCGTTGAGGCAAAATGCCCTGGGAACGAGGTTGAGGTGCAATCACTAGTGCTCTATATCAAACTACATGCATACAGAGGGTTTATCTGCATTGGTGTGATGCTTCTTAGGTCTTCTCCGCGGTTTGGGGATATCATATTCGTAATCTGTAGGTTCTACCTAATCTTGTCGTTCGAAAATTTCATCTTCATGCCTTTTCCCCCTAGCTGCTAAAACGCGGTATACTTTTCACAGGAAATGACGCCAAAGCAAACTGGGACACGCAAAGACATTGCATGCACTGATTCAACAGTGAAATACAAAGAAAGTTTGGCTCTGAACTTTAAATAGACCTGTTTGGACAACATTCGCTCAGTCCTAAATTTTCTTTGTATTTCAGTGTTGAATCACTCTGTTATAATGTCTTCGCGTGTCCTGCTTTGATGTCTTTTCTTGTGAACAGTAAACCAACTTTTAGCAGAGGAAAAAGGCATGAGGAGTAAAATTTTCGCACGACTACATATTTTACAATTCTTCGGGGGAGAGGTAGCGGGTAAAAACTTACATCACAAACTATATAGTCAAACATTTTACAAGAACTATTTCAGCTATAATAATTAATTTGTAGTTTCCAGTGAATGTGATTTTCCAGTGAATGTGATTTTCAGATCTTTTCTCTTTAAAAACAGCGAAGCCAAAATGTTTTACGAGTGGAGCTTTGTGTCTATAAAGGTTTGTTTGCGTTAATATATACAATGTTAGTGAATGTGGGAGAGCTCGGAGGTAGACATGCAGACGATACATGGACGATCGTCAAGCTCATGGCCTCAGAAAAAATGATTCTGAGTCCCGTACAGGAATCGAACCTGTAACCTTCTGATTGCCGGTGAGACGCTCAAACCATTGAGCGAACGAGGACTCAGATGGAGAGTGAAGGTTACAATGATGTACTGGTTCGATTGATATATGTACTGCCTATGCGGCAGTCACTATATATATCGGTAATGCTTTGTGGGAGAGCTCGGAGTAGACAGACGATACGTGGACGATCGTCAAGCTCATATCCTCAGAAAAATGATTCTGTGTCCCAGACACATCCAAACATTACCGATATATAGTGACTGCCGCATAGGCAGTACACTATAATCAGTCCATTAGTCAACAGGCCGCATTTTCTGTTCAGTTTAAAAAGATTTACGTGAAATTGCATTTTCTGTTTTCCTGAAAGGTATTTCTATGTTTGTTTTTTTTATAAATTCATGGAAAGAAATTGAAGTCAATCTCATCAATAGCCACAAATTCTGTTGATAAATCCTCTGTACTGTCCTCTAGATCTTCATCGTCACTACTCATAATTTCCTTGTCATTTTCTGTCTTATCTTCCCCAATTTCGTGTTCACTTTCCTCTTCAGTTCTTTCAACACCCTCACTCGTTTCTCTTCTGTCATTTATTAATACTTCTTTATCATGTTCTTTCTGTTTTTCTTGCTCTGTATTATTTTCTTCCAATCTTCCCCTTTCGTCGATCTCTGTCGCGATTCCTCGACGGTCTCTTCTTTCTTTTTAACATGTCTTTCTTTTTCTCCGTCCTTTTCCCTCTTTTCATCATTGTCACTAGTTTCTTCTTCATCTGAATCAGAATAGTCAATCACCAGCTTTAGCTTTTTGGAAGGTGATGGCTCACATACTTCTTCGCGATCTTTCTCAGTAACATCATCAGCTGTATGAAGAAGCACTTGTCGCACCCAACACCCACCGTCAAAGTATCCCTAAGAACAATAAGATTACATGCAATCATTATTTTAGTATTTTCAAATTAAAAAATGCTTAACCCTTAATAAAAAAGGCTCAACCCTTTCGTTGCTAAAAATCTTGGCAGTTCACCACCTTTTCACTTTGCTATATATCCAAAACACTGTCTACGTAGCACTCTACTTTTTAACCCTAAACACAACAATATTCCTTATTTGTATATTAGTAGTTGAGAGAAGTTATTTTAAAACTAACATGACAGTTTATCTTTAATGATCGTTTCCGCAGGAGAAGTTAGTTGTTGGTCACCCCTAGGGCATAATGGAAAAGGTTGAAAGTGTCTATCTCACGTTTGGGGATTTTACATATCCGTAATATTTGGGTCTTCCTGAGCAAAATCATAATATATCTTGTCAGCCCGAAAATTTCATCTTCATGGAGTTTTTTGCTGTCAAATTACTGGATGTGATGTCACAAGAGGCATTCCAAACCAGTTTTCTTTTTGTTACTTGCCACAAAAATGCCTCTTGTGACATTCACATCCAATAACTTTAACAGCAAAAAAGTCCATGAAGATGACATTTTCGGCTGACAAGATATGTTATGATTTTGCTCAGGAAGACCCAAATATTACGGATATATAAAATCCCCAAACGTGAGAATAGGCAGTTTAAGAAACAAAATATTTTCTGTGCTTCCTTATTTTTATTCAAATACTACCTTGAATTGTAGAAGTGTATAGGGAGTAAAAATAAAATAAATATATATGTATGAAACCTGATTTTTTCCAGGCTAACATTAGACTTGTTTCATATGGACCATAAACCTGTAAAATAAACAATCTTGGTAAAAAAATCAAAATGTCTGTGTGTCTGTCTGTGTGTGTCTGTCTGTGTCTGTCTGTGTGTGTCCGTCTGTGTGTCTGTCCATCTGTCTGTCTGTCTGCGTGCGTGTGTCTGCGTGCGTGTGTCTGTCTGTGTGTCTGTCTGTCTGTGTGTCTGTCTGTGTGTCTGTGTATCTGTCTGTCTGCGTGTGTCTGTCTGTCTGCGTGTGTCTGCGTGCGTGCGTGTGTCTGTCTGTCTGCGTGTGTCTGTCTGTCTGCGTGTGTCTGTCTGTGTGTGTGTGTGTCTGTCTGTGTGTGTGTGTGTCTGTCTGTCTATCTGTCTGTCTGTCTGTATGTCTGTCTGTCTGTGTCTGTCTGTGTGTCTGTGTGTCTGTCTGTGTGTCTGTGTGAGTCTGTGTGTGTGTCTGTCTGTCTGTTGTCTGTCTGTCTGTCTGTCTGTCTGTCTGTCTGTCTGTCTGTCTGTCTGTCTGTCTCTGTCTGTCTGTCTGTCTACCTCAGCACCAGGTTCATTGTTCCACTTATATTCCCAAAATAATGTTTGAGATGGATGTCTAGGAGGACCAGGTTCCTTGGCAGGTTTTATCTGAGCGTAAAGAAAATAAGGTCATTTTAAAAAATATTGTAGTAGTTTCCAATCTTTGTGTCTACTGGAATAGTTGAAAAATATTGCATGTATGTGTGCTTATGAAAATAAAAATATGAATCAAGTCAACTTCCAGTGGACGCATGTACGCATTGCGCACCTAGTTCTAGACTTGTCCTGACTAAATATGTAGGAAAACAGACCAGGGGAAGATTTTGAGAACTCTATCTTTTGAAATTTAAAATGTGTTAATCACTTATTCTACTTTGCCAACCTTTGGTACTTTTCACTCAGCACTTGCTACTGTTACACTGTTATCATCTAAGGTCTGAAAAATATAGAAAGTTTGTAACTTCAGGATAAATATCCTTTCTCCCCTATGACATGTTTTCCTCCTTAAAGGGATATTTGAAAGAACTCGTGAAATGGTATAACAAGACCTTTTACAATTTTCCCTTATCTTTTTTGGTTTTCGAAATAATTTGACGACAGACAATAATTTGACGAAAGACAGCGTGCTGTCCGCCATCTTGGAATTATTTTCGATATGCATGTGACGTCATAAGTAGGGTAAAGTGAAATTTTTATCTTGCCAACCTTACGACATTATGAGCCAGAAACTCGATTATGTTGCACTATTTCCATTTTAAAAAGCCTTCTGCGGAAATTCGGTCACCTATGGAGTAGTTTCATCAAGTTTACCCTGCTTGTGACGTCACCAATTTCCTAGTTTAATTAGGTCAAATATTACAACAAGATGGCGGATTGTAGACTGTCTTTTGTCATAATTATCTGAAATATTTCAAAAACCAAGAAAGATACAGAAAATTGTAAAAGGTCTTCTTATACCATTTTAAGAGTTCTTTCAAATGAGATAAAGTTAATTTATATTGCCATATCCCTTTGAAGGCCATTTAAAAAAATGTGACTGTCGGCCCGTTTTGAAAACATGCATCTATATACAGTGTATTTAAAAAAAAAACTGCCCACCCCACACCATATTTTTTCACTGCACCTGATGATAAACCAGATATTATTCAAATGGTTTTAAAATTATGGCACAATTTTCAAATATCACTTGTAGTATAAATCCTTAATTGTGTTCCCTATCATGTGATTACTATACTAATTAATAATTCATATTGAAAAGTTGATTACCGCGTAGTTATATGAACACCACTTTTTGGCTTTCTCAGCTAAAGAGTAAAAAATTAAGATTATTTTTTTCAAGAAATTTTTCATAATCGTATCAATACTACAGTATATAATCAAGCATTGCTTACCTGATTCAATTTTTTCAAATGTTATAAATGCAAAGCCTCTTGATTCTTTGGTATCATGATCTCTAATGAGCTTGACATTGTGTGAAAATAAAAATAATAAATTAAACTTGATAAATCATTGCACTGTAGTGTAAATTAAGTATTCTAATCTCATTCCAGACCTCTCAATTATATAGGGTGCACTGGATAGTGAATTTTTAGAAATACGGCCGGATACTGGAAGTTCTGAAGAAAATCCAGATCCAGCCGGATCTATTCAAGTCTAGGTAAACAGGGTGTGCAGTTACCCTGTGGAAGCCCTCTTTCAGGCTCTCCAGAAGCAATTCTTTTTCTTACAGAAGAGCCAAATCAAATCAGTTAATTCACAAATGTCGTCGGGTACAAGGAAAGCAATTCAGGTGACAACACAAGTGAAGAGTGACCCTTGTCAATCTGTCCCTTTGCTGGGAAAAGAAAGCAAAGCCTGATAATGTTAATCTGATCTTCAGAGCATGCTTCTTTGATATTACACACAAGAACAAAGCCGAAGATGACATCTGCTGCAGTTGCAGCTTGGCATCACAAAAACAAAATGTTCTAAGCCACAGAAAGAAATCATTTGCTGTGAGTATTTTGTGACTGACCAGGATACTTGAGAAGTCTGTCATTCTGTTTCTGTTAAAAATTCCGATTTCACCATTACACTACATGTTGTACATGTACCTTCACATCGCCGATATCACCAAAAACAGAAAAATAGTAAGCCAGAGATGCTACAAAAATTACATTTTAGATTAGTTTTGGTCATGTAATATTTCTAAAGGGAGAAATTTTTAATTTTTTCAGCCAACATCTACATTCATTCGTCTTCTTGTTAGGGATTACCAACATAAATTTTAGCTTTCCAATGCACTATTAAATCAAATTGATTGAGAGAAAAATATTAACAAGAAAAAAATTACTTTTATATTTAGTTTAAAAGTAGGGTTAGTATTCCTTTATTTCAGGTTATGGTTAGGGTTTTTTGTTCTTGTAAAGCTTCTGAATCCCGAGAAAATAACTTTGATGTGTCTTATGACTGACATTTGACTGTTTGGTACACCGTACACGAAGAAAGATCGAATCAAGTTATCATTGTTATTCTGAAATAACCTTTTAAAGAAATTTACATAAATTTGTCTTTTATTCTTACGTCTTTTTGGCTTCTCTGTTTGGTTATCTTTCAAGTTGGGAATATCATTAACAGATTGTTTTAATGTGTTGGGAGGTGACACAACGCCATCGCCATCAACTTCGTCTGCGATCTTCTTCACAAGAGGCTGACGATGTGATAGCAGCCTTGTAACTCCACGAATACGTACTCAATCTGAATAACTTACGCGGAATAAAATCAAACTGTTAAATAAATCATATTTCCCCATGGATTTCTATTTATTTGAATTTCAATGTTTAAAACAAAATATTATATCTTACACCACTACACATCACTGACCATTCTAATCGTGGGCTCAATTTTTACGAGTAACTCAATGAACGATTTTGAAATTGTTTATGTCTTAGCAAGTCAAGACTGGCCATATTAAACGACAAAAAAGGCTTTCCTGGCGTTCCTTTTCTATATTGCAGGCATTATGCAAAGGTAGTGTGTGTGTCATAGCTTGTTATCGTGGGCATCAAGCAGATTTTACGATTATTTACTGGAGCTAGAGCCTAGAGTATTTAATAAACTGAGATTGGATTTATAAATATTCGAGTATAAAACAAAATACAAGTTTATATCATTGTTTTATCCTACGTTCTGTGTCACCGTGTCGAGCGACGTTAACGGATGGTTGTTCAACAGGTTTGTAGATATCGTATTTAATACTGTTATTACATATTATAATAACAAAAGCTCTTTTCTTGCAACAAAACACACATAGTTCCTGCTTATGGTAATAAGCAGAACTTTTAGCTTCCTATTAAAAACACTTTGTTTGCCATCAATCGTAAGATTAATCGCTTGACGGCAATATTTATTACGCTCACTGCTGCCTGGTCATATTTTAGGGAAGATTGCAACAACAACAACAGTGTTCGATTATCGAAAGATTCGAAACACGATAGAAGCTGTGGTTTGAATTGATACAATAATCGTGTCTGCGGCTTTATTGTTTATGTACAAGAGTGGGATAATAGCGTGAACTCTCATTTCTCGACGATGTTTTATTCAAGTGATCCTGTCAAGAAACGTAGCAACTATCTCTCGCTAGACCGCGACAAGTATTCTTCCATAAGAGTGCTAGATCAGACGCATCAGAAATTGCGCCATTCGGTATCAGAGACGAACATTTTTGGACGTTTTTCAAGCGAAGAGAGAGATCAGAAAGCAACTCAAAGGTTGGTTCGCCCTTCTTCGACAATCGGTTTAGATTGTAGCGACATCGCGATCTCGAATGGCGGTAAAGAAAGAGAACTTTCAAACGGAAATACTGGCGACATTGATCGCGTTGGAGATCCATTTGCGGATATTTTAGACGCGGCCAAACAATCATTTCAGAAGACAACAGATGAGACTCAAGTTCCGGTCAATGGTCCACATGAATCGCTGACACAACGTGCGATAATTCCGGCCGGTGACGATCACCGTGAAACACGCCGGGCTTGCAGTGCCGCCGCAGATAAACCTGCCGGGAGGAGTTGCGTCACCTAGATACCATACGTTAAACGAAGATGAACTTGACGAGGAATTCCGAGAGGAAAACGAGACGCGATCGCGAAACGACTCCGTGGTTCTCCGACATGAAATTCTAAGATCGTGTTCTCTAGTTCAACCACCGTTTATCGCAAAGAGCTGTGGAAAAAAGCAATGAATCACGAGAAACGCTAGGAGTTAGCGTATCGGATTTTCGCAAAGGATACGTTCAGTTAAGATTTGACGGTGAGATAGAAGTGGTAACGAGATGTCAACGTTTTTGTGATTTGAGTGACAATCAGGATAATGTGGACGGTAGGGGTGATCAATGTAGAGAAACCGGTAAGCCAATGTCATTTTATTTCAACCGGAATCTTCCCGAAGCGCATGATCGTTCGTCCAAGTCTTTACCAGTCGATCAGACAGCGAACGTTTCTCATCCTCAACAGGAAAGGCGTACCAGTGCATTTCCAATAAGCTATCAATCATTCTCGTTTATCGACTGCATTCTCAACGGGTCAGAAATTAAAAACTGAATCTCGGTCATCATCGGAGAGAAAGAAAGAGAACGACAAACCACTCGTGTCGCCAGAATTTGTGTTCTTTGGAGATGGCTTATTCGATATCACCGAAGAGAGGAACGAAGAAGCTGTTGCATTTAGTGCAATGGTCGGCGATCTTCGACGGGATTTATCTGGCAAGCAGCATTTAAACCTCGGCTATTTGCTTAGTCCGACAGTGACACGGAACTCGACGAATTTCTCGGAAAATTTCGAGGAAGTTACGTTGTCTTTGGAGGTTTTCCTGGAAGGAGAGATAGAGATTCTCCAATCGCGTTTGATTTAGGTTCGCGGGTCACGTGTCAGGGACGTCATCAGGAAAGTTGTCGAGTTTGTGACAAAGAAAGACGTTGCTCCAAGCAGCGTGATCGAAAGCGCTTTACGCCGTGCAAGTGTGTGGTTTCAAGAATTCCTTAGTCCGTCGAAGATGCTTTGTGAATACGAGCGCGTACACGAGTGTGTTATGGCGCGCAAGTCTGTCAGATTGGCGTTGCTCGACAGCGATTGTATCGAGAGGAACCTGATGCGAAGTGAACGTGACGACGCAGTCGATGACGAGCCGAGAATCTATAACCAGTTCTTTGCACGTCCGCTGGACACATCCGTTTCACGTCAAGGGCTCACTGTTCTTCGTGAAGCCTTTGATGAAGAACTGAAACGAGTATTGAGAGATGCCGATGACGTGTTCAACCCTCGCCTTCAGCCTGGTAGATTGATTCAAAGTGTACGAGCCGTGTTGTACCACGCTGGGACAGATTGAGACGAGAGGGATCACAGATGCTGTGCACGATATCACAGAAATGAAAATAAATCACGATCTAGAGTTAGAGGCTTCGTCTTTTATTCACGTGAAAGTCGACTTGATGGAATTACGGAACGTTCTCCAAAGTCTATACAAGCATGTGTATCTTCTGATTCGAGTTATACTGTAAACACGTTCAACACTGACTTTGGAAAGATCCGAATAAGTGAAAAGGCCCTGTAATTTGGGTTGGTAGCGTCTGAAGTGACAGCGGATGGAACAGATAGGTTCAAGATTTACACTCCCCGCAGCTTACCGTACTTCCACCGGATTGGAAGAGAAATTCGATGGATTCTTTGTGGAAGGGAAGATCTATTACGGTGCTGGGCCCAAGTATTTGCGTCTCTGAAGGCATGGTGACTGCCAACCATTTCCACGAATTTCTGCCCCTCACAATTCCGTTGCAATGCTGGATGGGATTTCCCATCGAGGTTCGCAAGCTCCCGCGGGAATCCAAATTGGGCTTGAACCCTGTACGGTCTTCCACAAGTCAGCAAGAGTAGTACACATGTCGGTCGTCTTGGGAACGCACTTTGGGATTGGACTTCGCATTCAGCTTTTCGACTTCAATGGCCTCCTTGCATCTGGTATGCCACTTGTTTGGTTTGTGGCCCAACGAAGCCTGCTAATCCTTTAGGTACCTGCTCATGTTCGAATCTGTATATGACAAACGTAGATGGATGTAGCGCGATTTCTTCATGTTTGGGCAACTTCGATCTTTTACCTCGCAGGACATTCCTGTTCCCAGCCTTGTCCATCCCCCGATGACAGCGCAACGCTTGGCAATGGAAGGGAATAGCCTCACCATGCTTCCTGCTGAAACCTTCAGCAAGTTGCTCAACAAAGACATGTTTTTGAAGAACTATCGGGCTAGAAAGAACGTTGGAGCATGATTTGGACAGCAATCGTCACGTTCGCAAAACAGAACTCCATTGGAATTGTTACCGTTGGTGTGGTGTCTTAGTGTTCCCGACTGGGACTTAACAAAACCTGCCGCGACAATCTACGAATTGCTCGCCAGGTTGGACGCCAATGTCTCCGTCGTGGATGCCATGGAACTCCTGAAGGATCAGTTTCCCTGACCATGTATGTGTGTAGAGCGACCGCTGTTCGCTGGATGGATGTGCTTTTCAGATGATGAGCTGTGTGACTATCTACCACAACTTGTCCAAACTTCTCAAGTATGAAAGTTATCACAATTCGCTTTCTCTCGCAAGGTAAATTATATGAAGAAATAGTCGATGATTTTAGCATAAGTAACGTTCACAAAATTTTCACGGGTTTTTCGGTAGGTTCTAAGCGATGTAATACCTTTAATCACTGTAAAATTTCTTTTGAAGTAAAAAATGCCCATCTCTTTCGAATAAAATCAAAGTTTTATCGAATTTTCCAAAAAATGAAAATAAATAATATATAAACAATAATAATGGCACGTATTAGGAGCATTATACAACTAGTCTCAATGGAAAAAATGAAAAAAAAAAAAAAAAAGCGGATATATTCGGATGTATTTGGATGTTTAAAAATGTATGGGCTATAACACGTCAAAAAATTTTATTGTTTTATTTGGAAGAACTTTTAAAATGATTAACAGTAACTTCTTTTGAAGATTTTCGTTTTTCTTCTCGCTTTTGTTTTTGATATATTTCTAGTTTTTTTGATATGCAATATGTCTGGGAATTTCATGACACATTGCATAATGGACTTATCAGGAGGAATATCTTTGCCTTGATGAAATGAATAACACATAAAGTGTGGACAAATAACATGTGTGCGGCGTGTGACGTGATTTCTCCCACAAACACCCAAACGTCTTGATCTTAATACTTGATTTTATGACGTCATCGTGCTTTGCTGTATGTTTTGTCTGCCCAGGTCCCTGATGCTCTAAGTCCTTGATTGTCCATTTGATTGTCCTTGATATGTCTCTTGATTGTTCATTCAAAACAAAATAATTATACGCGCAACACCCCCCCCTCCCCCCATTTTGTATTACAACGAGACGGTGTTAAATACAGTTCGTACCCAGGGTTTTAATCTCTTTTTTTTCCCCCGCCCCCGCCCGGTGGGGGGGGGGGGTTTGTCATCGTAAATTATAACCTAATATTCAACATTATCGAACAATCATGCATATAGAATGTCATGGAACCGATAAACTTCTGTAGAGTATTTGACACAAATAGTCAAGTTATTTACCCACTGATTTTTCGATCATCTGTGATCAATTTATTCATCTGTGTTTTTAGTATTTTTGATTGAAAGAGCTCTTAGGACGAGTTCCCGAACTTATGCATTACTTATTCTGAGCACCTCAAAGACAACATTGGTGTATCCTCAGTTTGGTCAGAGGTATCAGGTGATCCTTGGAGGAATTGGTTGAGCACTGGTAGCGGCAGTTATGCAGCGAGATCAGTTCACCAAGCAAGATGAACCTAGTGACCAGTAGGTCAACCAGAAATCGCGTTGAGGAAAGTGAAAAGTCTAAGGAAAAATACCAGAGGGGGATATTCTTTCGCTTCCCGCAGTTAGTGGAAAATATCCCCAAAGAAACCCTCGATTCGGACTCCGGCTGCCTTTGAATATTCCTAGTGTATTGAAGTAGTATGGGATTTGTCTATCGACGAGTGCTCATATTTCAACTCCAATTCCGTCCACTCTCAATTGGAATTTATGAGGAATTCCGATTGATCGTGGGGTATTCTAGCCATCGACACCCATCTACAATGTGGGCGATGACCTCCGTCAAGGATGCTCTCCACGATGCAGTATGATTGGTATCATGAATAAATTATGGTTGGAAGGAAGGCATGGATCTGGAAAATGGTCACCTATCGTTGTTTTCCAACTGGAGAAGAAATGGGTTATGGTCGATGGTCGATTGGAATGATGCTCAGACTTTGTACGACAAATGCCAAACCGAGTATGGTCTAGCTGGGGTTCATTCAAGGTGACGAACCCACTTGCCACGCTGGTTACCTCAAACATAATCCCATCGAGCAGTCGAGTATGGATGAAAGCGTTAACAACTTCATTGCGTCATGCGCCGGATATTGCGTCGCGACGATACGTCATTGGGTATCTAGTGGACCGCCCATGAACGTACAATATCATGGTGAAAGAAAACTGGTCATCTTTTCCACATAGATATTCTCCAAGTTACCTTGGTCGCTCGCAGATGTTCGGGAAAGGAGTTTTCAGTCGAGATCGGTCCTCGTTCGTGATCGTTGACCTCGGAATATGGCTTACGTCATCCAATGGTGGTTGTACTCCGACGAGTCGTTTCTCAAGATTTCGTCGACCTTTGTTGCAAAGCATTCAACATCATCCGTCATCACACGAAACTTTTCTTGAATTTGTTGTCGTTGATGCTCAACTCGGGTATCCCTTACCTGAGTGTATCATCTGACATCAAGTTATGTCTACGATGTGTTACTACCTCAGGCGACAGATTCCGAAGCGACGGCCGATATTCACCCGACAGATCGAGTCCAGCTTGGCCATCGAAAGTTTACGCAATGTGAATCTTTTTCATTCACAACGTTGCTCAAAATTCGTAACACAGTTCAAGTGAAAGAAGATGAAGACACCAATCCTGTGCTTACGTTTTCTCCGAATAACTACACGCCTGGCGAAGGATTGGTCGGATTGTGTCGGCAAGAGTCGTGGTTTACCAGAAACGCTACACACCTGAGGAACTTTTACGTTTTATCTTATCAACGTTCTGTCGCGATGGTCAAGACGAGACAACGTTTGTTTTTCCGTCGGTACAGTTATTTCCACGAGTTTTCAACGCGAAGCTTGCCGATCAGTTTCCTCGTAGGGCCTTGCCGAAGCTTCCGGGGAAAGAGCTACCTCGGTCGATCCCAAATTCCGAAAATGGTGGCCGAGAAACGCCGACAGGATTTCGATAGGTACTTACAAGCAGTGTTATCCATGGACGAGGTGTGCACCTCCAAGCTCGTCTACACCTTCCTTCACTCGTCGTCCCGCCGATGAGATTGACGTCAAGAAATAGTTCATTCGCGCTCCTTCCTGAAGACAAAGACACCCGACGTATTGGTGGAGAAGTTAAAGTGTCCATTTCGTTCTCTTCCGACCATTCTCCACATCATTGGTCATGCCTGCGAAAAAATCTCTGCTCGCGCATAAAGTGCAGGAAATCTTTCGGTTCCGTACGTGAACGATTTACCTTACCCCTGATCCAACGAAGTCGACCAAACGGAAGACGAAGAATTGCTCGAAGGACGTTGAATCCGACTTACAACGAGAGCTTTGAATAGGGGGATCACGGAGGGTGTGAACTAAGGAAGCGGGAGATTCGAGTGACAGTTTGGGAATTATGATGTATTAACAGAGAACGAACTCTATGGGGTGTGTGGTCATTGATCCCTCGGATTACGACTTTAGCAATCACTTCACAGGATGGTTTCACTTTAACAGACCTAAAGACAGTTTAGTGTGTATGGTTGGTTCACTTTTTTTCAGTTTTAAGGAGGAACCCAGGCATTTCACCTCATGCCAGAACTCCTTCAAAAACGTGTCTATATAGATAGCGAAAAGAACACACCACCAAAGTTTCAATCGATGTTTATTAACGTTTAAAGTCAGTTTAGAGTGTATTTAATATGCTCTACTTGAAACAAACCAGAATTATCCGCATGTGAAAAAATGTGAAGGAGGCGAAAATTAAATTCGGACGAATTACATAAGGATTGGCATTTACAGTACTCTCAGTCCCATAACTCGCACTTCGCTCTATGAGCATTGAGACTATTATATAATGCTCCTAAAACTTCTTTATTTTAATTATTATTATGCACATCATACCACTGCATTTCAAATATCTAAAAAGAGTGGTGTATTGCCGAAATAGCGTCTAAGTGGTCTAACGTTTCGAGCGAAAGACCTTCGTCAGAGATTGAAACGTTAGTCTACGAACACGCTATTTCGGCAGTACACTAACCTTTTTAGATATTTGATTTGTATTTCTACACTGCCTATGGGCTATGCAGCACAACACGTTTTATCACCACTGCACGACGTTTACACCTATACTGTGACCTTTGACAATGGTGTTAAATATATAGCAAAGAAATAAAGGCCCAATCTTTATTAATCTTTATAAGGCTTCTTTCAGATAAGCGAGATTCTTTCCGACCTTATTTTTCATTTCAATTTACCGTTTAAACGGTTTTTAAACCTAAAATGGATCAAAGAACAACTGGAAAGTAGAATGAGTGAAGGGTGTAACGACACAACAATGTACACTTTGTACAGGTTTTCTTTATTTTTATTTTAAAATTATTGTAGACAGCGCTTTCCATGAACAATAGGTGTTATACCCGGTTGGGCCTGTGCCTATCTGGTCAATTTAGTGTGCATGAAACCTCACTTGTGATTGGTTAATTTTATTCTGTAAGCCAATAGAAACTGTTACGTTTGCTATGCAATAGTCACACCTTGTAAAGAGTAAGTCAGTGATCGTGGATATCCAATCACAAGCGAGGTTTCTTTAATCTGTAACCAATCAAAACGACGTAGCAAAGAGATTCTCAACCGATTTGAACAGAGGACTCTCCGTTTCTATCCCTTCATAACACACCTTAAGTATGTATATTTTTTCTCGAAATTATTAAATAAGCCTTAAATTTAATTTTTCCGCGAGCGTTAACTAGTGGAACATCCATAAAAAACTTCTTTTACTCTCTGTTCACAGTGTGTTATAAATTTATCTCATGTAATAATAATTTAA
Organism: Chrysogorgia sp. JL179-B06; assembly: GCA_035772405.1. Classification (NCBI taxonomy): domain Eukaryota; kingdom Metazoa; phylum Cnidaria; class Anthozoa; order Scleralcyonacea; family Chrysogorgiidae; genus Chrysogorgia; species Chrysogorgia sp. JL179-B06. The sequence goes on along the minus strand of JAYKKM010000383.1, from coordinate 11,878 downwards.
GGTATTTTAATCTTAACTTGTGTGTAACTCTATTGGTTATTATCGTTATGTATTGTAGGCAGTTTTAGTTTTATAAATTCTAGATTTTAGGAGTGTGTTAACCACATGTATTATATCTCAATTACACGAATTTGTGAAACATATACATGTTTTTAAGATTAGAAATTCAATTAGCTTAGCTTTTGTCCCATTGGCCACCATGACGGGGACATACTATAACGATTGAAGATATTCTTAAATATTATGTATGATAGATAAATTTTAAATCCACTGTTGCAAAAATTTGCCTGCAAATAAAGTCTTTGTAAGTGCGTTGAAAAAAGTACATAAGTTGACAAATTATCTATTCTAACCATTTTGTATATCATTGCAGCCTACAAGTTTGCTTGCAATTTGCTTGTGTCTAGTTCTAATCAAATTTCGATGGAACAAAATATGATAAGTCATTCACGAAAATGTTTTTCTTTTGAACCCATCAAAAGTTGGTCAAACAACCCAAAAAACAAGGATATGAGAAACTATTAACGAGCATTACGATTTAATTTAGCGAAGTATTGATAAATGTAATATGTTTGTCTAATGACTAAAAAGCTCGCTGTGGCTCACGGTATCTGAAACGTATCCCATAATTCCTACTGGGCGATGCGCCAGTGAAGGAAAGGTTGTCGTTTAAAGAGGTCTTTTGAAATCGCAGGAAATCGTTACATCAATGTCTGTGTTTACCTCATTTTCCATGATATGAACTTAATGTCAGAACTAACGTTCTAAGGAAGATGAAGCCACGACGGGAAATTTTAAACATATCGAGGGTTTAAAAATATTCTTCCCACGAAAGTTTAAAATTACCCGCCGACGATTAAAAAGGTACCCGAACTTTTTCAGCACCATGTTTCCCGTGAAGTTTACGCTACTGTTTGTGAGTTCCTTGAAGAATGGCGAACGCTCGTACCCAAGTTCAAGACATCTTAGGGAAACTTGGTTTCCCAAATGGCCTTTCCGTTTCTTCCAAGACAAAACTTTAGACAGTTACTGCTGAGGATGGATTTATATGACTGTGGATGGGTCACTGCATGTTCGAGCACCAATTCTGACAACTAGATGCCCCTTATCTCCAAAACGAAACCAGAAAGATTATCGTGCCGGTGGAAGACGTGGAAATGGTATGTTTAAAAGAGCACACTTGACTGGACCGAATAGACAAGGCGGAGAATACCCGAAGACGACACAAAGACGAAAACATAAATGTTACACTAAGACAGTCAAGTTAGGTGGCAATGTTGTTAATAATATAATAAAGCTAATATATAAATTAAGTTAATCTGTTTGTCATGTTTGTTTCTACGTGTGTGCTATTAAGATTGCGTTTAAAATATTTTAAAGATTTCTGCCAATAAGTTCTTCTATTAAAGTCAGCTATTGTAATAATCTTTTTGGATCTAGATTGTTATTTATTTATTATGGATTTATTATGCAATATAATAAATACATATAATTCAAATAATTAATTTTAGTATTCTTAATAATTGCTTATTTAATGACGAGATTTAATGATTACAAATTGAATTGAATTTCAACTCTGTTTTGATAACTTTTACACATGTAAATTTCTATTAATTTTAACAATTACTTACCTTTTTTAGTTGACAAAAGATTTTGCTGTCAATCGTCAGAGAGTTTGGAATTGACAAAAACTAATATTAAGACAGATTATTGATAAATCTGTCGGGTCATGCGCGATTAGCGTGAAATCTCATCTGACGATGACCACTCCAGCACACACTGAAAATCAAGAGAATTATTAAGTAATGGTGTACCGACTGGAAACAGTGCAGTTGCAACACCAGATCGGAGGACCGTTATTATTAACTTGCAAGACGTGAACCGGTGTCGTTTCTCGTCAATGATTGCACATACCCCAGATAAGCAGTGCAGTATGGTATGACCGTCAAAGTAAGTGAATAGTGTACGGTACAATGGTACCCCCGAGAGCCTTGCCCCAATACTAAGACAGCCATATAAACTTGGTTCTACTTCTGTACACAGATGCTTAGGTAGTAATAATGACCCAAACTAAAGTAATAGTTGTGTTTGCTTGACAGGTTTTGCAGTTAGTTTACCAGGACTAAGACCCAAAAGTTGAGCCAACGACGAAGTTGAGCCTGATATCAGAGCTAGGAGTTCACCACACCCCTATGTGAAAGCCAGTTCATCACAGTACCCCTGTTTCATTGACTATCCCATCTTTTACTCTACCATTTTCTACAAGGACAAAATAAAAGTTGCCCCATGCAACGATATATCTCATTACGTTTTCCTGGCAATTTTTGTTTACAGAACATCATTTTAGGCTAATAAATGTTCGTATTTGCCAAAAATATGAACAAACAACATTCTTTCACAAGAAATTTAAACCTCCAAAGTCACCCAAATTTAGTCTGCCATTGCTCAAAAACTTGTTCCAGATGCGCCCGCGGATTACACAGTAGAGTATGTGATTGTGATGTCAGAGACTCTCAAACGTGACAAAGCTTTATGGAAATTATATGACATAAGTTACAATAGAAAGTTTTTCCCCAAGTGCTTTATATTCATACACAACTAGCTCGTGTTGAGACTTTGACATCACTTCGTCTAATCACGACCTATCCTGAAACATGTTTGAGTAATGGCGGCTGTATAATCTGCGTTGTTAAAAACAGCCTGAAAAGGCGACTTTCCCATGCTCGCAATTGCTTGAAATTTGGCCAATTTTTGTTAAGTAAGAACACCATGCTCTTTACAAATATGTAAAAATTCAGGATACAAAATAATTTGATCACGAGGGGCACTTTAAGCATTTGTTAAACGTAATCTCTTCTTCTAGCTATAGCAACCACTCCAAATAGATATTCAAAACTTTTGTTGGTTTTCAATGAAATCAAAGGTGACATGGCACTAGCTATCAGGGGCCATCCCAGAAGCCAAACCAAAGAGTTGAAAACTAGTAATGTATAGTGGAGGTTGGAATTGAGTAATACAGGTGGAGCCTCGCTTGAACGCGGCTACTCGGTATAATGCGGATTATCCTCTGGGACCCAAAAATTTTCACTTTTCCCAGTTACGATCATTAGAGACAATTTGAATGATCTTAAAATTACGAGGTTAGAACGACAATGCATGAATTTAATTTTTGAATGTATTTAATATTGATAGTCTGTTACAGGTATTCAACTAGGGAACATAACATGATGCATAATTACATAACAGAAAATGCTTGTTGATTTTATTACAGACATATGGATCCAAAGAGACAGTGCTTCTGGCAGTATCCAAGCTTGTTTGCAGTACTCTTTCCACAATATTGCGACAGGGACCGAGTGGCAAGAGTACTGGGAACAAGATTTTTCTAATAACTCGCAATAACGCTCTTCAGCCATTAAGCGGTCTCCACTATGGACTCCAACTACTGCGCATATAGCAATGCTCCCACTGTATGGTCTAAATTATTGTAACAAAAGATGTGTGGAATTTAATAACAAGGCTATTTAAATTACACATACATGTATGTAAAGGGCCCATCTACACGATACGATTTGTCTGTAATACGATTGTCATCTCCTGGTGTATGTGATCATACTGTACACGAAGTGTCGACATTCGCCATTTTCGAATCATAAAACAAGAATTATGTTTGTGTGGCAAAACATATTGCATACGCCCCAGTACGACAATCGTATACGACAACGTACGCCAGAATGACTATCGTTATCAAACGAAAGCGTATCGTGTAGATTGGCCTTAATAGGACACAACTTGGGCGGCGAAACTGAATGGGATTTAATCTACAAAGCGACCATTATAAATCCCATCTTACTTAAAATACAAATAATAGTAATAAAAGATGTTTTTGAGTAGCATTATATACTAGGTCTCAATGCTCTGTACAACAATACATTCTTAAAGTTACTTAAGTTACTTATAGAAACTACTTACATTTCATTAGAAAATCAAAACTGCTACATGTATAACCAATAAAACTTAAATTCTGTCTACTCTGATCCTCTCCCACATTCACTACAAACATTGTGTATATTAACGGAATAAAACTATGAACTACAAAAACTATTAATTTGAAAAAAGAAAAGGTATTGAGTGGTGATTTAAAACTATTTAAACAGTCAGTTCTTTCGAATCTTGTTCTGGTAATAACATTTCAGAGTTTTGCAGTTGGTAACCGAATGTTCTGTCTTCCTGGGTAACAGTCTTCAATTTTGGTACAAAATAGCAGATTTCTGTTAGATGATTCTTGAAGTGCAAGTACGTAGTAGGGTTTTATATTAAGTCAGTATATTCACTGAAATAAATAGGTGCCTGGCCTTTGTCAAGCTTTAAAAGTAATCAACAGTAATCTTGAAAATAATCCTTGATCTATACCTGTGCAACCAGTGAAGATTAGAGATAAAATAGATATTTTTTAAGATTACACACCTCAATTGACAGGAATTCGAACCAGGGGGGGCGGGCGGAGATAAGACCCTGGGAACGAGGTTGGAATCGAACCTGTTGTAACCTTCCGAATTGCCGGTGAGACATTCACTACAACATTCATGTGTATATCTAATGCAATACCTTCAATTGCAAAAAGCAGTATTTACAATGAGTAAAAAACTGATAACTAAGCATTGTTATATAGTTAGTGTCAAAGTTAAATTTTTATGTTTTTCCGATTGGACAAAAGTGAATCACGTGCGCGTCCGCAGAAAGTCGTGTTTACTGCATTGCCCTGGCAAAGAGGCAACCGGTCCATAACAGAACATTTATTGGACCGGTCCACAATAAGAATGGGTTTTGCAGTGCGCATGCGCAGTCAACCGTGGAAGTTCCAAAGTTCTATTTATAGTTTTGCTGTTTTGTATAATACGTAGACACTAATATACTAAATACTAAAAACACTTATTTACTGACGACCTCGGGAAAGCAGTGTTTCGCCTCGGGCAACAACGGCGGTCTCGGGTCCACCAAAAACACTGTTTCCCCTTGGTCTCAGTAAAGAAGTGGATAATTTTATACTTGTACATGAAAACAGATAAAATAGAAATTTAGGTTAAAATATATATTACTTGAAGACAAAGATATGTACCCATGTTGTTATATTATATGGAAAAATTACTATTTACTAATCATGGAGGTGATCTGATTTTTTAACCTGCAGATCAGGTTCGGGTACCCTAGCTGTATTCTGAATGCAAAACAAATGCATCTAAATAACCATATTTACGGACTATTTTTGGTGATATTTGCAAAGTAGATTGAAGGAAAAATTAATGTAAATTACGGCAATGCTACATCCACTTTACACATACTAACTAATCAGACAATCATTTCTTTCTTTATATATTTCTCCATGAATTATCTATTAATATTTTAAGTGTTATTTACATACAATATTTTATACAGTAATTTGAATTACATTTAGTTTTATTTTGGATCAGTCGATCAGTTTCAGTCAGTTATTGGCAAGGTCTCAACTTTCTTACTACTATTTTTAGAGATGTATTGTTGCCAGCTGTTGATCAAAGACTATCTAGAATCCCTTGCAGCAATCACATGAATGGCGATGAAGACCTAGAAATCAGTAGCACAGCTTGTAAGTACTTCAACAGGAATACGACGAAGCCAACCCGAGTAATTTGTTTGGTGTCGATCTACAGAATCTCCTAACAAGTGTTCGAAAATATTAAACTAATTTTACCACAATTGATGGGTCACACAAATTGAAGATTATTTAAATCCAACAAGTGATGCTATAACATCGTTGATATACAGAGATACAAAAGCTAAAATTAGCTTAGTGGGATGTTAAATTTATTATTTGTTGTGTAGTGATCCTTAACATAGGTCCTTGAAAATCATTCATTATATTACATGTTGTTTTTGAATATGAAAATACATAGAGAATATCTATATGTATGTACTGAAATATGAAAATTAATTACGATTGTGGCACAGGATTTTTAAATTAACATGTCTACTACGTATAAGCTCTGATTGGTCAATACCCGTTTTTAACGTCAAAAAAAATTTTTATTGTCTTATTTGGAAGAACTTTTAAAATGTTAAAGTGAACTTCTTTTGAATATTTTTACTGCTTCTTCACTTTGTTTTTGAATTATTTCTGTTTGATATGCAACTCTCTGAAAGTTTGTCATACATGCATAATGACTTTACCGGAGAAGTTTGCGTAACACTTTTCATTTCTCAAAGGAGAAATACATTTAAAATTAAGAAGTTTGGTGTTGTGGGAGAAACACGCGCACAAGTTATTCACTCCTTTAGTGTTTTCATTTCGGGAAGGCCAAGATATTATTACATTCTCTGATAAGTTATTATGATAATGCGTTGACGAAATTCCAGACATTTGCATGTCAAACAAACTGAAATATTTCAAAAACAAAGCGAAGAAGAGAAAAGAAACGGAAATCTTCAAAAGAAATAACGTTATCAATTTTAAAAGTTCTTCCAAATAAACCAAAAACATTCAAATCACGGTACGGGAAAGTGCATTTCAAACATCGCGAGTTCAACTTCCTCCTCTGAATGCGAGATCGATAATGATTTTTTTTATCTCTAGAATCTATGCCGACTATATAACGTGTGACGTTTTTTGACCGCGCGATGAGGTGGGACAAAATTGGTGTAATTTTTCCACTTTTAGCCTAAAAAATAAAGCACTATCCTTTGTCGTGATGTGTGAAAACCGATACCACCATAAGATTCTGCACATCAAGGAATTACCAAAATGGGTCATAAAAACAGGAGTAAAATTTTTCGTTTCATACTTTAATCTCACGACGTTGAGCGAAGCAAACGGAATGGGGTTAGATCCTGTTCAACAACACGAGATAAATTCTATATATCCAAGCATCCATGTATTGTTCTGTTTTATTATTTAAAAAATATTCCCATAGCACCATTTTACACAAAGGATTACTGAATTGAATCTCGAATAATCGGGGACACATTGACTGAGATTATCACAGATAATTCACTATGTGTTGCTTATCGACTTTTATTTAGCTGCAGAAATCCTTATAAAATACTGCTTTTTATTTAATAACAAGACGCCAGTTTAGGCTGTTTTTAAATTCGTAGATGGAATAAAACATATCTGAGAAGCTGGATTTGTAACACGTGACTAGTCCATTTTATCATAGAATAGCACCTTGTCGAGATGTCGTCAGTACCCATGTTTGTCCGCATTTACCCATAATTATTGCGGCCCATACATGAAAAATAGCTCATTTGCAATAATTTTGTGAGTCAAGTCCGATTTTTGAGCTATTAATAGCAAGCGCTTAATAGTGCCCATAACCTCAAATTTTTTTATTGTATTGTTTGGAAGAACTTTTAAAATGATAAAGTAACTTCTTTTGAAGATTCTCGTTTCTTCGCTTTCTTTTTGAGATATATCAGTTTGTTTGATATGCAAAATATCTGGAATTTTCCGTCACACGTTGTATAATGAGTTATCAGAGAATGTTATATATCTTTGCGGTCATGCAATAAAACCCTAATGTTGGGGTTTTACGTTGTCTTAAAGTGTGAAGAATACACGTGTGCGTTGTTTCTCCCACTAACACCACACTTCTTGATTTTTTAAAGGATTTCGGTTTCGAGATATGAAAGAGATATACACATTTCTCCAATAAGTCATTATGCTATGTGATGACGAAATTCCAGACATTTGCATATCAAACAAACTGTTATATCAAAAAGAAAGCGAAGAAAACGAAAGTCGTTCGAAAGAAGTTACTTTATCATTTTAAAAGTTCTTCCAAACTAAGACAATAAAACATTTTGAGGTTATGGGCACTTTAAAGGGCTATTGCGCTCAAGGTCGTTTGCTAGATGGTACCCTCGCAGTTGAGGATCGTGACGGTAAAACATATATCTAACCTAAAGCCAAATCCCCAATCTAACCCTAATCTAACCCTAATCTAACCCTAATCCAACCCTAATCCGAACCTAACCCCACTCCAACCTTAATCGCAGTCTTCAACTAAAAACTTGGGGGCCCCGATAATAAACAAGACAAAAAAAAAAAAAAAAAAACTTTCAAAAACCTTTCCTAAAAAAACACTAAAATAACAAAATAAAAAAAACCAATAAAAAAAAAAACTGCCGAGGGTACCATCTAACCACGACCTTGCCTCAAATCCCAATAAGCCAGTTCGATATGTCGAAAGAGGATTGCATCAAAATGACGTGTTCTGCATCGGGGGATAAAACTTATTTCAATTCATTACATCAGGCTTAAAACAACACTATACATTTGCATTTCTATATTTACACTTGCATATTCGTTGTACTGAATTCCCTGCTGGATGTTATGAATTGAAATAAGTTTTATCCCGACGCAGAATGCCGTCATTTTGATGCGCAGTCCGTCGATTATCGAACTTGCTTATTTTATATTCCTGATTTTTTACTGAAAGTCGTTATGCAGGTGTGACGTATGCAGTGGTCTCATTTGCATAGCACACAAAACTTCCATATCTTGAGAGTGAAGAGAGGTTGTAATTTGAAATGTTCTTACCGAATAAGAATTTACCTGCGAACATAATGTGAAGGGGATATACCATTTAAATATTTTACTTAAAAGTATCTAATACCATAATGCCAAACTTTAAAGAATACATTTTCTCGATCTATTGTTTACACATTATTTTGTATTCAATCCAGTTTTGTACACAAGACTCTTTCGTTGTTCAGTTATATATAGCTTTAATTTATAATTAAAAAGTTTACAGAGGACGCTTTCGTTTCTTTCTATATCCTTTAGACATTTTCATTCTTTCTCTATTTCACTTTTCTTTCTTATTGTCGTTTCATTCTTTGTCTATCTTCTGTTTATTCTGTTGACAACTAGACCTCTCGTGCCAGATGTTTTCGAAAACAATTTCAGCGTTACACCATTTCTCTCGATCATTTCTTCTAGTGTTTCACAGATTCCTTGCCGTCGCATTCTTGTGCACTTTCACGAAAGGTGTTCTGTCTTGACGTTTCTGTAGAATTTATGTGAGATATAATCCAGCGTGATTGTCTCTGTTTCCTCAGTTCAAGCTTTTCTCAGAACTTCCTTCCTTTGTGTTGGTCGTGTACGAATCAATTTCCCCATAATATATTCGTGCTGCACCTGAGATCATCGCATTTCATGAAGAAAAGTTATTCTCTCTATTCTTTATAAAAAGAAATGTTTTGTGTTGTAATTCAATCCGTAAAAAATCAAGCAACAGTAGTAAAATATGGCTTGGGTGTCTTCGTCTGGCGACGAAAGCTCGTGTACGACGTTTGCCGCTTGGAAAACTCCCAAATATTGCACTTGCTTTGAGCGATTAACATAACAAAGAAACGAGGTCTGTCGTGGAGCGGGGTATTGCGGGGTTTATCAAGGAAAATGTTGGATTAATTACTATGATGTTACAACCGTAATATTTCGATTATGGACATCCTTTTATCGGACCAACCAAAACGCATAATTTCACTCGACTTGAAGTTTAGTTTAGTATAGGATTTGTCTGCAAGCAAGGTAGGACTGTTTGGCCAGCAGTATAGGACGTGTTGCTGCAGTACAGGACGTGTTGCTGCTAGGGCTAGTTTATTAGATTTATGACTCTTTTTACGGGAACGGAATACCTCAACAGGCTTAGAAGCCCAATTGACAGGGGTTCCGAGGGCCTGCACGATTTAAGATCGTTATCCGAGGAAAGGACCCCGAAATTCTTACCATTTGCTGATATTATTTGCCAAGGCAGCACTTTCTCCTCAATTATTTTTAAGTTAATTGGATTCAAGCTTTTTATGCTTTTCTGTTTATTTCTTTAACCTTTCATTTAAAAACCATTTTGTGGCAACACTGATATATATAGGGTTTCTATCTTGTTGTCCTCTGTTAATACTCTTTGCAACTATTGTGTCAATAGTTCTATGGGGTCTAATGACTAAGATCAAGCATTAGACGAGATTTTTCATTTAATTTGGGTATTATAGATAATATATAAAATGTCAGTTATCTGTGTAAATAACACGAAATCAAGCATAAATAAACAAAATAATATGTTATTGATTTCACTGACGTTTTTGTCACATTAGCATAGTGATAATAGTGATTTAGTGATGTCAGTTGTAATGTTTTGTGCTGGGTAACGCTAAACGTTTGTACTAAGATTAAGATTTTTGTCTGGTTCACCAGCTTGCTAAGGACACCGGGGGAAAGCACAGATTTAGTATCTTATGGCTACTTCGTTTCCCACACACAGTAATATTAATTAATTGAAATATTTAGTTCTAAAAGTAGGGTTAGTATTCCTTTATTTTCTGGTTTGGATTAGAGTTTTTATTTGGGTTCATGGTTAGGATTTTTGTTCTTTTTAAGGCTTCTGAATCCCGAGAAAATAACCATGATGTTTTTATGTCTATGGACGAAGTCTGTGTTCCATTGTGTATGTGGTACGCGAAGGAATATGCCGTTTTTGTTTTCTATAAAAAAAGCAAGTTGTTCTGATTGTAATCATTTTCGTAATCTGAATGCACTTTTCACAAATTACCCTCAGTTAAACTAAAATTTCCTCTAAAAATTTAATACTAGTTTCTCTAAAACCGATAGCATTTTTGGTTATTTAACAACGATATATTCCAATAAAATCCATTATTCTCGTTGTATTTATAAAACTATTCTTTTGGCAACTTTAAAACCATGTGGACGTTGTTTTAATGGCATACATTTGCTTATTCCTATATCTAAACATTAAATATTCGTGTTTGTTAATTTCTCAAAACAAACGAAATGTGCGGATTGATGGATCGGTACCGAACGATCCTTCGTTTTAAATAGGTCAATTCAGATGCTTTTTTTTTATCTTTAAACGAACACAGTCATTTTATCTTATAACTGTCTACACAAATATCGCTTTACTTTCTGGTTTATTTTAAAACGTTCACAATTCATTTGAATATTATAATATAGTAACTGATGTTATGTTGTAATGATGTTGCTCTATATTTTCTAATATTTACTATAACCTCCTCTGAGTATGTGGAGATGTGCCTTTTTGTGTTTTTATTATCGTTGATCTTTCACGTTTGCCACGACGTTTGAAGACACCAGATGTATGATTTCGAAACCAAAGGTTTAAAATATTTGCCTATCGTTCAGATGGAACATGGGTTTTGAAATTGTTACGAAAAGTTCGCATATAATAATTATATACTTGTGTTAGTATTCTTTGTTTATATACTGGTTTAGCATGGAGTTTAACTGTTTTGACACACACTATGGCTAGGTCATCCAGCATTAATTACCGATGCATGCACTTGCTTATCACTCCAGTAAGGGACATTTTAATAAATTGGACATTTACTTTCAAATGGCAACCGAAAAAAAGCGAAAAAGATTTAACATTATTCTGTGCGTTTGAGTGAAACGCAATTTCGATGTACAACCTCATGGGTTCTTTATGTGACACTCTCTTTTTTTTTGGCTTTTTGTGAGCTTTATTGTTGATCGCTTAGCTCCTTGAAAACGTTGATTCGGAGGGACCAGGGTTCGGGCAGTCGCTTTTTCCTTATAGGTATTAAACTATATTAATTAATTTTTTTATATATATATTTGATAAAAACATTGCCTTGACAAAACACCACGTTCAGCTCTTTTGCCCGATGTACAGCATTGTAGCAGTTAGTTTCTTGTCAATTTAATTTTTGTTAGTAAGATTACGCATGTGTGGTATATTTATGTTAGAAAGCTAATAACAGTTCGGAATTGTTGATTTCTACAGGTTAAGACATTATCTCGGGGTGCAAAGGCATTTGTATGTAGTGAAGGTACCAGGAACAGAGA